>PISX010001120.1:0-95921 GCA_004024625.1 Mellivora capensis | reverse complement strand
ATTCATGTGTATTTTACCACAACTCAAAAAAATTTTAACAAAAAAGTTAAATATAGGTTTAATGGCCCTGCCTTTTCATTCCGAGGATAAATAGACCCAAAAGTACTGAAATCATGGGGCGCCTGGGTGGTTCAGTCATTAAGCATCTGCCTTTGGCTCAGGTCATAATCCCAGAGTCCTGGGATTGAGCCTGGCATTGGGCTCCCTGCTCGGCAGAGAGCCTGCTTCTCCCTCTCCTACTTCCCCTGCTTGGGTTCCCTCTCTCGCTGTGTTTCTCTCTGTCAAATAAATAAATAAAATCTTAAAAAAAACCAACAACCTGAAAACATACTTCCAACCAAAACTTATAAACACATCTATCAAGAGAACTGAAGCATTTTCACACAAAATTTGTACATAAATGTTTATACCAACAATATTCATAATACTCAAAAGGTGGAAACAACCCAAATTACCATCTCAGCAGCTGATGAATGGATCAACAAAATACAGTAGAATATTCTTTAAGCATAAAATGGAATGAAATATTAATATATACTACACCTGGATGAATCTCAAAAACATGTCAAATGAAAGAAGCTACTTACAAAAAACTTATATGATTCCATCTACATGAAATTTCCATAATAGGCAAATCTAACAGAGACAGAAATTCGATCAGTAGGTAGGTACTGAAGGCTGGGATAGATAGAGGGATATCTGTGCTTGGTCACAAAAGGACATCTCTTTGAAATGATGAAAATGTTGGAAAATTAACTGTGATGGTGATTGTCCCCATGCATAAATATATTGAAGACCACTGCATTGTATACATTAGCAGGATGAATTGCATGCTATGTGAGTTACATTTCAATAAAACTGTTATTATAAAGAATTCACCCTTCAGGGGCACCTGGGTGGCTCAGTGGGTTAAAGCCTCTGCCTTCGGCTCAGGTCATGATCCCAGGGTCCTGGGATCGAGCCCCACATCGGGCTCTCTGCTCAGCAGGGAGCCTGCTTCCCCCTCTCTCTCTCTGCCTGCCTCTCTGCCTACTTGTGATCTCTGTCTGTCAAATAAATAAATAAAATCTTAAAAAAAAAAAGAATTCACCCTTTGAATTGTGGTGAATCTTTCAACCTTTGTATTGTTTCTTTGGTTGTTATGAATAATGCTGCTGTGAATATATCTACAAGTAGAATTGCTGGGTCATATAGTAAGCCTGTATCTTTAATTTTTTGAAGAACTGCTGAACTGTTCTCCAAAACAGCTGAGGCATTTTACGTTTCCATCAGAAATGGAGGAGAGCTCCAATTATTCCGAGTCCTCACCAAAACTTGGTATGGTCGAGCCTTCTTTAGTATAACCATCCGAAATGGTGTGAAACTGCATCTCACTGTGGTTTTATTTCCTTATTTCCTTATTCCTTTATTTCCCAATTTCCCTAATGACTGAAGATGCTAAGCATCATTTTTTTGTTTATTGGCTACTTGTATATCTTCTTTGGAGAAATGCCTTTTTAAGATCCTTTGCCCATTTTTCATTGTGTTATTTGCATTTTTATTGTTAGGCTGTAAGAAATCTTTATATAGTCTAGACATTAGACATAAAATTTGCAAATATTTTTCCTGTTCTGTGGACAGTCTTCACTTTCTTGATAGTGTCCTTCCCACACAATTCTTCAGTTTTGATGAAATCCAATCTTTTTTTTAAGATTTTATTTATTTGAGAGACAGTGAGAGAGAGCATGAGCGAGGAGAAGGTCAGAGGGAGAAGCAGACTCCCCGTGGAGCTGGGAGCCCAATGCGGTACTCGATCCCAGAACTCCGGGATCATGACCTGAGCCGAAGGCAGTCGTCCAACCAACTGAGCCACCCAGGCATCCCTGAAGTCCAATTTATCTATTGTTGTTGTTGTTGCTCCTTGTACTTCTGTCGCATCTAATAATCCACTGCCAAATCCATGGTCATGAAAATTTACAACTATATTTTCTTCTAAGAAATTTATAGTTGTAGCTGGCATATTTAGGTCTTTGATACCTTTTGAGTTAATTTTTACATATGGTGTTAGTTAAGTTTCCAAATTCTTTCTTTTGCAGGTGGATACCCAATTGTCCCAGCACCACATGTTGAATAGACTGTTCTTTCTCCACTGAATGGTATGGGTACCTTTTCAAAAATCAGTTGACCAAAGACACATGGGATTAATTTTGGGTTCTCAATTCTATTTCATTGATCTTTACAACTACCTATTGGTGCTTAGTAAGTTTTGAAATCTGCTAGTGTACCTGTTACTGTGTTGTTCTTTTTTCAAGACTGTTTTGGCCATCTTGGTTCACTTTAAAAATCTATATAGTTTTCAAGTACAAGTTTTGTACTTCTTTTGAGCATTAGTTTTGATGCTATAATAAATGGATTTTCTTAATTTTATTTTCATATTGCTCACTGCAAATAAGCAGAAACACAATTGATTTTTTTCTATATTGATACTGTATCCTGCAACCTTCCTGAACTTGTTTATCAGTCTAATAGTTTTTTAATGGATTCCTTAGAATTTTTCATGTATAAGATCCTGTTATATGAATAGACACAGATAGTTTTATTTCTTCCTTCCTAGGACAGATGCTTTTTACTTTTTCTTGCCTAAGTGCCTTGGCTAGAACCTCTAGTACAATGTAGAATGGACATATGACATAAGAACATAGCTGATTTGTTCCTGATCTTAGGTAGGGAAGGCATCCAATATTTTTCACTATTAGTATGTTAGCTGTCAGTTTTTCACAGACAGCTTTATCAGGCTGAAGAAGATCTATTCTACTCCCAGGTTTTTAAAAAAATATTTTTATAATGAGATTATATCAGATCTTATCAAATGCTTTTTCTCAATCTATTCTGAGATAATCATGGAGTTTTGTCCTTTATTCTTTTTTAATTTATTTTCAGATGTTGAACCAACTTGCATTCCTGGAATAAATCCCATTTGGTCATGGTGTATAATCCTATTTACAAACAGCTGAATTTGGCTTGCTAGCATTTTGTTAAGGATTTTTACATCCATATTCATTAAAAAAAAAAACACATTGGTCTAGAGTTTGCTTTTCATGTGAGGTCTTTGGTTTTGGTTTTTAGGCTCATACTAACTTCAGTGAATGAGCTGGGAAGTGTTCACTCTTCTATTTTGGGGGAAAGTGAAAAACTGGTGTTCCTATTTAAATATTTGATATGGAGCCATCTGAGCATGAGTTTCTCTTTGTCAGTAGGTTTCTGTTTTTTCATTACTAATTTAATTTCTTTACTTGTTATAGGTCTACTGTTACAGATTGTCTACTTCTTCTTGAGTCAGTTTTGGCAGCCTGTCTCTTTATAAAAATTTGTCCATTTCATTTATCTATTTTATTAGCATACCATTATTCATAATTTTCTTTTAAATCTTTTCTTATTTCTATCACATTGGTATTGATGTGCTCTCTTCCTTTTCTGATTCTGGTAATTTGGATCTTCTCTATTTCTTTCCTGAGCAATATACCTAAAGGTTTGTCAATTTTGTTCTTCTTTTCAAAGAACAAGCTTTTGGTTTCATTGATTTTTTTTCCCACTGTTTTTCTGTTCTCTATTTCATTAATTTCCACTCTAATATTTCACATTTCCCTCCATTCTGCATGCTTTTATATTTAGTGCACTCTTCTTTTCTCAGTGTCCTTAAGGTGGAAGGTTAGGTTACTGATTTGATCTTTTGACTTTTTTGCCATAGGCATTTAGAGCTATAAATTTCCCTCTAAGCATGCTTTAGCTACATCCTGTGAGTTTTCATTCACCTCCAAGTATTTTTAAATTTCTCTTTTGATTTCTTTTTGTCCCATTGGTGCTATAGGAGTATGTTGTTTAATTTCCATATTTAGGGGCTTCCCAAATTTCTTTCCATTACTGATTTCTAATTTCACTCCATTGTAGTTAGAGAACATATTCTGTATTATTTCTATTGAAAAGGTTACTGTATGTGACTCTTTGCTCAAAGCACATTGTATGAAAAAATCACAGACAAAATAGCATTAGGCAATATAAACACTAACTGTAACTATTCATCATGGTCTTTATTTACTTGAGTCTGCAAAAGCTTTTGACAGATCTACCATTTTCAAATGGCTGAGTTTTTACCCCATTATGAGCCTCTACAAATGGTGAAAAAACATACAAAACCCCACTGAGAAACGAGAAAAAAATATGAAAAGTTTATTTGGAAGAGAGGAAATAGAAATGAAACACAAATATGAAGCCTCACTAGTACCCTTTAAAAAGGAAATTTTTAAAATAATAATTAAAAATAAAAAGGATATTTAAAGAAAAACATTTTCCTCCTACCAGATTAATGGGTTTGTCTTTTGTTTTAAAACATTAATAACCATGCCTCCTTTCTCATGTCATATATTAACTGACTAGATAAGTGTGGGTTTATCTCTGGGCTTTCTATTCTATTCCATTGATCTAAGTGTCTGTTTTTGTGCTAGTACCATACTGTTTTGATTATTAAAGCCTTGTAGTATATCTTGAAATCTGAAATTGTGATACCTCCAGCTTTATTTTTTCTTTCTTAAGATTCCTTTGGCTAGTCAGGGTCTTTTGTGGTTCCATATAAATTTTAGTATTATTTGTTCTGTAAAAAATGCTGTTGGTATTTTGACAGGGACTGCATCAAATCTGCAGATCACTTTGGGTAATACTGACATATTGTGGAATATATTATGGGGAAAAGACACTATCTTCAATGAATGGTGTTGGTGTTGGGAAGACTGGAGAGTTGTGTGTAAGAGAATGAAACTGGACCACTTTCTAACTCCATACACAAAAATAAACTCAAAATGGATTAAAGACTTAAATGAGGGATGCCTGGGTGGCTCAGTGGGTTAGGGCCTCTGCCTTCAGCTCAGGTTGTGATCCCAGGGTCCTGGGATCGAGCCCCGCGTGGTGCTCTCTGCTCGGTGGGGAGCCTGCTTCCCTTCCTCTCTCTGCCTACTTGTGATCTCTGCCTGTCAAATAATAAATAAAATCTTAAAAAAAAAAAAAAGACTTAAATGAGATCTGAAATGACAAAAATCCTAAAACAGGACATAAGCAATAATTTCTCTGACATGGGCCACAGCAACATTTTTCCAGGTATGTCTCCTAAGGCAAGGAAAACAAAAGCAAAAATAAACTACTAGAACTACATCAAAAGAACAAGCCTTTGCACAGCAAAAGAAACCATCAAACAAAATGGAGATCTTTTAAATAGGAAAAGATTTTTGCAATGATATATACAATAAAAGGTTAATATCCAAAATATATAAAAAAACTTCTATAACTCAGCATCAAAAAACAATCCAATTAAAAATGGACAGAGGTGGGGTACCTAAGCAGCTCAGGTAAACACCTCTGGCTCAGGTCATGATCCCAGGGTCCTGGAATCAAGCCCCACATCAGGCTCCCAGCTTAGCAGGGAGGCTGAGTCTGCTTCTCCCTCTCCCTCTGCCCCTACCCCCTGTTCATGTGCTCTCTGTCTCTAAAATAAATAAAGAAAATCTTTTAAAAAAATATTGGACAGAGGACATGAATAGACATTTTTCCAAAGAAGATTGTGATGCCCAAAAGATACATGAAAAGATGCTCAACATCACTAGTCATCAGGGAAATGCACATCAAAACCACAATGAGATATCACCTTACACCTACTGGAATGGTTAAAATTAAAAAGACAAGAAATAACAAGTATTGACAAGGATATGGATCATACATTGTTGGTGGAAATTTAAATTGGTAAAATCACTATAAACTATATGTATAGAGTTTCCTCAAACAATTAAAAATAGAAATACCATACAATCTACTAATTCTACTACTAGGTATTACCTTAAAAAAATGAAAACATTAATTCAAAAAGACATATGCTTCACTATGTTTACTGTAGCATTGTTTCCAATAGCCAAGACACAGAAGCAACCTAAAGGCCCACTGATAGATGAGTGGATAATGAAGATACAGTGTGTGTGAGTATCTATATGTGTGTGCATGTACACACACACACACACGGGAATATTATGCAGCCACAAAAAAAAGGATGAGACATGCCATTTACCACAAGATGGATGGATCTAGAGGGTATTATGCTAAGTAAATTAAGTCAGATGGAGAAAGACAAATACCATATGATTTTACTTACACATGGAAGCTAAAAAAAAAAAAAACCAAAAACATAAACAAATAAGCAAAAAGGAGAATCAGACCTATAAAAATAGAGAACAAACAGATGGTTGCCAGAGGGGAGGGCCGAAAAGAAGGAGACTGGAGGGAAAAAAAAACCCAGTAATATCCAATGCTAGAGTGGTACAGTGAAATTAGGCACTCTCATACACTGCTGGTGGTCATAAAAACTGGAACACCCTGGGAACCAATTTGGCAAGAAGTATCAAGTCTCAAAAAACAAACAAACAAACAAAAAAACACCTAAATGCTTTCAACTAGTAATTCTACTATGGTTAGGAAATAAACCTAAATACAGAAAATATTTTAGACTAACAATATTCACTGCAGTATTATTCACGATTTAAAAAGTGGTTATAGGGGTGCCTCGGTGGCTCAGTGGGTTAAAGCCTCTGCCTTCAGCTCAGGTCATGATCTCAGGGTCCTGGGATCGAGCCCCGCATTGGGCTCTCTGCTCAGCGGGGAGCCTGCTTCCCTTCCTCTCTGCCTGCCTCTCTGCCTGCTTGTGATCTCTGTCTGTCAAATAAATAAATAAAATCTTAAAAAAAAAAAATTGAAAAGCAATACCCCAAAAGGCTAATAATGATCACCTCTGGACAGTGAATTATAAGTGCAGTTCTTTCTTGAATATAAATCTTTATAATAAAATGTTTATTTAAAGCAAATTGAAGAAACTGTTATTTCAAGCATAACAATTCACTTCATAGGACACTTTTCTCACAAGCACAACCTCACAGACATGTTAGTCTCTTACATGGATATATACTTACTCTCTCAAACACATAATCCCTAGTTTTTTCCACTTACACTTTCAATTATACTTGTCAAAGTGTTCTGGGTTGATTTGTTGTTGTTACTGTTTATTAAGATAAATGATACACTCTTTTTCCTGGGGCTCAGGAACAGTTTTCTAATTCCATAAATATAATATTCTTCCACAATTCAAACACATTTGTCTTTGTCTTTTTCTATTCTCTAAATAAATTCATCAGAAAGATCAAAACTAAAATCAATTCTACAAGGTTTAGAAGTTATGTACAAAAGGTGGCTAATTAGAAGCGGCAAATTAAATCAAAAGGCACAACAAATATACATGTATTTCTTTTATAGTTAAAAAGAAAAACTAAAAAAAACTTCCGAAACACTTGTTTCTTTGTAATTGGTCTGTTTATTAAAGCAATAACGCATAACAAAAAGAACATGGGCTTTAGAATCAGAGAAACTTGAGTTTGAAACCCCGGTCCTGCAACTTCCTAGCTGTGAAAGACTGGGCAAGTTAAACTCCCTAAACCACAATGGCCCTCTCTGTAAAACAGGGATAACAGTACTCACCTAAAGAACTGCAGAGAACACATGAAAAGCTGCATACAAACTACCTTAATAAGCAGAGTGCGTTTATTAGGCACACTATACATGGCAGCCACTATAATGATTTTCATTTCTTTTGGGAGGATGAGGAAGTTCATTTTTTTTTTTAAAGATTTTATTTATTTATTTGACAGACAAGAGATCACAAGTAGGCAGAGAGGCAGGCAGAGAGAGAGGAGGAAGCAGGCTCTGCCACTGAGCAGAGAGCCCGATGCGGGGCTCGATCCCAGGACCCTGTGACCATGACCTGAGCCGAAGGCAGAGGCTTTAACCCACTGAGCCACCCAGGTGCCCCGAGGAAGTTCATTTTTTAAGAAGTTACTCAGCTTAAAAGGATGAGGCAGCTCTTAAAACCATTAAGAGTCCTTTGCAATTCTCAGTTACAGATTCAGGATGGAGTTAAGCAGATCTTACAGCTCATACTACCTCTTCAGGCAAAGCAAACTATTCAAGAAAGATGCAACCCTGTATCTAACCATCATGCTCTTACCTTGCAGGCTACATCAACTATTCGCATCTGGATAGCTTGATTCTCTGGAAGTTTAGTGCCGATTGCAAGCAAAGTGTCCAACAGCTGAGCTAGGACTTGATGAGACTCTAGAAAGGAAGATGAAAAGTTGGGTTGCAGAATTTCAAAAGGCAATCACTAAAGAAACTAAATTTACTTGGGTAAAAAAAATGTAACTTTTTGTTAGGTAGGTTCTTCTATTTGATCCTTGAATTCCCCTCAACCAAAAGCTAAGTTCCTAAAGGGATCACGTCTAAAACTTCGAATCTGAAGCGCCTGGGTGGCTCAGTTAAGCGTCTGACGTCGGCTCAGGTCATGATCTCAGGGTCCTTGGACTGAGCCCCGAGCTGGGCTCCCTACTCAGTGGGGGGTCTGCTTCTCCTTCTCTCTCTCCCCTTCTGCCCCTCTCCTGATTGTGCCCTTCATCTTCACATAAATAAAATCTTTTATAAAATAAAATTAACAAATAAAACACAAATCCTCCACAAGATTGGGCACAGTACTCCAAAATTGTTTAGTGCTTGATTAATTCAAGGGCTTTTCACAGCCTTCCAGATAAAATCCAAATTCCTTAGCAGGGCATACACACATACATACCAGTCCCTCCATGAGGTCTAGCTCTGCCTACCTTTCTAGCCTAATCTCTTTAAGTCTCATCTAGCACTCTTTTTTTCAGTTACTATGATTTCACATCCCTCTATCTTTACTCAGGCTAACTTCCCTAGAATGCCTCCACCTACACCCAACTCCATTCTCAACCCAACTCCCCAGGAAGCACCTACTAATCTTGTAGTGTCACCTGCTATATAGAACTTTTCCTCCTTCCCCATAAGATTGACTATTTCCTCGTGTGCACTTCCACTGCACCCTGTACGTCAGCTCTAACAAATCACTAAACTTATTTATTTTCCTATCAGACTAAACCAAGAGATGGAAAGATCCCTCATGGCAATGACTGTGTCTTATTCACCTTTGTATTCTCTGAATCCAGCACCACTCATTCATTACATGCTCAATGAAGGTTTAGTAAGTGGGCAAAGAGCCAAATACAAACTCAACACCAATCAGCCAGATTCTCTTCTCTGTCTAAATTCTTTTTTTTGTTCCAAATATGGTTCTTTTATTTTTTTTTTAAGATTTTTTTTTTGAGAGAGAGAGATCACAAGTAGGCAGAGAGGCAGGCAGGGGGGTGGGGGGGAAGCAGGCTCCCTGCTGAGCAGAGAGCCGAATGCTGGGCTCAATCCCAGGACCCTGAGATCATGAGCTGAGCCGAAGGCAGAGGCTTAACCACTGAACCACCCAGGCGCCCCTCAAATATGGTTCTTTTAATGCTGGCTGTATACAAGAGGATTTCAGGTAGCCTTCAGATAAATATGATAAATGATAAATAAATAGTGATAAAATAAAAAAAGATTAAAAAAATGATAAATCATTTTTTATATTAATAATTATGTTTTAATATACATGATAAAAATTGCAGGTACTATCTGCTGATGTCACAGGACACTAATTTTCTTTTACCCATTAAGATAGTCTCTTTAACTTAACTTAAAAAAAAATTGTCCACTTAAAAATATTAAGTAAACCATAGTATAGGTGTAAGACAAATATGTCAAAAATGGTGTACGTAACATAAAATTACTAAAGCTCAGAAAACACAGCCAGGGCACCTGGTTGGCTCAGTCCATAGAACATGCAACTCTCAGGAGTTCAAGCCCCATGTTTGGTGTAGAGATTACTTAAAAATATGATCTTAAAAAAAAAAAAAGAAAGAAAAGACACTGGCTACATAACCTCTTAATAAAACTTCTAGTTAAATATAACAGATTGAACACACCTTTTATTATTCTTCCCTAAAATTTCATTAGTATAAGAGTAAAGAAATTAAAAAGGTATAAACCCAAGAAGACAAAAAAAAAAAAAAAAAAAAAAAAAAAAAAAAAAAAAAAAAAAAAAAAAAAAAAAAAAAAAAAAAAAAAAAAAAAAAAAAAAAAAAAAAAAAAAAAAAAAAAAAAAAAAAAAAAAAAAAAAAAAACCACAAAAAACAAAAACCTAAAACAAACCCTAGAGGAATAAAGGTAAGTACTTAAGACAAATTTTTCAGAGATGAAAAATATCATAGATTTTTTAAAAAGCTTTGGCACAATGGAGAAATCTAATAGTAAACACCTACTGAGGAGGATAGCCCCACAAAGCAAATGAATTCTAGCCAGAACACCCTAAAGAGATTCAGGAATTGGGAGATTTAAAGCAACAAAAACAGGGGCGCCTGGGTGGCTCAGTGGGTTAAGCCTCTGCCTTCGGCTCAGGTCATGATCTCAGGGTCCTGGGATCGAGTCCCGTATCGGGATCTCTGCTAGGCAGGGAGCCTGCTTCCTCCTCTCTCTCTCTCTCCGCCTGCCTCTCTGCCTACTTGTGATCTCTCTCTGTCAAGTAAATAAAATATTAAAAAAATAAATAAATAAAGCAACAAAAAGCAAAAATCAGGGATAAGGGAGGATTTATCTGAGGTATCTACAAGAAGGAGTTGGACCTCTGCCTCCTCCCCTATGCTACACAGCCAAGTGGTCACTGAAATAGGATGTTCATTCTATATAGAAATTAGACTAGATGGGACGCCTGGGTGGCTCAGTTGGTTAAGCGGCTGCCTTCAGCTCAGGTCATGATCCCGGCGTCCTGGGATCAAGTTCCACATCGGGCTCCTTGCTTCTCCTGCTTCTCCCTCTGCCTCTGCCTGCCACTCTGTCTGCCTGTGCTCGCTCGCTCTCTCTCCCTCTCTCTCTGACAAATAAATAAATTAAAAAAAAAAAAAAAAAAGAAATTAGACTAGAAAGTTCCCAATTTGGAGGATACCGGGAGAAGACGTAGTGAAGAAGAGGAGATTAAGAGGTAGTAACATACTAATAAATGAGACACTTCCTCCCTCTCCCTAGCCCCCTTCAACAGCTTTTTGACTCCAAAAAACACTGCAGTCAGGCATCTGTCTGTCTTCCTAGCAGATTCCTGAACTCCGAAATGTAAAAATGGATGGGCCCCACAGAAAAACATGGAAGACACTAACATTTTTAAAAGTCCTCCAAAGAGGGTCATCCTAGTACAGAAGCTACCAATTGCCAAGCCCAGTCCCTTCACACAGAGCTACCAACCAGCTTTTTAGTTCCTTGTCCTCATCTTAAATTTAAACACAAAACCGAAGATCAACAAGAAGTCTCCAATACGGGGGCGCCTGGGTGGCTCAGTGGGTTAAAGCCTCTGCCTTCGGCTCAGGTCATGATCCCAGAGTCCTGGGATCGAGCCCTGCCTCAGGCTCTCTGCTCGGCCGGGAACCTGCTTCCTCTTCTCTTTCTGCCTGCCTCTCTGCCTACTTGTGTCTGTCAAATAAATAAATAAAATCTTAAAAAAAAAAGTCTCCAATACGAAAAAGGCCACAAGGAGAAAAGGTACTTCAAAAATACAGAAGAAACATTTAGAAATCTCTAACACTACCACACCCACCCTTTATTTGTACAAAATGATTCTACATAATATCCATGAAAAGTTAGCTAGACCTTTTTTTTTTTTTTAATTTGAGAAAGAGAGAGCATGAGCAGGGGATGGAGGTTGCGCAGAGGGAGAAGCAGACCCCACTGAGCAGGGAGCCTGATGCAGGGGCTTGATCCTAAGACCCTGAGATTACGACTCAAGCCAAAGGCATATGCCCAACTGACTGAGTCACCCAGGTGCCCCATTAGCTAAACCTTTCTAAGCTTAATTCTTGTTTCTGATAAATCACAAATCTAATCTAAATCTTGAGTCTTAGTCTCTCTCCTGAGTTCCAGACCAATATTACAACTACAGGTTGGATGGACATCTCCACATGGATAATAAATAAACACTCAACATCTCTTTTCTAAATGATCTAGTTCATCAAACCAAATTCCTCAGAGCCACCAAGTTAGCTTTCTAAAACTAGACTTGATTATTCCATGCCCTTGCTCAAAAAAACTTCACATGGTTTCTACCACCTATAAAGTAACGTTCAAAATCCTCAGCACTCAAGACTACCTACCCTTTGGCTTCAAAACACTTTACCAGTTTTTCCTCCTAAAGCCCTCACTCCCTGATGATTTTTCATGAAACAATTCAGTTTTTCAAATACCTCTTATACTTACACAGTTCTCTACCTTTTATCATAATGTTTCTACTTCTTGCTACTTGCACTGCTTCCTACTTTCACTGCTCTTCCCATCTCTGCCTTTCCAAATGTAACTCTTCACCAAGCCTTTCTAGACCCTACCAGTCAGCACTCATCTCACCCTCTGTTTCCACAGTATTCTGATTACACCTCCTCTACAACAAGCTCTGTGTTTTCATTACTGGTTTGGTATGTACTGGAGAGTACCTGACACCCTCAAAGTGCCTAGTCCAGTGCTTGCCAAGGAATTGTGGAACTCATACATGTGATGAACTGAAATGAAGGACTTCTTTCTGGTCCAGAGGGTGGCCCACACTGCTGGATTTGAAAGTGCACACTGGACTGATAAATGAAAGACGCCTAATTCTAGTCTGTGCCTTATTCTAAGCCACAAATACAGGGTAACTTTAGCAATCACTTTACATCCCTGGAGTTCATGTACCTCAGCAATGAAATAAAGGGCTTGAACTAGATGATCTTTATGGTCCCTTCCAATTCTATCTCCCACTCTGAATCTAGATAGACCAGGAAATGGAAACCAGAAGAAGACCTAGATCAAATCTCTCAGAGACAATTAAATAAGAAACTTAGAATAGGGGTGCCTCGGTGGTTCAGTCAGTTGAGCATCTGACTCTTAGATTTCTACTCAGGTCATGATTTCGGGTTCATGAAATCAAGGGATTATCTCTGAGTTTCCTGGCCCTTTACTACTCCACTCAGCACAGAGTCTGTTCAAGATTCTTTTCCTTTCCCTCTGCCCCTCCACTCCCACTTATGCATGCTTGCATTCTCTCTCTCTCTCTCCCTAAAATAAATAAATAGGGACACCTGGGTGGCATAGTCAGTTAAGCATCTGCCTGTTGGTTTTGGCTAAGGCTGTGATCTCATGGTTGTAGGACTAAGCCCCACATCAAGCTCTACACTCAGCATGAATTCTGCTTAGGATTCTCTCTCCCTCTCCTCTGCTCCTCCCATTTGTGACTATCTCTCTCTGAAATAAATTAATAAATCTTTAAATAAATAAATTAATTCTTTTTTAAAAACTCTTAGAATATTTAACTAAAAGCAAAACAGCTATTTCCATGTATACTGTGTAATTTGAGTCTCTTTCTTTAAGGTTAGGATGAGGTTTGCATTCAAATTAACTCTCTCATAATGTTTCTATTTTAGAGGCAAAGTGTTTCAGTTAAACCCTAAGAAAGAGCACTGCACTAAATTCTCAGTTCTGTTACTCCTTAGCTAAATAAACTCACTTGGACTCATTTCATCTCTCTGGGACTAAATTTCTATCATCTGCAAAATGAAGGAATTAGACAAGATGATCTCTATAAGGCCATTTACAGCTGATTAAGTCTATGGCTCTATAAAATCCTGAACCTTAAAGTGTGAAAGTTTTACATGTATATACATAGCTTCTATAAGAACTGCCCATGGAAAGAAAGGATACTTTTGTACTAAAGCAATGAAACTGTTTTGGTGCTTTTAATTTTTAAAGATTTTATTTATTAGAAAGAGAGTGCAAGTGAGAGAGAGGGCATGAATGGGGGTAGGGGTAGAGAGAGAGGGAGAAGCAGACTCCCCACTGAGCAGGGACCCTGAGGCAGGACTTCATTCCAGGACTCCAGATGACGACCTGAGCCAAAGGCGGACGCTTAACTGATTGAGCCATCCAGGCGCCCCTGTTTTGGTGCTTTTAAAAGAAATTTTTTTGCCACTATCTATAAGAGCTAAAACTTAAAAACACGCTACTGTATCAGTTGCTTTTTAATGTATTATCAACACCTCAAATGTTATGAAGATGTTACAGAAACATGGAAAAAAATTTATGTAATGTTTGAGTATAGTAAAACACAAAATAGTACATTCACTGTAAGTACAACCATACAAAATGCATTTAAGTAAAAGGCAATATGTAAAACCTTGTTTTACAGAAGTAAGAAGAGTATTTTTAAATTTTTTTCTTTATTGTCATTATATTAGCATTTCATTAAAACAGACTCCTCTCTGAAAAAAAAATTTTAAAAGGTATATTCTTTGTTTCCTGTGAATTAAAACTCTTGGGTCAAAATTCAGTACAAGTAAACTTTTACTTTTCTTCATTTTTTAAAAAGATTTTATTTAGCAAAGAGAGAAAAAGCAAGAGAGCACAAGCATGGAGAGTGGCAGGCAGGCAGAGAAGCAGGCTCCCCGCTGGGCAAGAAGCCAGCCCCATGCAGGACTCGATCCCAGGACTCTGAGATCATGACCTGAGCCAAAGGCAGATGCTTAATCAAATGAGCTACCCAGGCATCCCAGTACAAGTAAAAATTTAATATGAAGTTATTTCTGACAAAATTTTTAAAATTCTCAACATCAGGCAATGGGCCACATATGTAAGATATTTGTTATTAAACACTGTACAATAAATGAACTTGGATCATCTCTGAGTTCCCTGGCCTTTTATTAGTCTAATAATCTCTTATATTTATAAACGAAATGTCCAATATTTAAAGTCATATTTATTTAAATATGTATACCCCAAGATGAAATAAAACTATTCTTTGAAGTCATAATCAATTCAAACAAAATTATAATATTTTCAGAAAACAGAAACAGAGGGTTTCTTTTAATTTATTTTTTTAAAGATTTTATTTATTTATTTGACAGAGATCACAAGTAGGCAGAGAGGCAGCAGAGAGAGAGGAGGAAGCAGGCTCCCCGCTGAGCAGAGAGCCCAATGCGGGGCTCGATCCCAGGACCCTGGGATCATGACCTGAGCTGAAGGCAGAGGCTTTAACCCACTGAGCGACCCAAGCGCCCTGGTCTTTTTATTTAATTTTAAAATAAATATTAAAGCAAGCAAGGGACCAACTCTGTAATGGAATCTTGTACATAAATAAAACCGGATAATCAAAAGAATTTTTTTTCTTTTTTTTTTTTTTTAAGATTTTATTTATTTATTTGAGAGAGAGAGACAGAGTGAGAGAGCATGAGAGGGGAGGTCAGAGGGAGAAGCAGACTCCCCATGGAGCAGGGAGCCCGATGTAGGATTCAATCCCAGGACTCCAGGATCATGACCTGAGCTGAAGGCAGTCGCTTTACCAACTGAGCCACCCAGGCACCCTCAAAAGAATTTTAAAGGTGAAATGCTTTTCCATTTTACGTAAAAGCCGAGAATAATTTTAGCATGCATTCATGAGGAACAAAAAGGAAAACAATAACATGTGAGAGCTAGATGTCACTTTTATAGGAAGTAAACTATGAGACCACATGACCAGAAGAACACCTCTCATGGCTTGAATTAGAATGGTACAGTTGACAAAATATCACATACATACAAAACATCATTCTGTCACATATGAAGTAACCTTGAACAAGTTAGTTAACTTCTCTGAGCTTCAGTTTCTCCACCTAAAATATAGGGACAATAATATCTATCTTCCATCATATATAACCTACTTTAAGTATATGGCACTTGGTAAAAGTCAATAAATGATAACTATTAAGAGACAAAACTATGTTTTATCTCTAATGTAAACATATGTACATGTTTTATTGAATCATCCTCAAATTCCTTTTCAATAACAACCAATACAAGAAAGTTTCCTCCTAAATTCTATATAGATGGAACTAAAGATTTTTGCTCTGATTATATAGCTTTTAAATTACAACTTACTTTCATTCTGCAGGATGTTAATGGCATCATCCATAATGCAGTCTGGTGAAAATCCTGCAGTCTTTGATAATAAACCCAACAATGATGCAATTTTCAGTCTCACAGATGGATCATTCTCCTGGAACAAAAGAAGCTGTTGTTACCTTGATGCTCTAGTCTCACCTAAGCAACAAAGAGGAACATAGGAAACTAACATCTCAAAAGTGACTCAAAGATCCAAGAATTCTAAGGTTTTATTTCTGAAAAATTAATCTTATCAACTTCAGGGGAAAGAGCTTTTTTCAATCAGTATGTTAGACCTAAATTACTGCAAAGTGAATGGGAATTTTTTTATGCCTTCCTGATACCATTACCTTTTTTATTTTTTAAGATTTTATTTATTTGAGAGAGAGTGAACAAGAGAGAACAAAAGCCAGGGGGAGGAACAGAGGAGAGGGAGAAGCAGGCTTCCTGCTGAGCAGGGAGGCTGACATGGGGCTCAATGCCATGACCCTAAGATCGTGACCTGAACCGAAGGAAAACCCTTAATCAACTGAGCCACCCAGGCACCCTGATACCATTACTTCCTAACCAGAAACATGCTTTTAGGATTAAAGTACCCTTTTTCCACTGTGCAGCTACATCAGACATGAAGTGCAGCAAGCTCCCCAACCAACACTGCCAGAACTGGGCACCTAATGTTACTGACGGCACCACTGTTCCCAGAGCTTCTGTAAACTGGGGCCTGCAGCTACCATGTCTATCTCTCACCCTACCTGCTTTTTGGATCACCACAGCCTGATTAGAAGTCTGAGGCTGGTGAATCTAATTGGCTGGGTCTGGGGCTTGTGCCTGGGCTGCTGGGGCAAGGGAGACTAAGAAATGAGTAGTCTGGCCCTTTTGGCCACAATACTGGGAGGTGGTCTCCAATTTGCACCAACATTCCTATAGTGAAAAATTTCTCCCTAAGTCAAAAAGGAACACGTCCTTCTGTTCAGCACCATATCTTAATTATGTAGCACAATATGTGGCACTATGTAGGTATAAATATTGGAAATATATGTGTGTACCTATATACACATATATATATTTATATTTAACATACAAATATATAAAAATATATATGTTTTATACACACACACACAAAATGGGGGGAAAAGTATCTTGCCAATGCTAAGATTAGGTCAGCACATTTCTATACCAAAAACAAAATTACTTAAATGTATGCTCATAAGATGATATACCTTCTCAATATGACCAACTCCCTAGCTCCCACCTACAGTTTCTAAGGAAGGGACAAAGCACACCAAAGAGGCCTGAAGCAGGACAAAAAGCAACAGATATGGAGTAGGAGGACCTAGAATCCTGGCAAGCTGCTTGCCATGTATATAACTTTGGAAAAGTCATTTTCTTGGGAACTTAACTGTGGGGAAGAGAAAGGGCTTTGAAATTAACCAGATCTAGGTGTAAAGCCTGGACTCACTATGTCTTGACATAAGCTCTATGTCTTGAACAGGCAAATTAACCTCTCTAAGCCTCGTCTGAGACATGGGACTAGTAATAACCTCAAAGGACACTGAGAGGAAAATGACTAGCACAGCAACGGCACATAGGATGCAGTCAGATATGAGTGTCCTCCTCCCTTCCTCTCTCTGGTCATCAACCGTTTCATGCAGAGGGTAATAAAACCTGAACTGCACTGCTGTGAATACGGTACCCAGAGGGGTAAGAGCGAGTAAAAAACACATGAAAGGTAAGTCTAGAATTTTGGAAATTCCACAGGGTACATGCCCAGGTTTTTAAACAAACAAACAAACAAACAAAAGTGGCATGGGAATGAAAGAAAAGGTGGAGGGCAAAAATGCTACAGATTTTTAAGAGAGACTTAAGGGGATAGATAAATAAACCAAATACAATGTGTAAATTTTACTTTGAACCAACAAACCATACAAAGTCTTCTTTTGGACAATTAGTGAGAGGCACCTAGATGGCTCTGTTGGTTAAGTGTCTGACTCTTGATTTTGGCTCAGGTCATGATCTCAGGGTCCCAGGATCGAGCCCCATATAGGGCTCCCCACTCAATGCAGAGTCTGCTTGAGGATTCCTTCTCTCCCTCCTCCTCTGCCCCTCCCCCATGCTCACGCACACATGCACACACACATATACTCTCTAAAAATAAATACATAAATGAATCTTTTCTAAAAAGACAATCAGTGAAAACTGAACATGGACCAGGTATTATATGCCATTAAAGATTATTGTGGGTTTATTTTAAAGATTTTATTTATTTATTTGACAGACAGATCACAAGTAGGCAGAGAGGCAGGCAGAGAGAGAGGAAGGGAAGCAGGCTCCCTGCTGAGCAGAGAGCCCGATGCGGGGCCGATCCCAGGACTCTGGGATCATGACCTGAGCCGAAGGCAGAGGCTTTAATCCACTGAGCCACCCAGGTGCCCCTTATTGTGGGTTTATTTTAAAGTCCTAAAATAGGCCCTTATTTGTTAAACACAGATAAATGAGTATTCACAAGTGAAATGATAAGCTGCTTCAGATATACCCTACCCCCCAAAAGTGGGGGGAAATGCATCAAAACAAGAATGGCAAAAAGCTAATAACCATTCAAGCTAGACGAGGTAGACCTGAAGGCTCGTATTATTTTCTCTCCTTTTGTGTGTTTGTGAAGCTACCAAACAGAAGTTAACTTTTTGGAAAAATCACATGAAAGTACTGTATTCTATCTAAAATAGTAACTAATTTATGCATTCAACATACATACAAGAAGTACTTATTGTAAGTGCCAAGCATCATTCTAGCTCCTGGGGATACAATAGTGAATAAAGCAGAAGCAATTCCTGCTCTCACAGATCTTATAGTCAAATGGATAAGACTGGCAAAGAATATATAATTTCACATGGTAAACATTCTGAAGAAAAACAAAGCATGCAGGCGCCTGGGTGGCTCAGTGGGTTAAAGCCTCTGCTTTCGGCTCAGGTCATGATCCCAGGGTCCTGGGATCGAGCCCCACATCGGGCTCTCTGCTCCACGGAGAGCCTGCTTTCTCCTCTCTCTCCCTGCCTGCCTCTCTTGCCTACTTGTAATCTCTGTCTGTCAAATAAATAAATAAAATATTAAAAAAAATAAAATAAAACCACTAACCACAAAAAAAAAAAAGTGTGCAATGGATTAAAGAGTAACGTGGAGAGGCTATTCTAGATAGACTGTGAGTGAAGTTCACTCTGAGGACCCAACTTTTGAGAGAACACTTAACTGAGTCAGAGAGCCATAGGAAGATTTAGGGAAGCAGCGTTCCAGGCAGAAGAAAGGTACAAACTCAGAATATGGGCAATTCTAAAATGCTGTATATAAAACTCTAGAAAAATGCGTATAAAACTGTTAGCAGTGATTTTCTCCAGAGTAATCTCTAGAGAGCACAAATTGTTTTCTAACTTTTTTGTTTAAGATTTATTCATTGGGGTGCCTGGGTAGCTCAGTCAGTTAAGCGTCTGCCTTCGGCTCAGGTCATGATCCCTAGGTCCTAGGATCAAGCTCCACATCAGGTTCCCTGGTCCGGGGGGAGCCTGCTTCTCCCTCTGCCGCTCCCCCTGCTTGTTTTCTCTCTCCCTCTCACTGTGTCAAATGAATAAATTAAAAAACAAAAAGAAACAAAAAACAACAACAATGAGATTTATTCATTTATTTAGAGAGAAAGAACGAGTGTGAGAGCAGGGGCAGGGCGCTAGTCACAGAGGGAGAGAATCTTTCAAGCAGACTTCCTGCTGATCGCAGAGCCCAATCTGGCCCAATCCCACAACGCATGAGATCATGACCTGAGCAGAAACCAAGAGTTGGATACTCAACTGACTGAGCCACCAGGGCACCCCGTTTTTTAACATTTTATTTGCAGAGGTAAATCTCATTCTTTTACACAGTTTAGTGTTTGAATTTGTTACAATAAATATTACTGTTGTAATTTTTTTGACAGATTTTATTTATTTATTTAACAGAGAGCGAGCGAGCATGCGCACACATGAGAGAGAATGGTGGGGGATGGGGTGAGGAGGGGCAGAAGGATAGGGAGCAGCAGACTCCCCACTGAGCAGAGAGTCTGACACAGGGCTTGATCCCAGGACCCCGGGATCATGACCTGAGCCAAAGGCAGACGCTTAACTGAATGAGCCACCTAGGTGCCCCGAATTGTTGTAATTTTTTAAAAAGAGTGTAAATTTTTAAATCTATACATACACACACAACCCTTCAAAAGCTCCCAGTTTTCTACAGAAAGAAGTCTGAGCTGCTTAGCACGCCACAAAGGACTGCAAAGACTGGCCACTATGTCAGCTCCCACAATTCCCTACCCGTGATGCCACACTGCCTCAAGCTTCTGTACTTCCACTTAAGATGGTTCCTCTACCTAGGCTGCCTTCCCTTTCTCCCACACCCACCTACTCCTGTCCCTTAGTTGTATTAACCCCAGAAAGTCATCTCTGATCCCTGAACTGGACATGGAACAATCTTGAACAACCCTTTATCATGCCCTTCACTACAGTACATTGTATTTACTTGTGATTGTATATTCCCCCATCTGGCCTGTGAGCCACAAAAGTGACTAGCAAAATGCTAAGAAAGCACCATGTACATTCTGATAAAAACAAGAGTACAAAGGGCGCATGGGTAGCTCAGTGGGTTAAAGCCTCTGCCTTCAGCTCAGGTCATGATCCCAGGGTCCTGGGATCGAGCCCCGCATCGGGCTCTCTGCTCCGCGGAGAGCCTGCTTCCTCCTCTCTCTCCCTGCCTGCCTCTCTTGCCTACTTGTGATCTCTGTCTATCAAATAAATAAATAAAATCTTAAAAAAAAAAATCAACAGACATTACCTAAAAAAATATCCAAATGGCCAATTAAATATATTAAAATTGTTCCACTTCATCAGAAATCTAAGGAATACAAATTAAGGCCACAATGACATACCACACATATCCACAGAACTATCAAATGAAAAAGATCAACAATTTCGACTGTTGGCAAATGTGTGGAATTGGAATTCTCACAGCGCCAACTGGGGGAGGGGGGGTCTAAATTGGTACTATCACTTTGAAAAAGTTGGCTCAGGGGGTGCCTGGGTGACTCGGTTAAGCGACTGCCTTCAGCTCAGGTCATGATCCCAGGGTCCTGGGACTTTCTGCTCAGTAGGGAACCTGCTTCTCCCTCTCCCTCTGCCCCTCCAGCTTGTACTCTCTGGCTCACTAACTCTCTGTCTCTTAAATAATTAAAATCTTAAAGAAAAAAAAAAACAATGAAAAAGTTGGCTCAGTAATTTCACTCTGGGGTATACAGAATATAAAAATGTAAGACATACATACCAAGAGGCCTGTATAAAATGTTCATGCACTACTTCCTATAATAGTTAAAAAGTGGAGACAGCCTAAATGTCCATCAATAATGGAATGGGTAAATAAATCAGGGTATATTCATACAATGAAACCTGATGCTGTGGTAAAAATGAATAAACTATAGCTCCCATCAATAATATGAATGAATATCAATATAGGTAGAATTTTGAGCAAAAGCCACACATAAAAGATATACACTAAATTCCTTAATTATATGAAGTTTAAAAAACAGATAAAAATAAATTGTATTTAGGGGCGCCTGGGTGGCTCAGTGGGTTAAAGCCTCTGCCTTGGGCTCAGGTCATGATCCCAGGGTCCTGGGATCGAGCCCCGCATCGGGCTCTCTGCTCAGCAGGGAGTCTGCTTCCTCCTCTCTCTCTCTCTGCCTGCCTCTCTGCCTACTTGTGATCTCTGTCTGTCAAAAAAAATAAAAAAGTTTAAAAAAAATTGTATTTAGGAGTACAGGCTTAACGGTAAAAAATAAAAGAAAAGTAGTTATTACCCTGAAAGTGAGGACACTGGTGGTTATCTTTTGGGAACAATCTAAATTATTAGAGGGGAGTCTGAAGAGGCTTACGGGAGGCTGATAATATTCCATTTCTTGACCTGGATGGTAGTTACACATTGTGTTCACAGTATGATAGAGCAATATACTGTATGACATTTTTCTACCTGTTCTTCTTTATGTGTTGTATTTCACAATAAAATTTTTAAAATGTGGTAGCTCAGTCAGTTAAGCACCCTACTCTTGATTTCGGCTCAGGTCATGATCTCAGGGTCCTGAGATCGAGCCCTGCATTGGGCTCTGCACTGTGCATGCATGGAGCCTGCTTAGGGTTCTCTCTCTCCCTTTCCTTCTGCTGCACCAGCTCCACTCCCGCTCACCATGCTCTTGCTCTCTAAATAAATAAATAAAACGAAATAAAACAAAATATGTTACTTGGATTACGGAGGTTAACAGTGGAAACAAGAAATATTTTGACATTAGGAGAAGGGGAAAATGAATCGAGAGAAACTGGAGTGGGAGACAAACCATGAGAGACCACGGACTGAGAAACAAATGGATAGTTTTAGAAGGGAGAGGGTGGGGGGCTGCGTGAGCCTGGTGATGGGTATGAAGGAGGGCATTGAGGGTACGGATTGCACAGAGCATTGGGTGTTATACGCAAACAATGAGTCACGGAACACTACATCAAAAACTAATGATGGTGACCAACATAACAAAATTTTTAAAAAAGTAAAATCAACAAGACTCAGTAAAGAAGGGAATAGGAGGAGAGGAAAAGGTAAAGGACCTTTCTCAGGTTTCTGATTTAAGCGTCTATATCAATAATGGGACAATTCCCAAGATAAGGTAGACTGCAGAATGAAGGGAGATCCTGAATTCAGTTTTGAATATAAAGAAAGGTCAATTATTTTATGGACTTCAAATTATCGAAGTATCAAAGAATCAAGTCTTTCTGAGACAATGGACTAGTCAAATCCTAGTAAAAAATAACCCGCAGTGAGAGAGGACAGGAAAAGAGCTATATAGCCTTTCAATGGTCTGGAATGGAGTTACAGACTTCCAAACACAAGAGAGCTGCAGAGAAAGTAGAAGTAGTGGGCCTAGCAGACAAGAGGAGGCAAGAATGGCACAAAAAAGACGACAGTATCTGACCAAGTAACACTCCTGATCAATC
The DNA here is from genome assembly GCA_004024625.1 of Mellivora capensis. Classification (NCBI taxonomy): domain Eukaryota; kingdom Metazoa; phylum Chordata; class Mammalia; order Carnivora; family Mustelidae; genus Mellivora; species Mellivora capensis. Next base: position 72,957 of record PISX010001120.1, on the reverse strand, counting down.
TGGATACATTACCCACTTCTTCTTTCTGAAATTATCCCCTGGTACCCTCAACATCTAAGCTTAAAACAAACTGCCTCCAGGGAAGCCCTCTCTAATAACTGCTCTTCTCACCATCGAAATCACCCTGGTTCAGGCTTTCATCACCTCGCTTCAGACTTATCAATCTCCTGGTTGGTCACCCTAACACCCATTTTCCCCTTATCCAATTCCTCCATTCTCCATCCTATTTCCAGAGTGACATTTCTACAACAAAACCCACAAGATAAAATAGAGGCCCTCCAAGACTTCTAGTCTTATCTCTTAAAGAGCTTTCAACTTAAAATCTATACCGGCTGCTTGCATTTCTTCTAATGTGACAGGCTATCTCTCATCTCCATGTGTTTGCTCACAACTGCTCTCTTTCTAAAACGCCTTTCTTTCCTCCTGTTTTCCAATTGGCCCAAATCTGTTTTAGAAGACTCATCTCAAGGATCACTCTACTCTGTAACGCCATTCTAGTCCCCTGCTCCCAAGTCACACTGACTGTCCTCTTCTTTAAGGTCATATCATAACCTGTCCCAGATTTTACAGCACCTACAACACTGTACTGTAATTATCAATTTATTGTGTTGTGAGGGCCTATATGAGGGCCTGGTTAGCCAGAGGAACTTACTTGAAAACCCTGGATATAGGGGTGGGTCAGGCTGGATGGAGACATCCAATCAGTGGGGCATGCATATATTTACTATGGTGTGTTGAAATTTCATTGGTCACCTGTGTGTGGGCCGGGCTCAACCACCTCTATAAAGGTTGGTCTGTGAGGCTGGGGGGAGAGAGAATAGTAGGAGGAGTAGCTGTTAGGATAGCCGTTAGGGTAGCCGTTAGGGTAGCCGTTAGGTCATCGGGAGCGTTGTGATAGTTCTGGTCGTCATAGCCGCTACAAGCGGCCTCGTTGCCCCGAGCCGCAGCACCACCGCAAACGGCCTCACCGCCAGCAGCCTCGGAACCGCCGCGAGCGGCCTCACCGGAGCAGCCTGATCGGCGAGTGGCCTCGTCCGGAGTGGCCTCGTCTGGGGAGCAGCCTCGTCTGAGGAGCAGCCTCACCGAAGTGGCCTCATTGGCGAGCGGCCTCGTCCGGAGTGGCCTCATCTGGGGTGTGGCCTCAGCTGGAGCAGCCTGGTCCAGAGCGGCCTCGTCCGGAGCAGCCTCGTCAGGAGCGGCCTGGTCCGGAGCAACCTCGTCCGGAGCAGCCTCGTCTGGGGAGCAGCCTTCTTGGGAGCGACCCTGTCGGGGTCGTCGTCATCGCCTCTTCATAAGAGACGGCCCCGACTGGTCAGTTTGATTTTCGATGCTTGGCGCGAAATAAAACTTTGCTTGACTTTTGCTTTGCATCAGTCTTGTTCCTTTGATCACGGACCCTAACAGTGTCTGTATCTACCCAACTAGATTCAGATCAGGGATCACATAATCATCTCTTATATCCAACACTAGCACAAGGCCTGGCACAGAGTTAGTATTCAGGACGTTTCAAGAAAATATAAAAAAACGAAGAAATGAATAACCTTACCCCTTACTATCTATTTACTACATACGTTATTTGGTCTACCAACTATACTACTAGCCCCACAATGACAAGGAACATGTCTCACAGTTCTACATCCTCCACAGCAACTAGCAGAGTAGCATAAGTGAAGAACCCGTCATGTCAAGGAAGTTCTGATACTGCTGCCTGACCACAAAAAATCTGGAGGAGAAGCAAAAGCCCAAGTAGCTTATCTACTAAAATATAAGAGACCACATTTATGGATAACAAACCAAAGGATAAAAAGCGCTACGGTCATCAATCTAGAACTGGACACATTTGGGATCTGTCCTCATTTCCTAGTAAGAAGCAGCATGGCTTGGTTAAAGAGCCTGGGGTATGACATCACAATACTAATTTCAATTTTTCTTTTAGACATGATAATGGTATTGTGATTATGTCTTTTAAAAGAGTACTGTTTAGAGATAAAAACTGAAATTTATGAACATAATGATACGATGCCAGGGAGAATCTGGTGGAGGGGATTAAGACTGGAGGAAGTAGGGGTGGCTGGGTGGCTCAGTGGGTTAAAGCCTCTGCCTTCGGCTCAGGTAGTGATCCCAGGGTCCTGGAATCAAGCCCCACATCGGGCTTTCTGCTCCGCGGGGAGCCTGCTTCCTCTCCTCTCTCTGCCTGCCTCTCTGCCTACTTGTGATCTCTGTCTGTCAAATAAATAAATAAAATCTTTTAAAAAAAAAAAAGAGTGGAGGAAGTAGAAATGGACGGTTGTGTGGGGGCATGGCCATTCAGCAGTGGTAACTGCTGAAACTGGAAATGGGTGCATGGGAATTAATGAAACCATTCCCTCTACTTGTACATATATCTGAAATGTTTCACGACAAAAGTTAAAAAAAAAACAAAAAAAACCCAGATCAAATCCAGACCTTCCATTTACTTAGCTAGGTCACCCTGAAAACTAAACTGCTCTAAACTTAGTTCCTTTTTTTTTTTTTTTAAACATTTTATTTATTTATTTGACAGTGAGAAAGAGAGAGAGAGAGAGAGGACAAGCAAGGGGAGCCCCAGGGAGAGGGAGAAACAGGCTCCCCACTGAGCAGGGAGCCCAACGTGAGGCTTAACCCCAGGACCTTGGGATCATGACCTGAACCGAAGGAAGACGTTTAACCAACCCAGAGCCCCTCCAAGCTTAGTTCCTTACCTGGATTACATAAATAACAATGGTGACATCATCAGGATTAAAAAATATTACATGCGGAAAGAGCTTTATAAACTCCAACAAGCTATGGGACGCCTGGGTGGCTCAGTTGGTTGGACGACTGCCTTTGGCTCAGGTCATGATCCTGGAGACCCAGGATCGAGTCCCGCATCGGGCTCCCAGCTCCACGGGGAGTCTGCTTCTCCCTCTGACCTTCTCCTCGCTCATGCTCTCTCACTGCCTCTCTCTCAAATAAATAAATAAAATCTTTAAAAAAATAAAAAAATAAAAAAAAAAAAACTCCAACAAGCTATATAAATGTTAACTGTTCTTAGAAGTATTATTACAGAAAAAAAAAGTATTATTACAGATGATTATGGGTAACCGAGTTATATTATCATATAATAGGTGGATATTGCTAAGAAAAGAGATAACTAAAAATAGATCACTAAGTGTCTGAAAACTTGAGAACAGAAACCTTGATTACAGTCATGTAAAACATGAGGGATGCATTTATTAACCCCCCACATTGTTTCAGGGACCTTACCAGGAACTGGGACAGAGATAAACAGATTTGGAGTCCCTGAATTTAGGGGCTTAAAGTCTAAAGGAGAGAGACATATGGCAAACACTGGTTATACTAATGTAGGGGCTTGGTTGGCCAGAGGGAGCCGTTTAGTTGTGGGCTTGGGTTGACCCCACCCCTTCCAGAGGAAGTTACTTGCAAACCCTGGATGCAGGGGCGGGCCAACCGGATGGAGACATCCAATCAGTGGGGTGTGTATATATTTACTATGGTGAGTTGAAATCTCATTGGCCACCTGTGTGTGGGCGGGGCTCAACCACCTCTATAAAGGTTAGTCTGTGAGGCTGGGAGGGGGAAGAGTAGTAGGAGTAGCAGCCATTAGCATAGCTGTTAGGATAGCAGTTGGGGTAGCCATTAGGGTAGCCATTAGAATAGCTGTTAGGGTAGTCGTCGGGAGCAGCGTCGGGAGCAGCTTCGTCATGGTCGTTGGGGTAGTCGCCACAAGGGCCTCGTCACCCCGAGCTGCAGCACCGCCATAAGCGGCCTCGCCACCAGCAGCTGCAGCATGCCGCGGGTGTCCTCGCCGCCAGCAACCGTGGCACCGCCGCGAGCGGCCTCGCCGCCCGGAGCCGGGGCACCGCCATGAGCCAGCTGCCTCACCATCCTGAGCCCTGGCACCTCGTCCAGAGCGGCCTCGCCGCCCCAAGCCGGGGCACCGCCGCAAGCAGCCTCGCCGCCCTGAACCAGGGCACCTCGTCTGGAGTGGCCTCGTCAGGAGCGGCCTGGTCAAGAGCGGCCTCGTCTTGGGAGCGACCTTGTCGGGGTCGTGGTCATCGCCTCTATGGCCCGACCGGTCAGTTTGATTTTCGATGCTTGGCACGAAATAAAGCTTTGCTTGACTTTCGCTTTGCATCAGTCTCGTTCCTTTGATCACGGACCCTAACACTAAGAGCTAATAAATGTGCTAACAGGTCCGTCCAGCGCCCAGAAAAAAATGCCTGATATATAATAAACACTCATTAACCAAGTAAAAAGTCTCACAAAAGCATAAGCTCACTCATTCAACAAATATTAATTTTACCACGCACTGTTCTTGGTACTGCAGATTCATCAATTTAAAAAAACAAAAATCCCTGTTTAAGACAAGCTTACATTCCAGCATGGGGAAATAGGCAAGGTACCAAATAAATGAAAAATTATATAAAATACAAGATGGGGGTCCCTAGATGGCTCAGTTGGACACTTGATTTTGGCTCAGGTCATGGTCTCAGGGTCATGACATCAAGCTCCATGTCATAATCCCCAGTCAGCACAGGGTCTGCTTGAGGATTTTTCACCCTCTCCCTCCTCCCCTCCTCCTACGCACATAGGCACTTATGTGCTCTCTCTCAAATAAATAAATCTTAAAAAAAAAATATATGAGAAGATGCTAAGTGCAATGGAGAAAACAAAATCAAGGAAGGGAGCTAGAAGGTTCTGGGGTGGAACAGGCAGTTTCAATTTTAAATACAGGGATAAAAAAGGCCTTAATGAAAGTGACATTTGAGCTATGACTTGAACAAAGTGTGGGAAGTAGACATATGAACATCTGAAGGAAGTGTTCTAGGGGGAAGGAAACATAAGTGGAAAGACTCTGAGGAAGAAATATGCTTGACAGAGAAAGTGGCAGACCAGATCACAGGGCAGTGGGAGGAAGACAGACTGGGAGAACTGCATGTGAAAAGACATTATTTCTGAAAATCCACAAGATCTTTGGAAAACGATAAGCATTCCTGATTAAGCGAGAGTATTATATGTGTAAAGGAAAACACCCATTATGTCATATTTTAAAAATTTAAATAAACATAGTTTATAGAAAGAAAAGAGATTGAAAAGAAAAAGAAGCTTTTGCAAGGGAACACCTGAAGACAATACATGCATCCTGACAGATGCAAAAGGAAATACAAATCGTCATCTACAAAGTATTCTTAAAAACTTCAAATATATGCTTATAACCAAATCAAAGGAACGAGACTAATGCAAATTACCTAACAGGGCCTATACTGTATATCTAACCTTCCGTTCCTAGTAAATAAAAGGGGTGGAGGAGCAAATTAACTTCCAAGGAAGTAAAATTGAAAAAACAAGACATTTTATCAACAACTGACTGAGTTTATCAGGTCAATGTCACCAAAATAATAAAAATTGTTCTAGATTAAAAAATGACCAGGGACTCTTGGGTGGCTCAGTTGGTTAAGCGTCTGCCTTTAGTTCAGGTCATGATCCCAGGGTCCTGGGACTGAGTCCTGCATCTGTTCCTTGCTCAGCTGGGAGCTTGCTTCTCCCTCCTCCTCTGTCTGCTGCTCTCTCTCTGACAAATAAGTAAAATCTTAAAAAAATAATTTTAAAAAATTAAAAATAACAAATACCATGTGTGAATAGTGTTTGCATTTTTACTTGAAGCAATCAACTATAAAAAATATTTTGGAAATGGGAGAAATTTGAATAAAAACTAGTTGTTAGAGTACATTAAGGAAATCTAGTTTAATCTGATGTGGTTACATTGTTTTTTTTTTAAGTCCCTTACCGAACTGTTTTGGGAAATATATTATACTTTAAAAAACTTAAGGGGGGCGCCTGGGTGGCTCAGTGGGTTAAAACCTCTGCCTTCGGCTCAGGTCATGATCCCAGGGTCCTGGGATCGAGCCCCACATCGGGCTCTCTGCTCCGCGGAGCGCCTGCTTCCTCCTCTCTCCCTGCCTGCCTCTCTTGCCTACTTGTAATCTGTCTGTCAAATAAATAAATAAAATCTTAAAAAAAAAAAAAAAAACTTAAGGAAGGGGCACCTGCATGACTCAGTCAGTTAAGCGGCTGCCTTCACTCAGGTCATGATCCTGGGGTCCTGGGACCGAGCCCCACGTTGGGCTCCCTGCTCACTGGAGAATCTGCTTCTCCCTCTCCCTCTGCCTGCCACTCTGCCTACTTGTGCTCTCTCTCTCTGTGTCAAATAAATAATTAAAATCTTTAAAAAAAAAAAAAAAAAACTTAAGGAAAACAAACAGAGGGAGCAAATCTGTTTTTTGCTCCCTCTGTTTGTCAGTCAAGATATCTGTTATGTGTTAAATCCTAGAAATGGGTATTTGGGAGATCATTATGGTATTGTTTTAACTTGGCTATAGGCTTAAAAATTTTCATACTAAAGTTTAAAACTTTGATTCACCCATGACTCAAATATTTGGAAATTGTGTCTTCCCTTCTATTTCAGATCTTACTTATACAAACTGAAAAATAAACACATCTTGTGACTTTCATTTGTTTTTTTCCACCCAGGCGCCCCATGACTTTCATTTGTTTAAACTATTTCCTGCATTTAATCAATCACAAACTGATGTTTTGTCTAACCCAGTAAAATACATGGAGAAATGAAATGCCACTACACAAAGAAAAAAAAAAAAGTTAAAAAAAGAGGGCCGGGGCGCCTGGGTGGCGCAGTGGGTTAAAGCCTCTGCCTTCGGCTCAGGTCATGATCTCAGGGTCCTGGGATCGAGCCCCGCATCGGGGTCTCTGCTCAGCGGGGAGCCTGCTTCCTCCTCTCTCTCTGCCAAATAAATAAATAAATAAATAAAATCTTTTAAAAAAATAAAAAAAATTTTTTTTAAAATTTAAAAAGAGGGCCATTGCAATTAGATAGGAGGGCCTTGAATTAGGGCAGTAAGAGCAGGATGACAGGATGATATTTCAGAGACAAAGCTGGTTACAGAGGGTCACAGCTGAAGTCCTCCTTTGTATACCCACCACACTCGACATAACACAGGCAACACTACCCCAGCAGCATGTTCGCATCTTTCTCCATATACACTATATGGATACTCTCTATATCTACACAGAGATGCAGCAAGTTTCTGAGGAAAGGATTTGGATCTTTTTTATCTCTGCATCTACAGTGCCTGGCATGTGGAAGACCCTCAGTAAAAGACTACTAAATGAACACCTTCTTATTTATCTTGCTATACTAAGCCATTCTGTACATATGATACAATTCTTACACACACTCCCATCAGGTCCTCAAGACCATCTTACCTTGTAATAATGTTCCAAGAGAATCCTGACTACTCCCTCCACGCTTTCTGCTTCAACAGGCTTCCTGGCAAACTGGAGTAGGTACTGCAAAGCATCTGCTGGGGAGGTAGCTTTACACAGATCTATGTGGAGTGCTGCAGATTTACTTGGTTTTGTCAATCGGAGTTTCTTGGTTGCAATTTCCTCCTGTTGTTGCTGCAAAGGAGCAGGCAAAGATAACACATGAAAACACAGGGTCTGCAATTTTCACTTTGCCTCACTCCCTTATACCAAATAATGTACTTTTTTTTTTTTTCTTAGGGAAAATCAGTATTATGAACAGGGAAAAGGACACTGGATTGGAGACCAGGCTGAGTCGCCATTTTGCTTTTCACTAGCTCCTACCACTGTGGCCTAGTCATTTCATTCCTCCAAGTCTCAATTTCTTTCTCTGTAAAGTAGGTCCACTAACATTTTGTTCTGCCTATCTCTCAGAACTGTTGTAGCTTTAGGGTTAAAAGGACACACAAAGGATCTGTTCCATTCTTTACTTAAAAGAAATCTCAATTTTATAAATATGTTCAGACTGTGCTGAGGCATGCACCAGGCTCAGCTTCCTTGGTAAGAAAACTGGAACTATCTATAGCTCACACTGAGTAAGACTTCTCCTTACTCCAGATGACTACCCAAACCATTCTGCCTTAATTAAAAGAATGGTAGTATAAAAAAAAATTAAAAATATAGTCAAGGGGCGCCTGGGTGGCTCAGTGGGTTAAAGCCTCTGCTTTCAGCTCTGGTCATGATCCCGGGGTCCTGGGATCGAGCCCCACATCGGGCTCTCTGCTCCGCGGAGAGCCTGCTTCCTCCTCTCTCTCCCTGCCTGCCTCTCTTGCCTACTTGTAATCTCTGTCAAATAAATAAATAAAATCTTAAAAAATTAAAAAAAATATATAGTCAAATAGCTCACAAACTGTAGCCACTTAACAAATGTTTATTGAATGGTTATTCAGTGTTAGGACTTATCTCTAAGATCCAGTTCTGCTATTCTAAGTAAGTCATAATTCTTACTTTCATCATCTGTAAAATGGGAGTTATGACACTACTACCAGTCTTTCTCAACTAAGGATCCTCATCTGAAGCACAGGACACGCACAATTATTTGAGTAACTGTTTTCTCAATTCTCCCAAGGATGGTGCATAACTAGAAGCTTTCTAGATTCATTCCTTATGTATAATGGTGCCAAAAAAGTTCATGTAAAAGGGAACCTGTCCCTCCAAGGCTTAAGTCAGGCCCTGTGGGTAGGTACAAGACAAATGTTGTAATCAAGAATTTTCCTTAACATCTGATGCATCGTTTTGATATCCTGAGCAACCACCTCTTTACAAATTTACCTTTCTACAGAGAAAAGATTAGGGTTATTCTAGTCAGGAACAAAGTAGGGCATGATATAAAGGGACTGAGAGTTTTGAAGTTAGAGAATTTGGATTCAATAACCACTTAGGAGTGAGAGGAGGCCAGTCCTTCTATAAAAGAGAATATAATACCTATACCATACGGATGTTTGAGAAGTCTAAAGTACAATGTCTTTGTGTGTACACACATATAATAATAAGCACTAAATACATACCAGTTCCCTCTCCCTCCTCATCTTCATAGCAGGGGAAAAGATCAGAAGCACTAAGATCTCATATCATCACTCTAAGGTAATGATTCATGCAGAATGAAGTGAAGAAATGAGCTCTTTTCTTAAAATCCTTACCCACTCCCATCCTATTCTACACCATTCAGTCTTCTGTGTTACTTGGGCTCCAATCAGGTCAAAACCTGAGAAAGATTTCTTTCCATACAGAATATGTAAGGGGGAAGACAGACCACTATCTGCTATCAGTCAACCATCAATAACATTTTAGTGAGCCAGGACCTATGATCATCCATGGGTGACAGAGTAGTTAGACATGAGCTGGGGGCAAGGGTAGTGATAAACAGGTGACACATGAGAAGGCTGAGGACATAACATCCTGACTCTGTGACTCTTAACATCCTGGCAAGGCTTCCAAAACCCTGGAGCTAACAGACCAAGAGCCACAGGTGTAGACATGCAGCCCTCCTTTTCAACCTCTGCCCCAGGGTTTCATTATAATATACTTATATTGTGGTTTCAAATCCACCCCTACACCCCACCCCTGCCGACTCCTATGGGGAAAGATGGCCAGGACAGTTCCGGTAAGAACCTGGTAGAGCCAAAAACTCACCCTCCCAACTGGTAGAAAGAGTCCCTTAGATGACTGGAAACAACCTCAGTAAGAGACCACCCTAGCTATGACCCATAATCTATACAAACACAAAAAGACACCCCGGTTCCAATGCGGTAGCCACTCTGGGCCTGCACACTCTCCATTCTTGAGAGTGTACTATCCTTAATAAACTGCTTGTGCTTGCTACACTCTTTCTGTCTTTATTTGAGCCTGGATCCTCACATAAATCTTTGTGGGGAATCCAAGAACCTAGACCTCCATTCATACAACTCAAGAGTCTCCTAAACATAACAAAAGACACAGAGATGAACCAGGCATTATCTCTGTCCTTAAGGAGTCCAGACTGGTAGAGAGATATGTATACTGTGTGAAATTATTTAAGAGAAAACTAAGTAGGGAGGATATAAGGAGAGGCTGGAAGTGGGGAACAGTGCTACTCTACAATTAGGGAAAAAACTGTGGATTATAGACCCCAAAAGAAAAATCAACAAGAAATAATCAATTACAGGCCCCAACGGGGAAAGATATACATTGCCTCTCCTACAAGAAATTAGCCACTCTTGGGGCACCTGGGTGGCTCAGTGGGTTAAAGCCTCTGCCTTCAGCTCAGGTCATGATCCCAGGGTCCTGGGATCGAGTCCTGCATCAGGCTCTCTGCTCAGCAGGGAGCCTGCTTCTCCGCCTCTCTCCGCCTGCCTCTCTGCCTACTTGTGATCTCTGTCAATTAAGTAAATAAAATCTTTAAAAATATATATTTAAAAAAAAAAAGAAAAAAAGAAATTAGCCACTCCCGCAACTCACAATGAGAAACTCTCATCATGCTAGACTTTCCCTTCAAAACTCCCACCTTCTTCTCCATAAAATAAGGGTCCTCTTTTTTGTTTGTCGGACTTGCCCGTGGTTTTGCCATGGCTTGCATGTCCTCAATTGCACATTCTGTTATTCCCAAATAATTACATTTTGGCTGGTTAAAAAACAAACAAACCACAAAAAACTATTTTTAGCCCACTGAGCCACCCAGGTGCCCCTAAAAAAAAAACTATTTTTAAGGTTAACAACTGATAACACTGAGTGGTAAGTACAAATAGATGAGTACAGAGTACTTAGCCATGGAAGCAGAGGAGGAAGAGACGAAACTATTGCTGAGGTTTTAGATGGGTCCTGAAACAAAAATGGGAAAGCAAAAATAAAGAGAAAAATGACATGCACTCCATGTGAAAGAGAAAACAGGTCCAAGAGTTTTGAGAAGTGTAAACACATGGCATGCTGGACGAAGGGTGAGTATTCCTGGGAAGTGGGAACAGAAGAACTATGGGAAAAAAGGAAATCACAGTATAAAAATTGTGAATGTACAGAATGCCATCGAACTACACACTTAAAAATGTTTAAAATGGGGGCACATGGGTGGGCTGGCCAGTTAAGCATCCAACTCTTTTAATTTCGGCCCAGGTCATGATTTCAGAGTGGTGAGATCAAGCCCTGCATTGGGCTCTATGCTGAGCATGGAGCCTTCCGAAAAGAGTCTCTCTTCCCCTCTCCCTCTGCTCCCCGCTCACTCTTGAGCCAAAAAAAAAAAAAAAAAAAAAAAGTTTAAAATGGTAATATATGTATTTTACCACAATTACGAAGAAAAAAAAAAAAAAGCGGGCAGGGGAAACAGACCCAGAAAATTCCAGAAAGCAAATCACGGAAGAAGCAGCTCCGTGAAATTAGGAAAACTTTCCTGAGGGGGCCCTGGTTAGCTCAGTTGGTGCAACATGCAACTCTTGATTTCAGGGTTGTGAGCTTGAACGCCATGTTGGGTATAGAGATCATTTAAAAATTGAAAAATTAAAAAAAAAAAACCTTCCTGAATCTTGACTCATGCCAAAAGTTCAAGAAAACGAATTTCACATAAAATGAAGCAACAAAAAAGCGCCAAGTTTAAATCTCAAAGTTTTGTTTTTTTTTTTAAGATTTGTTTATTTGACAGACAGAGTTCACAAGTAGGCAGAGAGGCAGGCAGAGAGAGAGGAAGGGAAGCAGGATCCCTGCTGAACAGAGAGCCCGATGTGGAGCTCGATCCCAGGGCTCTGGGATCATGACCCGAGCTGAAGGCAGAGGCTTTAACCCACTAAGCCACCCAGGCGCCCCTCAAAGTTATTTTTAAGGAAAAAGAAAAAAGCAATCTTCCCTACAGTCAGTGGAATATGCTACAAAAACTTGTCCACAAAACAGAAATGATAAGTGAAAAGAGGAAGAAAAGCTTGTCAATACAATAATCTCTCTGTATTATAATCACAGGTATGCTTTTCTGTCTCTCCCACTAGGCTGTGAGCTCCTAAAGGACAAGGACCCTAATGTGTATTGGACTTTGTAGCTCAACACCTTTCACTATACCTAACACATAGTAACCACTCAACAAACTCCTGTTGAAGGAATGAATGAAATATTTAAGAAGTTTCCTGTTGGGTGGTCTAAATCCTGCTACACTACAAGTCTGAGGACCTAGGAGTACTCTAGGAATCTAAGGATGTTTTTTACCTACTAGGACTCTAAGGATATTTTTGACCCACTAGAATCAATTGGGGGCTTGTCAGAAATGCAAATTATTGCCTCCACCTCCCCCACCCCACTGAGTATAATCTACATTATAACAAGATCGCCAGGTGATTTGCATAAAAAGTCTAGAAGCGGGACACACGAGATAACTTGGGATCAACCTCTACTTTAGCAACATCTATGAAGAGACACATGGAGAGTCACTGCTCTACCAAGGGATCGGACCACCTGTCCTTAACTCCAAAGGAGGAAAATAACTGCCCTCCTTCCTAGGTAAACTGTTCCACAAATGGAAACTTCTGCCCCTATACAGCCTGTGACCCTCACCTGCTTTGGCTGGGTCTTGAGGATTTCTACAGACTCCTCTTCCAACCCCTTAGAGTTTTGCATACAACCAACTTGTCCTCGGGCGCTTTTTTTTTTTTTTTTTTTGGAACTAGGAGGTGGGAGGAGCTCCACCAGAAATTGGCTCTGAATCCTCCTATCCCTCCAGAAGCTTTTGAGCCACATCTGTAGAACGAAGTGCTAATGTAACCAGCATAAACTGAGATAACGGATAAGACATCTTCATACATTGTAAAGAGCTATCTGTTCTAATAACTTTATTAGGTGTCAGACTGCACATATTAAAAATGACAACAGCAGCAGCAAACGAACACGCCCACTTAAGTGTAGTTTCGGAGAGCCTATCGAAGTAGTCGGCATTCAACCCAGGTTTGCGGCGCCTGTTTTGGCAAAGTGTCTGGAGCGTGGATAACCTTCCCCGCCCCGAACTAGTCCTAGGACCTTTCCTTCCGTCAATTACCTGAACCACCTTAGTGAATTCCTCGTACACCCGCTTCTTTAGGTGCGCCGCCATGACTGCCCGCGTACCCTCTCAGCTTCCGTACTCGACGAGGGAGGCGGTGGTGGAGGAATCCGGAAAACTTGCCCAGGCCTGAGGAACTCGCCACTATCCCACAAGGCAGTGGAGTTCCGAGAAAGAAAGGCCGCTTCCTGCTGCTCCGCTGCCCTTGCCGCGGTGCAGCAGAATTTGTCCTCCTACGCCTTGTGCGCCGGCGGAACGAAAATGAGGGCGCAGAGCGAGGGGGCGGGGCCTCTGGCCGGAGGTAACGGGACTGAAGAAGTAGATGAGCCAATGGGAGCCTTCAGGGGTTCGCTGGTGGTCTCAGAGTGGTGGGGAGCGGGGCAGCGGAGCTGAGCGAAGGGAGGGAGGACGTACAGGGCAAAGGTCAGAGGCGGGACGATCCGGAGCTCGAGGCAAAACCCGGAGGTGCGGGCGGCGTTTCGGAGGAGAGACGGAGGAGAGCGGGCTCACTGGCGTTTTCGTCGTCTTTGGCTGTTCACGGTTGCTGCTTGTAGCTTTTTTGAGCTCTCTTTAAGGTTTAGCAGTGTGACACCCCTTTCCTGCCATGGGATTCTTCTTCCTGCTGTCTCATTCCACTTGTTTGAAATCCCTCTATTTTTAAGGAATCAGCCCTTCCCCCACCCCCACCCCCGTAGCTACGCGAGAGGGGAAAGAACCCTGAGGTCAAGGGTCAGACTTTGATTGGCACTTAATGAAAGGAGAGCGTCAGCCAGCTGCCCTGACTGAGGTGTAGTGACAGTGGAGTGGAAGAACGCGGAAACATTTGGCAGACTAAATGGATTAGTCGTGTTGGTGAGACCCGCGCTCGAGTTTTACTCCGTGAAGCTTTAGCTGTTCATTGTTAAGGTCTTTCAGAAGCGCTGACGCGGAATAGCGTGGTAGGTGCAGAAGCCCCCAACACCCAGAAAAATGGTCTTTACCCTAAAGCCCTACAGGGTAACTGGGAAGAGAGACGCCCAAACATAATCAGAGGTCAAGCATCCTGGAATAACAGGAATGTGGTCACACAGAACTACTGACTTCCTCAGGACTGGGGGGTGGGGGTGCGGAATAATGACCACAGAATGTGCCCTTTTGGTGTGGGGAGTATTTATAGCTGAAGACAGTCGGGGCGCAACAGACTCAGAAGAGCTGTTTGCCTTCCGCTTAACTTCCTGAAGAATTTAGAGGGCGTGTTCCCGGCGAACGCTAATACCAAAGGTAATGTTTTATCAAGACCTGATCTACACAGTACGGCAAACGTTTGTTCACCAAACATTGGCTCCTTCTGTGAATTGTCTGTCTCCACTTTCGGAAGAGGCACACCTCTTCCTCTTTTCCCGAGCTCAGGGAGGCGGAGAAGCCTCAGGTGCCTGTCTTTGGGCCGCATGACTTCGGGGCTCCTGCACCTAATGAAATGGTTTTGGTGGGTTTTTTTTTTCCCCCCATCTTGTTCCGTCTTCTAATGATTAGACCAGCCAGAGAACCTAGAAGGGAAGAAAAGTTTTCCATCCCCGCAGTGCCTTATAGAAGTACCGAAGAAACGATTTTTGCTCTGGCTTTAAAAATAGTGATTATTGGGACGCCTGGGTGGCTCAGTTGGTTAAGCGGCTGCCTTCGGCTCAGGTCATGATCCCAGCGTCCTGGGATCGAGTCCCACATCGGGCTCCTTCCTCAGCGGGGAGCCTGCTTCTCCCTCTGCCTCTGCCTGCCACTCTGTCTGCCTGTACTCCTTCTCTCACTCTCTCTCTCTCTGACAAATAAATAAATAAAATATTAAAAAAAATAAAAATAAAAATAGTGATTATTGGGGTGCCTGGATGGCTCAGTGGGTTAAAGCCTCTGCCTTCAACTCAGGTCATGATCTCAGGGTCCTGGGATCGGGCTCCCTGCTCACTGGGGAGCCTGCTTCCCTTCCCCTCTCTCTGCCTACCCTCTCTGTCTACTTGTGATCTCTGTCAAATAAATAAAATCTTTTTTTAAAAAAAATAGTGATTTTTAAAATATATATTTTGAGCGAGAGAGAGAGAGCACTAGAGTTGGGGGGGTACTGGAGGGGGGCGAGAGGGTGAGGGAGAGAATTCCAAGCACTCTCCATGCCCAGTGTGGAGCCAGACACCTGGCTTGATCTCAAGACTCTGAGATCATGACCTGAACAGAAATCAAGTCCCATGCTTAACAGACTGAGCCACCCCAGCGCCCCCAAAATAGTGAAGTTTCCAGAAAGAAAGAAAGGTATCCCAGATCACAGAGACTACCACATGTACAGATGTGTCGAGTGAAATAAAAAGCACTTAGAAACTATGCCTTTAGTATTAGCAGCTACTATCATTACTATATTCTATCAAATCTAAGCTGCCAGCAATTTTGAAACCATTTTATGTGACATATATAAAAATTAAGAAATTAGGAGAATTGGGGCACCTGGGTGGCTCAGTGGGTTAAAACCTCTGCCTTCAGCTCAGGTCATGATCCCAGGGTCCTGGGATGGAACCCCACATTAGGCTCTCTGCTCTGTGGGGAGCCTACTTGCCCCCGCCCGCCTCTCTTCCTACTTGTGATCTCTCTCTCTCTGTCAAATAAATAAAAAATCTTAAAAAGAAAAAAAAACTCACTTTAAAAAAAATTTAGGAGAATTGAGAAATTAAGAATTAAGAAAAAAAAACCCTAAAATTAAAGCCAGTGGTTTCTTATTGCTTAGATTTGTTATGTATATTTACTGAAGGAACTCTTTTAAACTTACTTACACACATATTTATATCCTTTGTCATATACTGCTGTATTTCCCTGCCTTTCTGTGCACATTAAAACTTTTCATTTCAATGCAAATTACAGGGTAATCTCTTTGAAGATTCATTAAATGGCAAAGATAACAGATGTAGAGCTCAAGGGAAGTGATGGTGACATGAACTGCTATGACCTAGTCTACACATGAACAATTGGCCAACAGCAATCTTAAGATGTATCCTGATTTCAGAGACGTTGACTGTGCATCTAAGCATCAATTATAAAAAGTACTAACATAGTTATTATTACATATGGCTGCAGGGAGGAGTTTGGTACGCTTAGAAAATGAAAGAAAATTCATGTGGCGCCTGGGTCGCTCAGTTGGTTAAGCACCTGCCTTTGGCTTAGGTTGCGATCCCAGGGTCCTGGGATCTTGCCCCAAGTTGGGCTCCCTGCTAAGCGGGGAGTCTGCTTGCCCCTCTCCTTCAACCCCCCCTCCCCGTCTGTGCTATCCTACACATGGTCTCTCTCATATTTTTAAAAATGAAAGAAAATTCAGTTTATATTGAGAATAAACTGCATACAGGGAGAAACTGGGGCTGGACCGGTATACAAACAAGAGTATTCTGCATTCTTTAATGTTCAAATGAAAAGCTGTCTTAATTGGATTGGTGATATTTTCATTTGACATTCATTATTGCACTTGGAGATAGAATGAAGCACCCCAGTGAATCCCTTGAGCTTCAATTCAAACAGAGTCTTCCTTGTCCCAATTGTATAGCAGCAACCCAATTTCCCCTTAGAAATTGGGGTTACTCAGACTGGTATAATAACCCATTCTCTGCCTGTTGGCTCAGCAAAAAGAGCTCCAAATGACCAGGGGGCAGTCTCATTAGTGCTATAATGTAATGGGACAATGACAGTGTTCTTAGTGGAATACTTGGGGACTAAATACTCCAAACCCTCTGAACACAAGAATTCATAAATGAATATTAGGTGTAAAAATGACAAGAACCAGTCCTATCTCCTCTCCCTAGTCCCCAGGCCTAGGTAGTCTAACTGTGGGAACAACGGTGCTATATTTTAGCTATTGCCATAAGGTATATACCACAGATCTGTAAAACAGCACCCCAGACTCACAATGTGTTGTCTCTTGGCTAGCCCCGTGAGTCTGCAAAAAGTCATATACCATTTTTATCATAGCAGCAACCTCTGGCTGTTGGGGTACCTAGCAAGACCAACCAAGAGTTTCACTATAATTCTTTCATCATAAAATAAGCTCCGTAGGGTGCGCCTGGGTTGCTCAGTCAGTTAAGCTTCTGACTCTTGGTTTTGGTTCAGGTCATGATCTCAAGGTCATGAGATTGAGCCCCAGGTGGGACTCCACGCTCAGAATGGAGTGTGCTTCAGGATTCTCTCCCTCTGCCCCTTCCCCATTTGCACGTACACAGGCACGCTCTCTCTCTTAAATAAATAAATATTTTTAAAAATAAGCTCTTTAGTCCAAAGCAATGTATGAAATACCATGAAAATACACAGGGTATCCATGCATAACAGAGCTGAGGAAAACACTGCAGTTAGGTGTACTAGGGCTCTCCAGGGAAATAGAACCATAGGAGATAGGTAGGTTGGTAGGTAGGTAGATAGATAGATAGATAGATAGATAGATATTAAACTCCTATAACAGACCAAGTGGCTTATAAACAACAGAAATTTATTTCTCACAGTTCTGGAGGCTGGGAAGTCCAAGATCAAGGTGCAGAGAGATTTACTGTCAGGTGGAAGCTCACTTCCCAGTTCATAGACCACTGTCTTCTCATTGAGTCCTCACATGGCCCAAGAGGCAAGGGAGCTCTCTAGGGTCTCTTTTATAAGGACACTAATCCCGTTCATTAGAATTCTACCTCATGACCTAGTTACCTCCCAAAGGCCTCACCTTTGTATTAACGTGACTTTGAGGGTTAGGATTTCAACTTGTGAAATTGGGGCAGGGTTGGGGGATGGTGGTGGAGACTCACAAATCCAGTCTATAGCAGTAGGAAAACCAAATATGAATCTGGAATATGTATCAATGCCTGTGAGATAAATCACTGCTTCTTCCCTAATGGAAAAGATCCAGTGTGTGGTAGAATGATTGCAAAATTGGCCCAATACTCCCCCTCTCTGTATGTATGCCCCTTGAAATGCAACTTTGAAGCTGCTTCCATTAAGAGATGGAATCTGTGTCTCCATCCTTTGAATTGGGCTGGTTTCATGACTAGCCAATAGAAAATGGCAGAAGTGACAGCGTGACAGTTTTCTAGCTAGGCCTCAGGTCCATCTACATACACATTCTCCAGACATTTTGTTTGATTTTGGAACCCTACCATTGCTATGAGAATAATCCCAACCTAGACTGCTGGATATTGGGTGACCAGATGAAACAAACCAAGTTGACCAAGCTGAGGCCATCTTAAGCCAGCTCACCCCAGCTGATCCACCATCTGACCACAGATGCATGAGGGAGCCCAACCAAGACCAGAAGAATTGCCCAATCTGTGGTTTTGTGAGAAATAATTAATGATTATAGCCTAAGGCATTCAGTTTGAAAATCAGAAAGTTGTCATGTGGTCAAACAGTCCCTAAGATGTAGATTTGCAATACTTTCATAGATTCAGCTGGTAAGGAGACAAGCCCAAATTGACTTAGATAGCTTATTGTTCACAGCATAGCAGGCAGCATGAACCTCATGTTTCCATTGGTTCCCGTTGCCCCCCAAGCACCATGGAGGTGATGCAGGTGAACACAATGCATACAATAGGTCTGTAACACAGATGAAGAACACCGAGTTTAGGAAACCGTCAATCTCAAAAGAGGAATGCTAGCAAACCTGCCCTCTGGAGAGAGACGTTATTATACTGGTCAGGAAACAAGCCTGCCTTCCAGCCCAGTGGAGACATTTTTTTTTTTTTAACAAAGATTTTATTTATTTGAGAGAGAGTGCTTGAGCAGGGTGACGGGGAGAAACAGACTCCCTGCTAAGCAGGGAGCTGGACACAACCCTGAGATCATGACCTGGGCCGAAGGCAGATGCTTAACTGACCAGCCACTTCGGCACCCCAGTAGGGGCTGTTTTTTTAATCATCTTGAAATAGCCTCAGGATTGAAGAGTGATATCAGCTTTATTATCTTTTTTTTTAAAGATTTTATTTATTTATTTGACAGAGAGAGAGAGAGATCACAAGTAGGCAGAGAGCCAGGCAGAGAGAGGGGGAAGGAGGTTCCGAGCTGAACAGAGAGCCCGATGCGGGGCTCGATCCCAGGACCCTGAGATCATGACCTGAGCCCAAGGCAGAGGCTTAACCCACTGAGCCACCCAGGGGCCCCTCAGCTTTATTATTTATTATCTTTATGACAATTATTTATTTAAATTTTTCTAAGTAAGGAAATCTCCTCCCTACCCCTAAGCAGATTTGCAAACATCCTCAAACAAAGCTGTCAATGCCATTCGCTTAGAAATGTCAGCATTACTCCCAATGAGTTTTTTTTTAAGATTTTTATTTATTTATTTGACAGACAGAGATTACAAGTAGGCAAGAGAGGCAGGCAGGGAGAGAGAGGAGGAAGCAGGCTCTCCGTGGAGCAGAGAGTCCGATGTGGGGCTCGATCCCAGGACCCTGGGATCATGACCTGAGCCGAAAGCAGAGGCTTTAACCCACTGAGCCACCCAGGCGCCCCTCTCCCAATGGTTTCTTACAGAGTAGCACAGCTAACTGATTTGCAGTGCCATCAGCCTATCACTAAGAAGTGTCTAATTCCACACCACCCCTCTCCGCATCCTGCAGATATAATACCGGGTTGATCTCTGCTGCTGGACATTCATCAGGAGCCAGACCAGCTCTGGTGAAAGAAAATCTATACTGTAGAGCCCATGCATAGCTATTATGTCCACCATTTTCATGATTCCACTGAACAAGCACTAGGGAGCTGGAAAAAGAGGCTGACTGACATCCATAGATTATACCATTGTGTCCATTTATTTTTTGAGAGCCTTTTCTAGAATGGATGCCCTCTGGTGGGCATTTGTAAGAAACACAGATACTTCCACCATTCCAAGAACACACCAACTCCTCAAGCCTTCTTGTCACTGATCTTCCACTCTAGGACTTTCCAACTCTAGGAAACAGTGGAACGGGGAGGACCAGCTTCCCAGAACACTGATCATAGCAGAAATGGACGGCAGAGGGGAGTAGGAAAGGATGGGAAAATAGAGAATTAAAAAAAAAAAAAAAGAGGTCCTCTAAGACAATGGAGACCTGAGAACCTGGCAGAGTGCTATGAGCTACTGTGCCTCAGTGGGGCACTCTCACAGGTTTCAATCTTTGTGTTTTCCTTTGGATTACAACGACAGTTATATTTGCCACTCATTTTTAGGTTTTCCTCCTCTGACTCTAATTTTCTTTAGTTAATCCCAATAGGTTAGGAAAAGTCTCATGTACCCATACGAATATCCAGAGATAGTTTTTTAAACATGATTAATGTGTTTTACTACTTTGCTTTTTCTGTTGGGAAATGGGAAGGGAGGAGATGGTACTGTTGGATAAGCAACCAAGAGTGTCCCCTTCATTTATGTACTTCTTTCTTGTATCTTTTTGGATATTTCTTTTTTTCATAGCCCTTCAAGCCCCACCACCTTAATCCTTTTTTTGAGTACAGATTAAATTAAATTGCATTGCATTAAGTGAGTATTCTCTTCCCCAATAATTTTAAGCCTCTATGAATATTTTTATCACTGTATAACATTGCATTATATAAAGGCAATATAATATACTTGACTTATTTCCCATTGTTTTGCTTTTATAATTTAAGTGGATGAAAACAGTATGTTATGTTAACTGTATTATGGATTGGGAATGGGGAGGAGATATTGAAACTGCCTTTTTTTAATAAAATAATTTGATAAATGGCTCAGGAAGAAGGTCAGATCCTAAGGGTTTGCCTGCAGGTTAAAGCCAAAGCAATAAAAGAGGTAGCTAACTGGAATGTGGTCTTCTCCTGGCAAATGACAAGAACACAGGAGGGCTGATGGAAACTTGGCATGCCTCTAAAGCCTGAGTTTAGAACTGGCGCAGTCACTTTGCTGCATATCTCATTGGCCAGATTAAGTCATGAAGCCAAGCATGAAGTCACAGTGGTGGAAGGATTGCTCCCAGAGAAGCATGGCAAGAACAGGGAGGGAAGAAAGAATAGGAAACAAATACAATCTGCTAGGGAAAAGCCCCTAGTGATGAGGGTGACTTTAAGAAGAGATAAGACCAGTCCTCAATTTGAAGTTATTCGCATTTCGGTCTGGTAAACTCTCTCCCCTTTATGTGCCTATAGTTGCCACAGTCAGCTGTGTGCACAAATAGCTCACGGGAGTAGCATTTGTAAAAATTGGGAAAAATATGTGTGTGTTCCGTCTGGGTGAGCATTGTGTAGAACAGCAGTAAACAAGCTCAAAACATATAGATGATCCATGAATCCAGCATGGAGCAAAGAACCAGGATTGCTCAGAAGATAACAAGCCATCTGGGAATGTACAGAAATCTTGAGGAGGATGCAGACCTTTACATAATTTGCAAAATTGAGATTTTAAGCAATCCTGTTTAGATCTTACAGAACAGAGTGTCTCCTGGTAATCTAATATCATAAATGTAATTACTGATCAAAGAGTATAAACTTTTTTTCAGGTTCTTTTTTTTTTTTTAAGATTTTATTTATTTATTTGACAGAGAGAGATCACAGCAGACAGAGAGGCAGGCAGAGAGAGAGAGGAGGAAGCAGGCTCCCCGCTGAGCAGAGAGCCTGATGCGGGACTCGATCCCAGGACCCTGGGATCATGACCTGAGCCGAAGGCAGAGGCCTAACCCACTGAGCCACCCAGGCGCCCCTTTTTTTTCAGGTTCTTGATAAATAATGTTGAATTGGTTTATGATAAAAAGGTCAAATAGACATTCAGGATTTTTTTTCACTTAAAATTGTCAGCTGTATTAAATACTAAAAGGAAAACATGGAAAATGTTTTGAAAATAAAAAATATACAAGCAGATGTGGTTATTGAATTATAACACTCATTGGAAATGACTGTTCTGAGCAATTCTGTGTTTAAATCTGAAACTCCCTGACAGCGATAATGCCTTAAACCTTGGAAATTAACCTTGATCTTCAGTCCCAGGGAAATGAGGATGGCTCGTCACCCTACTAGGCAGGACGGGAAAGGGGCCATCTATCCCAGACCTGGACTTAGAGAAGGATGATGTCTACTGTGTCCTCCTGAGAGTTGCATTATTACTGTCTTTGGTTCGGAAGCAGAACCTGAGACAGAGACTCCTGTGCCAGTGGTTTATTGAGGATGTGCTCTCAGGGGATGGAGAGTGAGAGAAGTAGGGTATGCAGCAGAGGCAGAATGCTGAGTAAGAATATGGTGTCAGATGAAGACTGACTCCAGACTGATCCCACAAGGAGCACCAGAACACAAGCTGCACCAGAGTTGATTCCTCCTTGAGGTGAGGGCTCAATGTTCCATACCTCCCCACAAGCAAGATGGCAATTCTTTTCTAGAGCAGGTCTCGAAGTTAGGGTACATCAGAATCACGGGGCGGGGGGGCTTATTAAAACAGACTGTTGGGTCAACTCTCAGAGTGTCTGATTGGATAGGTCTGAGAATTTGTATTTTTTTTTTAAGATTTATTTATTTATTTGACAGACAGAGATCACAAGTAGGCAAGAGAGGCAGGCAGGGAAAGAGGAGGAAGCAGGCTCTCCGCAGAGCAGAGAGCCCGATGCAGGGCTTGATCCCAGGACCCTGAGATCACGACCTGAGCCGAAAGCAGAGGCTTTAACCCACTGAGCCACCCAGGCGCCCCGAGAATTTGTATTTCTAAGAAGTTCCCATGTATTGCTGATGCTGCTGGTCGAGGGACCACACTTTGAAAATCACTGCCCTAGAGAAGAAGACAGCTGTGAGGCTTTAGGAATCAACACTCACAGCACCTGGGAAAGGAGATCTGAGTGGCATCTACTACAGGTATAAACTTGGCATCTTCCTCATTAAGGTATATTAACTGGGCGAGAGGATTGAACCACACGCTGAGCCTGGGTAGACTACATTTTCAGATCATTTTATCTAGATTCATGGTACTCTGTTACCTTCCTGTTATCATCCGCCATCTCCAGTCCAAGTATTGTTGAAACATTCCAACTCATCCCAGCCTTGCCGTTTGGACTGGAAGAGAAGGATCTGACAGGTAGGGAGGCTTTAAAGAGGCAGCAGCTGCGTCTCACTAGGCAAGCACAGTGGAATCAGCTGCAATGAGTGGAAAGTCCTCAACAGGGAAATAATTATTGGGGGGTGGTGGTGAGGGGGAGTTGTTTGATTTTTCTTTTAATTAAAGTAAGACGAATTTTGAAGGCAACTTTTTTTTTAAAGATTTTATTTATTTATTTGACAGACAGAGATCACAAGCAGGCAGAGAGGCAGGCAGAGAGAGAGAGGAGGAAGCAGGCTCCCTGCAGAGCAGGGAGCCCGATGCGGGGCTCGATTCCAGGACCGCGGGATCATGACCCGAGCCGAAGGCAGAGGCCTTAACCCCTGAGCCACCCAGGCGCCCCTGAAGGCAACTTTTAATTTCATAAGCAGCACCAGAACCTGAAACAAACTGTCCTCGCCCCCCCCCCCCCCCCCGGGGATCACCACCATTTGAAGACGAATGTGTAAAAGTAACCTAAGTGCTTGGCCCGTAACATCCTCTCCGAGTACTGTTCATAGTGTACCTGGTACCCCTGGGCCGTAACGTCCATCTTCACGCAGTCGAGGAGGTCCTTGACCTGCGGGGCCGCCTTCCAGGGGCCGAACTTGACCACCGACCTCTTTTCGGCCTCCAGGACACGCAGGGCATCCGCGCAGAGCACCGCGTCTTCTTCAGTGTGCACCGCACACACTAGCACCGCGGAGCTGCGAGCCGCCACGGCCTCGGCGCGCGCCAGGCGCACCATGAGCTCCAGGTTCTCGCTGTAGCCTGGTACGCGCAGCAAGAACTGCCTCCGGGCCACCTGCTCACCAAAGATCTGCGGCGTGTCCTCCAAGAGCTTGACCAGAGGCTTGATTTCGTAAAACTGCGCCTCGCGGTACACCTCCGGGATGTGGCGCGTGGGTAGCCGCTCGCTGCGCAGGTAGTCCAGGATGGGTCCGAAATAGGTGCCGGGGCGATCGATGAAGAAGCGGCCCTCTGCATCCGTGTAGGCCTTAGCCGAGCTGGAGAACATCTCTGCCAGCTTTGAACCCTGGAGCTTTCTCAGGGTGCCCACGGTGGTGGTGTACAACTCGCCTCCCACGTTAAGCTCCACGACAGGAGATCCCTGAGGGCACAAGAAGGCAGAGTGGAATGGTAGTGTCACCTCTAGGGAGCTTATGGCTTATTTTCATCCATAGAATATTATAGAATATTAGTCCAGGAGGCTGCTGTGGAAGCAAGTCCCAGTGACAACACTTGCAAAGCCTGTGGCCTTTGGCAGAGCTTTTCCCCTCCCTATGCCTGTTTCTTCATTTATAAAATGGAAATATGGAGCTGTTGTTAAGTCAGAAGTTCCCAAGGCAGGAAGCTCAGATCTAAGATATAGTTAAAAAGGGGGGGGGGGGATGTTCTGACTTCAGAGAGGCTAAGAAGCCATAGGTGTGTTCATTTGAGAAGCATTTGGGCATTTCTTGGGTACTTACTGTGTGTCCATAACCTGTGGTTCGAGTTGGGGATACAAATTCTTATTTAATATAGGCCAGAAGTTCTGATTAGCAGCTGGCATGACTTAGATTCGCTAATTAAGGAAACTTGCATGATAGACATCTTTCAAAATATGGGCTGGTGGGTATTAAATAACAAGAATATCCTTGGTGCTGAAAAGGTCAGTAACACCAAGAAAAATGGGTATAAAACTGCCTCATAAACTGTACAGTGTGGTGCCAATGGAAGTTAGGTTTAGCCGGCCTGCAGAATTTTTAGAGGCCTCTTCTCTATGCCATACCTTGAGCTGAGCACTAAGGATGTGGTGAAGACCCACATGGTGCCCGCCTGGAGATGCCCACAGGCCAGTGCGAGGGGGACATGGGAACGGACTGAGAGTCAGGTTGCATTTGGGGAACACTGAGTGCTGCCAGCAGACCTAACAAAAATACCAGAAGATTATTACATGTGATGTGATACACTAGTTGTTAGCCTTATAAACCAACTTCCTGAATAACTTTGGTTATCTAAAATTGACTCACTCCGGGTGCCCAGGTGGCTCAGTGGGTTAAAGCCTCTGCCTTCAGCTCAGGTCATGATCCCAGGGTCCTGGGATCGAGCCCCACATTGGGCTCTCTGCTCAGCGGGGAGCCTGCTTCCCTCTCTCTCTCTCTCTCTGCCTGCCTCTCTGCCTACTTGTGATCTCTGTCTGTCAAATAAATAAATAAAATTTTAATAAATAAATAAATAAATAAAATTGACTCACTCCATCCATAAAATACGTGTGTGCCAGGTACTGGAACACTGAGGAGCAAGTGGGACAGTCTCTTTCCTCCTAGTCTAGTAACTGTCCAGAGCACTTTACATTCAACCTCTAATTCAATCCTCACAGCAATCCTATGAAGAATGAATTAAATCCTCATTTTACAGGCGAAGAAATGGAGGATTAAGGAGCTTAAGTAAATTGCCTAAAAGCAACCAACTATTAAGTGATGATGTCAGAACTTAAACTCGGGGCCACATTACCCCGAAGCATGTGCTCTTGGTCATTACATCAGCCAGTTTTCAACCTTTAAAACCTCCATTCTTCATTCCCTTAGTTACTCTTTCATTCCAAAAAACATAGAGGGCCAATTACATTCAAGCCTCCTCCCGAGCAGATGAAGAGGACATGGTCCCTGCCCCCTGCCCTCTCGGAGCTCACAGAGGAGAGAGGGAAACAGAGGGCTTAAATGTACAGGCGCCCAGAGGGGAGACTCAAAGGCTCTCCGTGTGGATTCATGTGTGCTGGAGGTTGTCAGGGAAGGTTTCCAAGCAAGTGTGATGGCTGCAGGCACAGAAAAGATCCAGGTGGTGTCAGAGGGAAGGCTGCATTTCCATCCTGGAGATTCAGCCACAGGTCACTGCAGAGCCAGGAGTAGTGACAGGATTCTCATTTAGGTGTGACTTCATTCTCAACTTGAGTGTGGGCTCTACCTCTAAGGTTAAAGTACTGGAATAAAGAGAGCCAGGGGCAGCCAAACAGGCGGGGGTGGGGGTGGGGGAGAGCTAAGTTGCCATGGCAACAGCTGGGGGGGTTGGACAGTTCTGCGGGCTGGAGTAGAGAAGGGAGACCAAGAGGATGCATTCTGACAGCAGCCAAACAATACAGCCTGCGGGCCTGCCTTGAGAAAAATAAACTGAGAACCTGTGACTTCCTCTTTCTCCCCTAAACCTCAAGGCCCCTTGGCAAGTCTGTTCGGTTAACCCTGAGTTGGCTCTGTGAATCAGGCAGTTAAAGGCAAAGTTGCAGACTTCAATCCTTGATAGATTGATGAGCTCTCTTCATGCCTGTGCCCCGAAAGCTCACAGGTGCTATTAAGGTCCATATATTGCAGGCGAGGAAAGCTCAGAAAGATGGGTGACACGGCTAGGAAGTAAAGTCAGAGCTGCAATCAAACCCCTATCAGTGTGACTCCAGTACATGGATGGGTGCCCTACCCCTCCCAACACCAGTCCCACTGCTGCCAAGAAGTAGCAATGCGCCTGTCGAGCTCACTTTCTTCAGGGGGCCTACGCTCTGTGAAATAGGGAGCCAAAATGCACAAGGAGGATTCTGTCTCTCCAGCTCTGAAAGTCTCATGAATCCAATCACTTCAAACGTTGTTTCTGAAGCTCACAAAATGCTTCCTGCCCTGATACCCTCAGGCCCATTTCTTTGTTTACCAAATAAGACCTCAGCTGTATTCCCAGACTTCTTAATTCTGTCTCTCTGTCCCCTCCTTTTTTTCCCAAAATCTTCCAATTTATTTGGCAACCCCAGACCTCCTTCCTCATCCACAAATACTACAGTATGTTTCTAGCCGATAAAGACTTGTTTCCACCCCTCTTCTGACCACCGGCCCATTTTCATGGCCACTCTTCCCCTACCTTTTCTACCTCCCAGTCACCCTGCTGAAACATTCCTAGGTAGGAAAGCCTGTCTCGGGCGCTGTGTGCATGGGCTGGGGAAACATGATCGTTAGGAGCCCTTGCTGGGGGTCAGGCCAGTGCTGGCCCTCAGGGCACAGGGGAGAATCAGACAGACCTAGCTCTCACCCAGTTGCAGTCTAAAGGGTTACTACACACCTGCAAACCCCCTGACAAACATCCAGACATTTCCTGAGGTTACCCTTAGTAGAGTCAATGGAGAGACATCGCCATTTCTATGTCTTCCAAGCCCCACTACATCTCTCCCCACCCCACAACCCTGACCTTTTCCATTGTTCCCTATCTCAGTCATCCCAAGCCCGAAATTCAGGTTGTAATCTTGCAATCTGCTCCTATCCTCAACCTCCTCCCACCTAGGTAATCATAATCAAGTCCTGGTGATTCTCAGTTCTGGTCGATTCCATGGCCCCGTGCCCCTTCCCCAATCTAATCTCTGCTTTGAAGTCAGAGTCATTCTTCTGAAGTGCAAATCTGATCTGCTCACACCCTGCATTAAACACTTTGGGCACCTTGCATCCCTTTCCAGATAAACTCTAGACCCTTTAATAAGGTTTACAAGGCCCTTTGCAGCCCTGGCAAAATCAACTACCAGAAACACTCTGCCCCCACCCATCCAGAGCAGGCTGGTCCCCCATGCCTTCAGGACTTGACTCATTTGCTGCCCATACTCGCTTCGCTTAGGCCACTCATCCTTCAAGTTAATTCCTCCAGAAATCTTTCTAGATGGGTTGTCTCCTTGTGATTCTACAGGGCCCTGTAATTCCATTTGTTCACCCGTAGCCCCCGCTAGACCATCAGATTCCTAAGAGATGACTATCCCAGATTCCTCTCTGTGTTACCAGTACCTACTGCAGGGCCCAGCACACCAGGATGCTCCGTAAATGTTCATTTATTAAGCTGGAGCTTACCTGCTGCACTGATTACAGGAGCGCCTGGTATTCTGATAAAAGCCAGTCTGTCCCTACCTGGCATCACGCTCCCTGCTGGCTCCCTCTCTTGCTCAGTAATTCGTTCAGACGTATACTGAGCCCCTAGGGCGGCCCTGCCACGGAGCAGGTGACTTTGTCAACAGCCAGCCACAATGACATTATCACTGCCCCAGGGGAAAGAGCCACCGTCCCCCCCTGCTGGATCTGCTCTGCTTTCCTAGGAGTCTTCCGGAGGGCACCCAGCCCAGGAGAGATTAGAATGTTCTGCTCCTGGAGTGCATTGGGTCTTTTCCGGATCCTCCCCGCAAACTCCCCTCAACCAAGCCCTGGGAGGGGGAAGGCAGGCAGGCGACTCAGGACCCTGCCAGAGGGCAGGGGCGGCTGGGTGTGGTGGGTGACGGAATGAGAGTCCCGCAGCCTTCCGTCGGGGCTTCTGCTCGCATACACGGAAGGAGGAGGGGCAGCGGAAGAGCGGTGGACTAGGGCAAGCCGAGGGACTGAGGGGGAGACACAAAGAAAACAGCTGACACAAAGACTGAACAGAGAGGGGGAGATAAAAGCGGCCAGGCAGGAAAGAGGGCAAGGAGGAGAGGCTAGACCGAGCCAGGCAGGGAGCGGGCACGGGTGGGCAGAAGGAGAGATCAAAGCCAGAACTAGCTAGGGGAGGGGAGCGCCCAGCCAGGGGCGCGCCAGAAGCTAGGGGACTCAGACCCTGAGAAAGGGACGTACGGGGACACTGAAAGGAGTGAAAGAAGGCAGAAGCGCAAGGACTGAGCCGCCCTCGCGGCTGCGCACTCACCGCTGACGGGCGGGTGGAGGCGGAGGCCTGGCTGGGCCGCAGGGAGCGGGGTCCCGAGCTCAGACTCATCATTCTGGTCCTGCAGGTGGCTGGGCACCCAGCCCCGCCAAGTGCGAGGTACCTACGGCTGGCTGGCGGAAGTACACCTTTGCTCCACGCCCCCGGGTGGGGCAAAGTGGACCCAGGGTGTGGTTAGAGCCCGGGGTTGACTTTGGCTCTGCCAAGCATGCGGTGAGACCTTAGGTCATCACTGACCCTCTCTCGGAGGGCCCTCCCAGACAGCCAAAAGCGGGAGGCAGAGGGAATTGACACCGACAGCAGGAGACTTTCTACTCACTACAGTTCTAGGGGTGAAGGATGAATAACCCCCACTTTACAAATGAGGAAAGTGAGGCTCCAAGAGATAGGGTGGCCGGTGCAGAATATGTTTCCACTTAAGATCAGCTGCTAAAAGTTCAAGGCGTGACCTCTGATGCAAAGAGCTAAGATACCTGTCGTGTGGGTTACTTTACTTGTTAAAACATAACCCTAAGAGGGGGAGCATAATTCCTCACTCCTAAAGTACGGTCATGCATAGTGACTTTCTTCCAAAGAGGACAGCATGGAAAGGAAGGGAAAAACAAACAAACAAACAAAACCCAGAAACAAAAACTTGACAAACCCTACCTCAGCCAGGTAATCAAGGTCAACATCAAGATGATAGTAAGTACCCTTGGAATGATGTGATGAAAATGGCACTTCACCTCTGCAATCTTCTACCCAAAACCCATAATCCCAATCTAATCATGAGAAAAACATCTAACAAATTCCAATAGAGTGACTTTCCACAATATACCTGACTAATAATCCTCAAAACTGTTGGAGTTATTAAAACAAGGAAAATCTGGGGACACCTGAGCGGTTCAGTCAGTTGGGAGTCCGCCTTCAGCTGGGGTCATGATCCCAGGGTCCTGGGATCTAGACCCATGTTGGGTTCCCTGTTCAGCAGGGAGCCTGCTTCTTCCTCTCCTGCTCCCCCAGCTTGTGCTCTCTCTCTCTGTCAAATAAATAAATTAATTAAATAATTGTAAATAAATAAAACAAGGAAAATCTGAGAAGCTGTCATGACCAACAGTAGCCTAAGGAGACATAGCAACTAAATATAATGTAATGTGGAATTCTGGATGGGATTGTGGAACAGAAAATGTAACACTATACACTTTCTTGACAGTTAAATTTTTTAAAAAAGGTTTTTTGTAACAAGTATATGTTTATAGTATACATGGTATATAAAAATATGGCCAAATGTTTGGCTTGGTGATCTTTTCGGAAAAAAAAAAGAAAGGAAGGAAGAAAGAAAAATGGTGCTGATAGACTTGCTTGATGTAGGGTTGCCACAAAACTTCAGTTTGTAAAAAATGCAGTATTTGTGAAGTGCATAATGCGAAGCCCCCAAAAAAAAGAGAGAGAGAGAAAGTAGGAAACAAAGTCTGGGCCACTCACAGCCTAGGACATTGGATCAAGGACTACAAAGAGGTAAATTATAAAACAATCCTCCACTCAAAGAGGAATGCTGGGCTTGTCTTATTCCTTGGTTCTGTGTGGAGAAAAATCTTCCTGAAAAGGTCTGACTATAGGCTAGAGCTTAAATGGATCTGGGACCCAAATATTCACTTTATTTTTTTTAAGATTTTATTAATTTATTTGAGAGAGAGAAAGATAGGGAGAGAGGGCATGATGGGGGAGGGGGGAGCAGACTCCCAACTGAGCAAAGAGCCTAACATGGGGCTCAATCCCAGGACCATGAGATCATGACCTGAGCCAAAGGCAGACATTCAACTGACTGAGCCATTCAGGCACCCCCAAATATTCACTTTCTTAAATGATCAAAAACAGCAACATCAGCTAGGAATTTAATTTAAATGGACCTAGGTTGGTAGTTTCCTCAGATGCCTGACAAAGAAAATGAAAACCCTTCCTGGAGGAAAGTCCACAGTCACACCAAACTTGAAAGAACCCACACAGTCCAGTAAATGCAAGCTCATAATATGAAATCCCAGAATACAGAAGGAAACGAGATACCATGAGCAAGAGTCAGCAGATCCACAAGCACCTCAGATATTGAGATTACTGGATATAGAATATAAAATAATTGTTTAATGTGCTTAAATAAGTATAAGGGTTAGGTAGAACATGAGCAAAGACCAAGAAGATATGATCAAAAATTACCAGGCAGATTTGAAAAAAGCCAAATAGAACTTCCAGAAATGAAAAATAAAATAACTGAACTGAGGTTACTGTAATTGATCAGGGGTTGAGAAAATGCAATCCAAGGAGCAATACTGTGCTGTTTTTAGTCCTCATTTTGGCAAATATTGAGAAGAATAACAATATGCTAGAGGTGGTAAGGATACAGGAAAACAGCACCTCCAACTTTGCATATTGGAATGTGAACTGCTGTGATCTTTTAAGAAAATAATATGGTCATAACTACTAAAATAAAATAATGCAGGTACCATTTAATCCAATAGTCCCACTTTTGAGAATCTTACCAATTGAAATACAAACACTGTTGAGGAAAAAAAAATCATTGCTCTGAGAGGCTATGAACAAATATGTTTATCACTGTTTTGTTTGTGATGACAAAAATGAGAAACTTAGAGGTACCATTAAATAAACCATGATTTTTGGTTTGTTGATGCATTGGAATACTATGCAACTATGAAAAGGAATGAGGCAGATCTTGGAACAGAATAGAAAGTCCAGAAATAAACCTACAATTGTATGGTCAATTAATCTTCAACAAAAGAGGAAAGAATATGCAATGGGAAACAGAGTCTCTTCAACAAATGTTGTCAGGAAAACTGGACAACCACATGCAAAAAAGTGAAAATGGATCACTTTCTTCCACCATAAACAAAAACTCAAAATGGATTGAAGACCAAAATAGAGACCTGAAACTGTAAACATCCTTGAAGAGAGCACAGACAGTGATTTCTCTGACAGCAGATGTCGCAACATTTTTCTAGATATGTCTCCCGAGGCAAGGAATACAAAAGCAAAAATGAACTATTGGGACTACATCAAAATTAAAAGCTCAACAGCAAAGGAAACAATCAACAAAAAAACTAAAAGACTACCTACTGAATGAGAGAAGATATGACATATCCAATAAAGGGTTAGTATCCAAAATACATAAAAACTGATACAACTCGAAAATAGAACTACCCTATGACCCAGCAATCGCACTACTGGGTATTTGCCCTAAAGATACAAATGTAGTTATCCGAAGGGCACATCCACCTGAATGTTTATAGCAGCAATGTCCACAATAGCCAAACTATGGAAAGAACCTAGATGTCCATCAATAGATGAATGGATACAGAAGATGTGGTACACACACACACACACACACACACACACACACACACACACTGGAATACTATGCAGCCATCAAAAGAAATGAAATCTTGCCATTTGCGATGACATTGATGGAACTAGAGAGTATTATGCTGAGCAAAATAGGTCAATCAGAAAGAGACAATTATCATATGATCTCCCTGATATGAGGAAGTTGAGAGGCAATGTGAGGGGCTTGGGGGGTAGAAAAGAAATAAATGAAACAAGATAGGATTGGGAGGGAGACAAACCATAAGAGACTCGTAATCTCACAAAACAAACTGAGGGTTCCCGGGGAGGTGGGGGTAGGGAGACGGTGGTTGGGTTATGGACATTGGGGAAGGTATGTGCTATGGTGAGTGCTGTGAAGTGTGTAAACCTGATGATTCACAAACCTATACCCCTGGGGCTAATAATACATTATATGTTAATAAAAAAAATTTTTAAAAACTGATACAACTCAATACCTCCAAGAAACAAATAACAGTTAAATAATTAAATTTAATAAACAATTTAAAAGTGGACAGAAGACATGAACAGACATTTCCCTAAAGAAGACATTCAGATGGCCAACAGACACATGAAAAGATGTTGTTCATCATAACTTACCATCAGGAAAATGCAAATCAAAACCACAAGATATCACTTCACACCTGTTGAAATGGCTAAAATCAACAATACAAGAAACGACAAGTGTTGACGAGGATGTGGAGAAAAAGAAACCCTCCTGCACCGTTGGTGGGAATGCAAACTGGTGCAGCCACTCTGGAAGAGAATGGAGGTACCCTGAAAAGTTAAATATAGGGGGCTCCTAGCTAACTCAGTCAGTAGAGCATGTGACTCTTGATCTGAGGGTTGTGAGTTGGAGCCCCATGTTAGGTGTGGAGATTACTTAAAAATAAAATACTTTTTTGAAAAAAGAGTTAAACATAGAACTACCCTATGATCCAGTAATTACACTACCCAAAATATAAAACACTAATTCAAAGGGATACATGAACCTCTATGTTTATTGCAGCATTATTTACAATAGCCAAATTATGGAAACAGCCCAAGTGTCCATCTATGAATGAATGGATAAAGAAGATGTGGTGTACAACGAAATATTGTTCAGCCATAAAAAGGAATGAAATCTTGCCATTTGCAATGACATGGATAGAGCTGGAGAGTGTAATGCTAAGTGAAACAAGTCAGTGAGAGAAAGACAAACACCATATAATCTCACTCATATGTGGAATTTAAGAAACAAAACAAATGAGTAAAGGAAAAAGAGAGAAAGAAATAAGAAAGCAGGGACGCCTGGGTGGCTCAGTTGGTTAGGCGGCTGCCTTCGGCTCAGGTCATGATCCCAGCGTCCTGGGATCGAGTCCCACATCGGGCGCCTTGCTCGGCAGGGAGCCTGCTTCTCCCTCTGCCTCTGCCTGCCACTCTGCCTGTGCTCGCTCGCTCTCTCTCCCTCCTTCTCTGACAAATAAATAAATTAAAAAAAAAAGAAATAAGAAAGCAGAATCTTAACTATAAAGAATAAACCGATGGTTACCAGAGGGGAGGTGGGTGGGATGATGGGTAACATAGATGATGGGAATTAAAGAGTACACTTATGATGAGCACTGAGTAATATATAGAATTATTCAATCACTATGTTGTACACCTGAAACTATTATAACACTGTATGTTAACTATACAGGAATTAAAATTAAAAACTTAATAAAAAAGTCCAAAACCAACAAACAAATCCTTAGTTATCTGATAGAATCTATACAGTGGAAATTACATCTGGATACAAAGGTTTTTTGTTTTTTGTGTTTTTTAAAGATTTATTTATTAGAGAGAGAGAGAGTGCATGCAAGTAGGGGGAGAGGCAGAGGGAAAGAGTCTTCAGATAGACTCCCCGGTAAGCACAGAGCACAATGTGGGGCTTGATCCCACAACCCAAGAGTTGGTCACTCAACCAACTGAGCCTCCCAGGTACCCCTGGATACAAAGGGTTTTATTCGCTACAAAAAAAAAAAAAAAAAAGAGAGAGAGAGAGAGAGAGAATGAGGAAGATCTATATTCATTCACCCATGATTTATTAAGTGATTAAAAATAAACATCAGAGCAGTGTATACAGTGGGAATCCATTTGTGTAAAAACAAACATAAGAAACCCCTTCTTAGATAAATTTATATGTGAGCATAATGGGAAAGGTGTAGAATAATGCTCACTGGATGTTACCATTGGTTAATCAGTGAGGTGGTGGTAGAAATTGACAAGGGAGGGGCCCCTGGGTGGCTCAAGTGGTTAAGCATCCGACTATGGATTTTGGCTCAGGTCCCATCATGGTCCTGTTATCAACCCCCACATCAGGCTCTGTGCTCAGGAGGGAGTCTGCTTGAGATCCTCTTTCTCCCTCTCCCATTGCCCCTCCTATACCTATGCATGCCTCCAGGCAAGCTCTCCCCCTCTCTCTCAAATAAACAAATCTTAATTAAAAAAAAATAAGGGACGCCTGGGTGGCTCAGTTGGTTGGACGACTTCGGCTCAGGTCATGATCCCGGAGTTCCGGGATCAAGTCCCGCATTGGGCTCCCAGCTCCACAGGGAGTCTGCTTCTCCCTCTGACCTTCTCCTCGCTCATGGTCTCTCTCACTGTCTCTCTCTCAAATAAATAAATAAAATCTTAAAAAAAAATAAAAGAAATGGACAGGAGAGATTATTGATTTTTTTAAAAGATTTTATTCATTTATTTGACAGAGATCACAAGTAGGCAGAGAGTCAGGCAGAGAGAGGTGGGGGAGGCAGGCCTACCACCAAGCAGAGAGCCCGATGTGGGGCTTGATCCCAGGACCCTGGGATCATGACCTGAGCCGAAAGCAGAGGCTTTAACCCACTGAGCCACCCAGGCGCCCCTATTGATTTTTTTTTATTAATCGTTGCATTATGTTATTAGTTGCAGTGAGCATGAAAAAGTATAAAAGAGAAAAATGAAGAAAAAAGACAAGACAACACCATAGGACAAGCACAGGGCATTCCTTGAAAGAAGTTAGCTTTTCTATTTGGGAGATCTGGGAAGGCTTCATGGAAGAGGTGGCATGGCAGCTGGGTCTTGAAGGAGGGAGAGGTTTGTTGAGAGAGGACTCTGACACTTTTCCCATCAGAGGGGTCAGCTGTGCCAAATGAAGGTGGGAAATGGAAAGACAATAATCATGTGCTGAGTACCTACGCTGAACATAGAAACATGTATGAATCCATCCAAGCAGTTAGAATTATTCCACAGATGAGGGAACTAAGGCTCAGAGAAGTTAAGTGAACAGCTAAAAGGACACACAGCTAGTAACTGGCAGAGCCAAGCTGACTCCATGTCTCTCTCACCCAAAATTCTCTTTCTGTGACTATAAAGATTTGCTTTGTGTCTTGTTGATACAGTTTGAACAAGCAATTTGGTTCATGTTCCCCCAAAATTCGTATGTTGAAGCCTAGAGCCCAATATAATGGTATGAGGAAGTGGGACTTTTTGGAAGTGAATAGGTCATGAGGCCGGAGCCCTCAAGCATGGGATTTGTGCTTTTATAAAGAAAAGACCCCCAGAGAGTTTGCTAGCTCCTTCCTTCTGCTGTAGGAGGACACCATGAGAAGAAGGCCATCTATGAGCCAGGAAGCGGGCTCTCAGCTGACACCAAATCTACCAGCAGCATGATTTTGCACTTCCTAACCTCCAGAGCTGTGAAAAAGAAATGCTTGTTGTCTATAAGCCACATCGTTTATGTTTGGGGTATAACAGCACAAGAGAGCTAAGATCCTGGGTAGAGTGTGTACCTTGAACACTATGACTCTGCAAATGGGACCGAGCATGGGGAGGCTGCTGTGATCTTCTCAAGGCAGGCTTCGCTGCCCACCTTGTCTGGGTAGAGAACCTCCCCCGGAGGCTCCGCACAGCCCCTGTGCCCACTTACCCTTGCCTAGTCCATCTCGTCCCAGCAGGCTGATCAGCCTCATGAGCCAGGATGAGTCCATGGGGAGGCTGAGTTCTGAAGGGTCATTACCCCAGAAAGGAGGGCTGGACACTCGGCGGGACAACGGGTACTTCTGACATGACCAAGCAGCCTGAGATTTTAACTTCATTTCCTGTTTCTTCCCCAGCCTCAGCTGCCCTGAAACAGAGCCTGCTCTCCCTTGCCTTCCTGCCTTTGTTTATGCTGTTTGGAATGCCTTTCCCCATAGCTCATTCTCTCTGCAAAACAATTCCGAGGCCCAACTCAAATGGACCTCATCTTCCTTTTATATCCAGGGGAACATGTGACCCTCCATTCAAAATAGGAATCGGCCCCTCCAATTTACCTCTGAGGCCCCCCCTCTTCTTGTGTGAGGGCCCTGAGGCTCCCAGGGATGAAGCAGCTCTTTCAGAGTCCTACAGCTCAGGACAACAAGAGACCAGGGTTCTAGTTCTGGCTCTGCCATTTGTGTGTCACCTTAGGCAAGTCTCTGCCCCCCTCTGGCCCTTAATTCTCCACTCTAACATGGTGGGTGTTGGGATGTGGCCTGAGATGCTCTTTCAATCCTGTCTTGTTTGATGCTATGGCAACAAAAGAATTCAAACAGCCCCTTGGTGTTGCCTATGACTGGATCTTGTTTCCCTTTGGCCCCACTCCAAGAGCAAGCACTGCTTCCCTCTGCCCCCCTCTCACTCCTCCCACTCTTTGTTCTTCCAGAGACAAAGCTGCCAGCCCCTCTCCTCTCCAGGCAGCTGGGCTTTGAGCCAGCCAGCCAAGTGGCAGCTGGGACTCAGATGAAAGGGTCCTTAGACCGTTGTCTGTGGCCAAGTGCCCAGCCCAGCACAGCCCAGGCCTGGCAGCCCTGGGGCCAGCTGTCCCACAAGGCATCCTGCCACTGGTCCCACACAAGGCTTCCTTTGTGGGACCCACCGCAGGGGAGACCCCTGCCAACGCACAAGGACCCTCTTCCCTTCCCTTTGCTCCCCACCGGCTTGAGAAAGATGCAGATCCTTAGAGAATGGTCCAGGACTGGGCCCAGCTGGCCTGACTTTGGGCCAGGCACCTTGGAGAGCTTTGTCCCATTTAATCTTCCAGAACAGCACTGGTAGCAGGTAGTGTTAATCCCTTTTAGAGAGGAAGGACATAGAGACCTGAGGGCCTACCATGTGTCAATCACAGTGCCAGGCCTTGGGAAGAGAGCAGTGAACCAAAGGACAAGAGCCGAGAACAGGGAGCACACTGTCAGCAGGGACACGGACTGATCAATAACCACACATACAAGTATCGGATTACACAGGTGATCAGATCTCTGAGAGTAAAGAGCAAAGAATCATGAGAGCACACAGATCATGGTGGACTTCTTAATGGGAACCAGGGCAGTGAAGCCTTCCTGGGGTGAGGTCTGAAGGGGAAGGGGAAGGAGGGTGGGTAGGGAAGAGCACACAGGGGTGGGTAGGGAAGAGGCCGGAGGGAGATGCTGAGTTAGGGGAGGGAAAAGGGAGGGAAAAAGGAGATCCAGCAGCAGAGAGGAGGGGGTGTCCCTTTTTGATCACCTTTGGCTGAGACAGCCTCTCGAGGAAAAGGCTACTTATAAACCTCAAAAGTAGTGCCTCCAAGAGCCAACTTCATAATCAATCGACGTGTGTTCCCATCTCCCTGGAAGCCCTCAGACTCTGCCCAAGGAATTCTTTACTTAGAAGCAAGACTCTTTAACTCTGGGAACCTCACATTCCTCGCTTCAAAAATGGGAATTGTGATGCCCCTACGGGGTTTCCGGGAGGAGTCCAGGAGGCTATGTATAGGCAGTGTCAAGCACGGGCAGGCACAGGTGCCTACTCCTGGAGATCTGTATAGGGAGGAAGGTTGGCTGGGCTTCCATTTGAACCCCTCCCCTCTGACCTGGCCCAGACCCAGCAAGCTCCTCTCTGGAGGGAGGAGGCAGCCAGAGCTTCTGGGTAGAGGTTAGAATTTGCTCAGCTTGGCCTTGACTACAGGGACACAGAGCATGGCTCGAGGCCAAGTGTGCCCCGAGTTCAACAACTCATGGGCTTTTAACCCAAAAGATCCCCCATGCAAGGAGCAGGAACCAAGATGCCCAGAGTGGGGAATCCGTAATATAAGGTGTAAAGTTTCGCAGGCAAGGTAAACACAACACCAGGCGGCGAGGTAGGCACAAAGCAAGATTTATTAAAGGCACTCTCCAGCGAAGTTTCAGGGCTCAGGAGAAGGGGAGCCAGGAAAGTCGCTCTCCGGGGAGGAGGTGGGCACCCTCAGGTGAGGTTCCTCGACTCCTGAAAGGGGAGCTGGGGAAGTTGCACTGGGAGGGAGTCGGCGGGGGTCTTTTATCGGGCCAAGACAGGGCAGGGGCTCACATCCATATATGGTAGGGTATTTGGTGGTCAGAGGATATGGGGTGGGGGGTCCTGATACTTCTGTTTACTGCATAGGTATCGGATTACCTATGGAGACGAGACCTGGGCACACATCCTTTTGGCGGGAGAGTCAAGGGTTAAGGAAAGGGGTGGGGAGGGGGCTGGAAGACGGCGGCGGGGCCAGCAGTCATTTCTATTGTTCCTCCTGCACTCTCGGAGCCGGCAACCCAACATTAGGAAACCTCTGTTCTGTAGGCATTGTTTCTTTTATCTCACTGCAACCCTGTAGGGAAGACTAAAGGAAGAATAATATGATCCCAATTTTCCAAGGGAGAAAATCGAAATTTAGAAAGGCTATTTTTTCTAAGTCGGGATCAAATCCAGGAGTCCGGTTCCAGAGCCCATGGTGTTTGCCACTCCCTGTCCTGCAGGCCAGGGCCCAGAGGCAGCACTGCCCAACTCTCAACCACACCCTCTTGCCCCCACAGCCTCTTTGAGAACACATGGGGGTCCAGTCCAAATCTCCCACCAGCCTCCTGTCAGACCTGGGGCCTCAGTTTCCTCATTCATATAACGGTGAGGCTTGACCATGGTTAAGGTCCCTTCCAACAGTATGAGTCTTGCTTCCTTCTAGTGAAAGTGATGTCGGGATGAACCCCTTAAAGCCATGGGGGTGCCACTTCCACTCTTCGGAGCAGCCTCTAGAGCACAGGTGTTGAAAGATGTGTGGGTGCAAAGTGTGTGTGCAAAGATGTTCACTGCAGCACTGTTTAAAGAAGCAAAAGCCTAGAATAGAAACAGCCTAAATGTCCATCACTTGGGGACTAGTTGAATAAATTAGAGTATATCCACATTCTAGAATACTCTACATCCGCTACAAAAAATGAGGCAGACCTCATAGATATATGCAGTCCTGCATTTGCACTGATAATTTCCAAAAGGATATACAGGAGACTTGGTCATCCTTCCCTCTCAGGAGAGGACTAGGAGTCTGCCACAGGTGGAAAATTACTTTTCATTGTATATTCTTTCATACTGTCTTAATTTCTTACTGTGTAGATGTCGGTCTGCTTTCCCCCATTTCTCCTTTCTTCCATCCATTCTTCCTTCTTCCTTCCAAACATTCTCTAGAGGTGTTTCTTGTTTTTCTTTCTTCTTTTTAAAATTAAATTAAATTTTATTTTAAATAGGCTCTACATCCAGCATGAAGCCCAACATGGGACTTGAACTCATGGCCCCAAGATCAAGACCTGAGGTAGACCAAGAATTGGACACTTAACTAACTGAAACACCCTGTTGTTGTTGTTTAAAAACAAGTCCATGGGGCGTCCAGCTGGCTCAGTAAGAGGAACATGCATGAGTTCAAGCCCTGCATTGAGTATAGAGATCACTTAAACGTATAAAGTAAAAGTTAAAAAAAAAAGCACCCCAAAACAAATCCTATAGAGGACAGATCATGTGACCTGGGTTTAAGTCCTGCCCTTGATGTTAAACATGTGCAAATGTCAACGTCTCAATGTTACCATCTTGATGTTAACGTTAGTTCCTGTGCTCTCTCTCTGCCATTTGTTTCTCCAGATTTACCTCATCCTTCCCTGCTCTGCATGCTGGATGCTGATCTTCAGGGTTCACACCCATAGGCTCTCATCCCTCCGGCTCCCATGCGTGTTAGTTCCATGGGAGGCCTAGCGGGACATCAGAAGGTAAGAGGAGGCCAAGGTCAGAGTCCTTCCTCCCTCGGTCCCCTCCCCACCCAGTTCCTGAAAGCCAGGGGCTCCAGGTCTGAAGGTCCCAGCTCCTCAGGCGCCACACAGCTGTTCTCTGGGGTTCTAGTAACTGCCATCTCCCTCCCCCTCTGCAGGCTCCCTCCTGCTAACAGCCCTAGGGGATGAACCACTCCTCCTTTATAAAGACAGCCAGAATTAAACTCACCTCAAATATGCAGCTCCAGGGAGCTCCTATGTGGCCTGCCTCTGAGTGTTCCTGAGTGTGTGTGTGCATGCGCGTGCCCACACGTCGCTCTCACCTGTACCTGTATTGTTGCTATGCTGTCACATGAGGGTTGCACGTGAGCTGGGACAGGAAGTGGACTGATTTTACTGGGTATCCACCATGCGCCAGGCTCCACGCAGGACACCTTCTCTCCAGGACTGGGTTGGTCCTCACAAGTCTGTGAACTAGGCACTTTCAGCCACACCTTACAGAAGACAAAACAGAGGCCCTGGCTGGGAAAGGGACTCACCCAGAGTCTCACAGCTGAGTAGCAGGGGAACCCGGATTTGGAACCCACATCCATCTGGATCTAACCCCGTGCCTTTTAGCCCCTCAGGGTACCACTTTCCAAAACGCGGCCTTCATTCTCACCCTGTACATCTCAGCTTAAATGTTACCTTCTTCAAGAGACCGTCCAGGACCACTCCATTTGACCACTCAGTGGAAGCCACCACCGAGACCACTCTTTTTAAAAATTATTTATTTATTTATTTATTTACCTATTTATTTGAGGTGGGGGGGAGGTGAGAGGAAGAGAGACAAGCAGACTGTGCAGAGTGCCCCCACACTGCCCTCCATCTCACTGCCCTGAGATCACAACCTGAGCCAAAATCCAAGAGTTGGTTTCTCACCTGACTGAGCCAGCAGGTGCCCTCTGAGATGCTTCTTCATAGCGCCCTGTGCTTTTCCCTCATGACCGAGTACTTGTTTGCTTATTTATTTAAATTGGATTCTAAGCTCCACGAAGCAGCCAGTTTCCATATCCGTCCTGCTCACCACTCTCCTCCCCTGCCTGGCACAGTCGCCTGTTTCACTCTAGGTCCCAAAGGATTATTTGCTCAACGAAAAAGGGGCAAAGGAAAGGAGCCAACATTTATGAAGCGCTTGCCCAACGCAGTCATGGACGATCTCATTTTCTCCTCCTAACAATCTGAGGAGGTACATGTTATTGTCCCATTTCGCTGGTGAGGAACCCGAGGTCACAGAGGAAGTGCGACTTTCCCAAAGCCGTGCAGCTTAGAGCCGGGGTTCAAATGCAGGTTTCTCTGGTGTCACAGCTCTGTGCCCTACTCAGGTGCTCACAATGGGCGAAGAGGAAGAGGGACTGATCTGAGGGATTCATGTGAATCATTCCTGGACAAACAGAAACTTCAGGGAGCAAACAGTGTCCGCTTTGGCCACTTCCCTGGGACCAGCCACTCCCAGACCCTCTTGGGCACCCAGCCTGCCAGCCCAGCCAGCAAACCATCCACTCCCCTGTTTGCCTCCTGCTTTCAGCCCGGCCCTATCAGGTCTGTAAGTCTCTGCAAACACCCTGTACTTTGCTTTTCTCTGCAGGGCTGCCTGTGGCTAATCATCTGCTTGCCAAATTCCTGAGGGCGGGTCCTGGACCACGAGTGTGTGGCGTGTCCCTGAGATCTGCATACGGACCAGTTCACTAGCTGGTGCAAACAAAAGCAAACAAAGCAGGGACCTCTCCTGCTGAATCTGCAGGATCACACTGCAGCCCAGGCGGCGTCTTTTCCTTCCTTCTTCCTTTTCTCCCCTGCCCTGGGAGATTCCCTCTTTACAATCATTGCCAGGTGGAGGTAGGAGAGACTTCTGAGATGCGGACCCATGGTTGTTGTTGTTGTTGTTGGTTTTTTTTGTCTTGAGCTGGAAATGGTTACACAGGTGTGTTTACTTTCTGTGAAAATTACTTGTGTGCATTCCTCTGTGGATAAGTTACACATCAATAAAAAGCTTATTTTAAAAAAGATCATTGCTACCCTCTCCTGCCCCAGGGTTCCCCAATACTCCCTCAATACTCCCACAAACTCATCCAGAGACCCTTCTCATCTCAGTTTCTGACAGAAGCCTGCGCAGCAGAGACAGGGTAACACGGATGAAGTAATAATGGCAGTGGTCCAAGTCCTGGGACCTCCTGAGTCCTGGGATCCCTGCTTCTGGTGGGCAGACCCCACCCCCACCCCCGCCCTGAGAGCTCATGAAGCCCTGAAGGCCTCTCTCTGGTACAGTCTGAGTGAGAGCTTGGATACCCTCCCACTCCTCCCCATCCCTTTTTTAAGGCATGCCAGCAGCCTCCAGCCCAGATACTAAGGGAGGGGGGGCGCTAGTTTGCTACTGCTTGCTGTCACTGAGAAGAGCACCTCCCATGCCTTGTACTCAGGACCTCTGCCCTTAGGTTCCTGGAAAGGACCGATCTGCACCCCATCCAGCTCCCCATTCACTGGCTGTCTGCCCCAGTGTGTGTCTGCCGGCTGGTGCACACCTCACACAGCCCCAGGACACCTTAATCCAAAGGAAGGGGGTACTGTGCACACCTAGTAAGGGGTGGAAGCAGAACTTCCTGCAGCTTAACCCAGCAGGAGTGTCAGCCTGGGCTTCTGGTGACAAGCTCCAGCTCCTTAAACAGCAAGGGAACTTCCTAGAAGGCTGTCAACGTCCTTTGAGTTGGGGCAGAAGTTATGTCGCCCCCATCACACACATATCCGCCAATAAGATTTGAACTATACCGTTCTAATGATTGATTTGAACACAAATGCCCCTCTTTTCTTTTCCCATCCAGGATCATGAGGATATCCGCCACGGGCTGTGCAGGACCTACCTGCATCTGTAATGACCACACGGCTTTGTGTTGTATGAATGTATCCTAAATCTATCAAGCCACATTTCATCTCTTTCTTCTTTCTTTTTTCTCCTTTACTATAAATAGCACTGCAACAAGCATCCTTTACATCTAAGACACTGTGCAAGGAATATGGACTTTTTGAGGATCCTTGTTGCCAACTGATTAGGGAGGCTGTGCCCACCATCCAGGCGCACACCGTGTGGTTGCCTCAGAGTATGTTTTTTTTTTTTTTTAAGATTTTCTTTTATTTATTTATTTGACAGACCGAGATCACAAGCAGGCAAAGAGGCAGGCAGAGAGAGAGAGAAAGGGAGAAGCAGGCTCCTTGCTGAGCAGAGAGCCCGATATGGGGCTCGATCCCAGGACCTTGGGATCATGACCTGAGCCGAAGGCAGAGGCTTTAACACACTGAGCCACCCAGGTGCCCCTCAGAGTATGTTTTTGCCCCAAGTTCAGAGTCAACCCTGCAGACCCCAAAGCTAAACATGTGAGTGGCTTTGCAGGTAGGGCCTGACACTCAGGTAGGTCCCCTCCACTGCCCGTGGCTTCCTGGGATCTGAGCAGAAGCACTGATTTTTTTCTGGATTGGTTGGACATACCAGTTAAATAGCTCACACACCACCCCCTCCTGCTCCATGTTCTCTTTTCTTTCTCCTGCTTCTCCTTCTTCTCGCTTTCCCTTCCTTTTCCATCTCTCCTTCCTTTTGTTTTCTTCTTCTCCCTCCAGTCTCCACTCTGTGTCTCCCTCTGACTTGGGGCTTCTTTCTCTCTGCCTCTTTTCTCTCTGCTTCCTCTGCCTCTCTACAGTTTTCCCTCACCTTTTCATCTTCCTTCTGGAACTCAGCCTTGTCTCTGTCTCTTTTCTCTTTCCCCTCCGTGGCTCTCTGTCCTCCACCCACCACTCCTGCTGGCTGAGTCATAATTTCCCCTGGGGCGTGGGGGGGATAAACAGCCTTTTCCCTGATAGGTCTTGATGTGAAGGAGCAGTGAGTTTGCCTCCCACAAGGGCAAAGCTAACCGATCCCTGAGTGGGGAGCTGCCTGGTAAACCAGTGTGACTCAGAGCTTCCAGGTTGGGAGAGGGCCTGTCCATCAGTCAAGCTTCTCTTGGAGGCTTTGGCATCATGGGGGCCAGCATGCTGTGTCTGATGACTCACTGGGACAGCCTTGGCATGGTGGCAGCGGGATGTGGGGAGGGGTGCTGGAGTTTATGATGTTGCCCCTGGAAGGACACCCCCTCTCTGCAGGCAGCCCAGGGATGGATGCTGGGGCCCCAGGAATGCAGCAGATTTAGGCCCCACAATCATGTTCATCATTGCATGGCTTCACATCACAATGGTCAGATAGGATGTTTAAAACAACTCAGGTTGCTGGGCCCTAATTCATCTTTATTAAACCAGAATAGCTAAGGATAGGAGTCAGGAGTCTTCATGTTAAATATACTTGATGCAAGAGCTGGTAGGTATCTGTTAGACTTGTAAATGCACACACCCTATGTTCCAGCAGCCACTCCTGGGACTTTCTTCTAACAAAATATTCCCGCATGTATTATGCATGAGGATTTTTTTTTTCAGCGTTGTTTGTATTATCAAAAAATTGGGAACACCTTGAAAGTAATGTCCATTAGTCGACAATGGTTAAATAAAAGATGATGTCTCCTTCTGTGGAATAATATTCAGACATTAGAAAAGAATGCAGCATTCATGGAGACAGAAAGGTGATTAGAGGTTTACGGGGTTGTGGGGTAGAAAACAAGGAGTTATTGCTTAATGGGCACAGAGGTCCTGTCTGGGGTGTTGAAAAGTTTTGAAAGTTGATGATGGTTGCACAATACTGTGACTGTAATTAATGTCACTAAATTGTATA
The DNA here is from genome assembly GCA_004024625.1 of Mellivora capensis. NCBI lineage: Eukaryota > Metazoa > Chordata > Mammalia > Carnivora > Mustelidae > Mellivora > Mellivora capensis. Next base: position 28,159 of record PISX010001120.1, on the reverse strand, counting down.
CTTAAACATGGTTAAGATGGCAAATTTTATGTTTTATATATATATATATATAAATATATATACACAACAAAAAGAGAATAAGGTAGAATCATATGCACTAACATGGAAAGATACTCAAGATTGATTGTTCGGTGAAAATGGAAATTGTGGACCAAGAAGTATAGTAAGAAATATTATTTTCTTATAGTAAGAATTATTAAATTGTGTGTGTGTGTACATGCATATGCAGATCGGGGAAAGACAATAAACCTCTTAAAAGTGGTTGTCACTGGAGGTTAGGCTTGGTAGGACAGGCAGGAGAAGGGAGATTCTTTGTCCTTTCCATTACATCAAAAAGAAGTGGTGGGATTATGGGTAATTTTGAATTTTGGGGGGTATTTTTCATACAAAGAATGTAAACACACTCAACAAAACAAATACCATCCTTGTCCTCAAAGAGCTCAGAATCAAGGGTGGAGCTAGGTATGGATTCAGCTAATTACAACCAAACACTATTTATGACAAGACCTGTGGAAACATGGTAGAGGGGGTCACAGTCAGGGAGGTCTTCCTGGAGGAGGTGACATTTTGGGTCTGGTCTTCAAAAACCACAAGGAGTCAGTTAAGTGGAGAAGTGGAGATAGAACTCTTTTGGTGGAAGGAAAGGCAAAGGTTAGAGAGAAAGCATGAGGTTAGGGAAGTATCTGTAAAGCCCAGAAGCTGAAATGCAGCTGGCCTTGGGGGAGCTGCTGCAGAGTGAAGGTTTTCTGTGGGGGAGTGACCATCAGAATTTGTGTTTTGGGCAGATCCTGGATGGGGCCTTTTCTGAGCTGAGGTTAGAGACCCTTCTCTGGGGCAAAGCCTGGAAAGAAATAAGGTGTCCACAAAGAATTTCCCAGTCACCTAAGAATTTCAGCTGAGGCCGCAAAGGCTGAAACATTGGCAGAGTGGCCAACCCTAAACAGGCTGGACCACCTGTGCAGTACTCCGAAGGAGGGAGGGCGGGGCGAAGACTGCTCCTCCTCCCCTCCTCCTGGCCCCGGGGAGCAAGCTAAATCCTCCAGAAACGTGGGAGGACACTATATTTTGGAGAGTTGTCGGAGCATTCACTCTGTCTGTCCTCCAACCCACTCCTCACTAGGGACTGGAAGAAGCTGTCCTCCCCTCACCTCAAACCAGGAGAGAGAGGCTTCGAGAGAACTATTTTGAGAGTTTTGGAAAGGGAGGTTCTGGGGTCTGGAATCTGGTGCGAGCTGGCAAATGGAAGGGCTCCTGGCGAGGGGCTGTTTCCTGTGCAGCACGTGCAGACCCCACTTAAAGGAGCATGTAGGCCTTCTGGAAAAGGACCGCGCAGAAGAGGGCTTCCATTTAGGGGTGAGGGGACCCCAGCAAAATGAGGCTGCAGGTGTAGGAAGGAATGCTGAAGCCGAGGGGTTGTAAGCAGCCAGAAGGAACAGGCACTTCCCCCCTTTTTAGGGGAACGGCACTGAAGAATGCGGTGCGTCTCCAAGGAGCCCATCAAAGTGCTCCTAAGAGAAAGTGTCCGCACATGGAACCTGCCACGCCCAAGTGACCTCCGAGGCTGTGACTTCTCCTCCCCCCACCGGCCCTGGAGAGCCAGAAGCTGGCCCGGGAGGGGCGGCGGCGGCAGCTGCAGCAGCGGCGCGAGGACGCCCAGCCTCCTCCCCAGCCAGCAGGTGTCCCAGCCAGAGGTGGCCGGAACCGGGGGAGTTTTGCGGTAACGCAGGCCCGCACTTAAGTTAATCACCCAACAATAAACGGAAAACTCAGAAAAGCTAGAGGACCTGCTGAGATTTCATCCGGGAACAGTGAACCATGAGTCCACAGAATCCGTTCGAAAGGGCAATGGCAGGGAAAGAAGAAATCGCCTTTGTGCTTTCACTTGCCGAGTCGAGCCCCTTTAATACACTGCTACAAAACATTAATGACGCCTATCTTGTGAGTGGGGTCCTGGAACGATGATAAGATCTTCCTCCCACTCTCCCCCCTAACGGCCAACCCTTTTCTGTTAAAACGAGGCGGACAATTATCGCCTGGGAACTCGTGCGTTTCCGCTGGCGACGAGTCCCGGCTCCCTGGCGGGGGTTCAGGATCCCCGCCGCTGCGGGCTGCGGAACTGAGGTCCTCGCCTGCCCCGCAGCGCCCCCTGCTGGCGGGAACCGCAGAGGCCGGAGACCCGCCCAGCCTTCCCCCAGGAGCGCGCAGTCTTTGCGGCGAGACACACCTTCCAGCAGCGGGGATCCCGGCCCGCGTATCAGATGGGGGAGGGAGCTGATCTGGTCGGAAAGTTCCGCGGCCGGTGAGCCCGGGCAAAAGGGGGTGAGGTAGGAAGAGGGGAAGCAAGGCTTTGGAAGTTACTGTGGAGTTAGGAGGGTGCGGGCATATTGAGGAGTCATTAGTATTTTTCCTGTTTTGTGTGTCTGGGCGTTTGCTCAAGCTGGTACTTCTGCCTAGAAAACATTTCCCACGGTTCCCTTTTTTTTTTTTTTTTAAAGAACTTAAGGTATTAAAGTATATTGAGAATGAATATGAAAATATTCGTGTGCCCATCACTCAGCTTGAGAAATACAACCTAATAATTATAAAGTACTCTTTCACACCACACCGTGGCTCCTTAAATTTATATTTTCATTCCCATGTAAGTTTTTATTTATTGTTTTTGTATGTATTCACAAATATAAATGCAGGAAATCAGAAATATTGTAATAGATAAATGCTTTCTTCAATATATACTGTATAGAATATATGCTATATACATATACTTTCAAATACACTATAGTATTGTATAGTATAGTATATATAGTATATAGTACATATACTGTGTATATAGTGAGTCTGTATGTATAAATATATATATATGTGTATATATACACACACATATATATATATATATATATATATATATATATATATGGAGAGAGAGAGAAACATTTACCCCCTTATCACCCTGCTTTTAAGATTGTTCCAGTCTTTCTCTGACTTGCTGACTCCACAAATTGTCATCCCTTCCGGAAGCTTGCCTAAGCACCTCTCCTCTCTGTGCTCTAGTGCTATTTACCCAGCTAGGTAGAAGTGGCCTGCTTAGTTGTCTGTCCTTCTTCCTCACCAGGCTCTGAGCTTCCTCGGGGCTGGGATTGTGCATCTGCTCAGCCCAGAGCCTGGCCTCGGTGAGATTCAGATTTGTTGACCTGATGGCAGAGAATTAGGCCAAAAAGGCTAGTTGAGGCCTTGAAAGCAAAGGTGAAACTTTGGACTTCATCTTGGCTAATGGCTTTCCTGCTGCGCTCTGTGGAGTCTCGGGTTCTCTGGAGGTGACCTGAGGGCTAATGAAAGATGGTCAAGGGGGTGCAGTTGTAGCCCCACTCATCCTCCTTCAGCCAAATCAATTTCTTCTCAACCTGTTTTATTCATTGGACTTCTGTACAAAGTTTCATTTGAAGAACTAGAATGATAGGTTAAAATAAAATGGACAGGGGGAGGAGTGTGGTAGGTGCGATGTCCTAATCCTGGCACCTGGGAATATGTTAGGTTGCATGGCACAGAGGGATAAAGGGTACAGATGGAATTAAGATTGTTAATCAGTGGACCTTGAGATAAAAGGATTATCCTGGATTGCCCTGGTAGGCCTACGGCTGTAACAACAGTTCTAGTAACTAGAAGAGGAAAGACCAGAGAGGGGGGGCAATATGAGAAGGCTTTTACTGGCTTTGAAACTGGAGGAAGGGGCCGCCAACTGAGAAATGCAGGCACCTCTAGAATATAGAAAAGGCAAGAGAATAGATTCTTCCCTAAAGCCTCCAGAAAGGAACACAGCCTGGTTGATGCCTTGATTTTAGGCCAGTGAGACCCATTTTGGACTTCTGACCTCTGGGTCTGTGAGATAGTAAATTTGAGTTGCTTTTAAGTCACTCAGTTTGTGGTAAATTGTTACAGTAGACATCGGAAACTAATACAAGGAATTACTGAAGGTGTTTGAGTTAGAGAGGGGGTGGTCTTACTACTGTAAGATTGTGTCAGGAGGAATCATGGAGAAGCTGGAGTAGGAGTCACTATGGATCTCAGGCTGGAAAGAGAAGGAGGCCCCAAAAGATGGCAGAAGGTGGATTGAGGGCTGAGAGTCCTGAGAACCCAGAAGGGGTTCGTGGGCTGAGTTTTGGTTGAACTTATGGCTCTTGATTAGTGTCTCTTCCTTTCCCAACACCTGTCCAGGGTGGGCGGGGAGTCCTTCGTCACCCTCTGGACTCTGGCTGGGTCCCAGTCTAGGGGCCAAGCCTGTGCGCAGGGTGAGACGTCCCCCCCACAGTAACCTAGATGGCTCACAGGTAAGTGTCTGCCTTCAGCTGAGGTCATGATCTCCAGGTCCTGGGATCGAGCCCCATGTTGGGCTCCTTGTTCAGCGCGGAGCCTGCTTCTCCCTCTGCCCCTGCCCCTCTGCTTATTTGTACCTTCTCTGTCTCTCTCTCTGTCTTTCAAATGAATAAATAAAATCTTTTAAAAAAGAAAAGAAGTATAAATTGGAGTTTCAGTTTTTTGGTCAATAAAGTAGAGGTCAGGTTGCAGGAACCCTATAACACACCAACCTCTGGTAATCTGGACCTTTGACCTATTCCCAAGGGAGCACTTTTGCCTCTGCCTCTCATTCAGCGAGCCCAGAAGCCCTTAGGCTGACCCCAACCTAGTTGCATCAGTGGGAGGAAAGACTGGGCCTTCCCAGAACTAAAGGAGGCGTGTGACAGGGAGGAAGTGGGAGTGGAGGCTGGATGAGAAGACCTGCCAGTTTCCGGAGTCTCCTCTGGTCAGCCATGTGCATGGAGCCTTTGGAACGGTGAAGTTTGCGGCAGACTCCCCGAACTGTAGCGATGCCTGTGTTCTCAAGTAACAGAAAAGGCCCGGGCCCCTTGGGGTGACCTGAGGTCTCCAGAGAAGGGACCTTGCCACTCCCTCAGAGAGCTCTCTCTTAGCCGGTCAATGGAGTTCTTGATTCCTCAAAATCCTCCCCCAAGGTCTTGGGATCCCATCCCACGTTCTTGGGATCCAGCCCCTCAGCAGGCTCCTTGCTCAGCGGGGAGCCTGCTTCTCCCTCTGCCTGCTGCTCCCCCTGCTTGCGCTCTCTCTCACTCTCTGTCTGGCAAATTAATAAATAAAATCTTTTTTAAAAAAAAAGAAATATAGTTTCTGATTCAGTAGGTCCTGGGGAGAACCTGAGAATCTGCATTCCTGATGAGCTCTCGTGATTAGATGCTGGTGGTCTGCAAACCACACCTATAGTAAGCAGGGCTCTAGCTCATTAATTTAATTTAATTTAATTTTATTTTATTTTATTTTATTTCTAGTACATGTCCCATTGTGATAGTATCATATTTATCTGTGAATACGTTCATTGTGGCTTTCTCCCCACTAGATATAAACTGCCTGAGTGGGGTGCCTTGTCTGCTTTGTGTCTTATTATAGCTCTAGGCCCAGGACAGTGCAGACACAGGAAGCTCTCAACATATGAGGTCCCCTGGGTGACAAAGGGGGCCAGGTTCTGAGGGCGGGGACCAAAGTGTCCTGTTTTCTCCTGCTTCCCCATGGCCCAGCAGGGAGCAGGAACGCACCAAAGGGTTTCAGTGTCTGGGGTTAGGGGGTATAACTGCTCTTGACTCTTGATTCCTAGTATTTCTTAATAGGTCAGGACTGAATAATAGGGCAAAGAAAAACAGCCCAAGACCCACATATAATGTGGGTGAATGTATAAAAGTCATTTATAAATCAGGAAACCTGTCGCAACCTTAGTCTGAGTCCATTCTCTGGCTGCCTGGACCCAAGCCCAGCAGGGTTGCTTGGACACTGGCAGGCCCAGAGCATTACTTGATCATCTTACCCCCTGCACTACATTCACATGGTGTCCCAGACCCTTGGGAGCCTCAACCCCAGTCCATCTGGGGCCAGATCAGTTTATCCAAGTTGGGGCATTCAGATCCCCTGAGGGTGAAGCCACTGGCAGCTTCTCAGAGGTCATTCCAGGAAGTGCTTCACTCAGCCTCAGTTTCCCCACCTAAGAGCAGTAGTTGGGGAGAGGTGGAAGACTGGGGAAATCCAGTGACGCTTGGGGTCTAGTCTAGCTTCTGCTGCCTCTCCCACCATCCCCCCTGGCCAGGACTTCCTTACCAGCAGTGGCCCAGCTGGACTGGATCATCTCCCAACCCTAGGATGTGGCATCTGCAGAGCAGGGGACCTTGCTGAAGCCCCACCCCACCCCCTGAAAAGACCCATGTTCCTTCTTTTTTTTTTTTTTAGATTATTTATTTATTTATTTATTTGACAGACAGAGATCACAAGCAGGCAGAGAGGCAGGCAGAGAGAGAGGAAGGGAAGCAGGCTTCCTGCCGAGCAGAGAGCCCCATTCGGGGCTCGATCTCAGGACCCTGGGATCATGACCTGAGCCGAAGGCAGAAGCTTTAACCCACTGAGCCACCCAGGCGCCCCAACCCATGTTCCTTCTTTCCTGTCTTCCTCCATTCCCCTCCCCACTCCTAGAACTTGTCTGAGTTCGGCCTATCCCCTTAGATCCCGTCGGTCCTCTAATCGGAGATGTTGGGCAACACTTCATCCTGGGCCTTCCATCTGCCAGGTAGACTGGAGGCAGTCTCAGTTGGTAGCCTGCCGGCCGGTCGAGGCCAGTCGCCGTCCTTTCCCTCTTCCCCAGGGCTCCTGTGTGTTCTACACTTGTTCACTCTCGTGGCTCATTTGTTCTCCCAATGAACGATTAGCTCGCTTTCTCCAGTTTTCACTAACACCCGCTCGCTCACTCACGTCCGTGGCACTCACTCAGTCCCTCTGGATCAGGTCCAGGAATCCATCTGGGAATGGACTGGCCCAAGATGGGATTAGGATACAAACGCAGAGGCAGAATGACACAGAAGGGACAGCAGCATGTGCTCAGGTGGAATCCCCGGAAGTCTGAGCTAGAGGGGCCCCCACAGAAGTCAGCCCCCTTGTTGAACAGATGGGGCAGAGGAGGCCCAGGGAGGCCTTGGTTGGCCCTGGGCCCTGGGCCCTGGCCTTGGGTCAAAGATGAAAAAGCTGACACTTGGGGGGCATTTCTGGCCTGCCCACCATGCCAGGTTAGCTCTCCCAGCCCTGTCCACATGACGCTTTCCAGTCCTGAGCCAGAGTCCTGGGGCCTGGGTTCGAAAGGCAGGGTCATGGCCTCAGGGACAGGGGTTATACAACCAGGGCTGAAAGAGCCTTCCCTTCAGAGCTCCCAAGCCTTCCCTCTACAGCCATGGACATCGAAGCCCAGGGAGCCTGCTTGCAAGTGGGCCTAGCGGCAGCCCCAAACCCAAACCACAGGGTCTAGTCTCGTGGTCTTTGGCTGTACTCACCACTCAGCCATTTGGGATGTTTGACTACAAAGCAAGCCCCACTTTCCTGAGGAGAAAACATTTTAGGAACATTTATCCTGGGGGGACCTGGGTGGCTCACTTTAAGCATCTGCCTTCAGTTCAGGTCATGATCTCAAGGTCCTGGGATCCAGCCCCATGTCGGGCTTCCTGCTCAATAGAGAGCCTGCTTCTCCCTCTCCCTCTGCCACTCCCCCTGCTTGTTCTCTCTCTGTCTCTCAAATAAATAAAATCTTGAAGAAGAAGGAGAGGGAGAGGGAGCTCAGTGTGGAGTCTGCTTCTCTCTCTCCCTCTGCTCCTCCCCCTGCCTCCACTCCCTCTCTCTCTCTAAAGTAAATGAATAAAATCTTTAGGAAAAAAAAGAATGTTGGGGCGCCTGGCTGGCGTAATGGGTTAAGCCTCTGCCTTCGGCTCGGGTCATGATCCCAGGGTCCTGGGATTGAGCCCCGCATCGGGCTCTCTGCTCAACGGGGAATCCTGCTTCCCCCTCTCTCCCTCTGCCTGCCTCTCTGCCTACTTGTGATCTCTGTCTGTCAAATAAATAAATAAAATCTTTAAAAAAGAATAGAAAAAAAGAATATTTTTTCTCAGTAAAGGACAAAACCAAACAAAAAATGTTTTGGAGCTGGAAACGAATCAATCAAATCTTTACTTAAGTTACCTGTAAAAATTAAATTCTTTAGGGGCTCCTGGGTGGCTCAGTGGGTTAAGCCTCTGCCTTTGGCTCAGGTCATGGTCTTCAGGGTCCTGGGATCGAGCCCCGCATCGGGCTATTTGCTCAGTGGGAGCCTGCTTCCCCCTCTCTCTGCCTGCCTCTCTGCCTACTTGTGATCTCTCTCTGTCAGATAAATAAATAAAATCTTTTAAAAATAGTTAAAAAAAATTAAATTCTTTCGCTTACTCTATTAATTTCAAAAACCTGCCCTTTTCTACTCATAGTTTAGGAAATGATTTTATGCAAATTCTTTATCCCACTGACTGGTGGAGGTAATCCTGGGCTCATGTGTCTTGCTGAGTTTTGCTTGCAGCAAAGTACTGGGACAGCAACCTGCATAGGACAGGAGTGGGGCACGTCTCTCCTTCCTTGAGGAGTGATTCTGGAAAAGAGGCTCACGTTAGCACCACCTGCGGTGGTACCTTCTGGATGTCCAGTTGTGGCTGCAGCTGCTCGGGCTCCCTCACCTGCCAGAGTCCTCACTACTGCCTCCTGTCGAGCTAGAGACCCTGTTTTTCAAGGCGACTGGACATCATGACCAAAGACCCTAGAACGTATGGGAAAAGTGAACCTAATGGTCATTATTCAGCTCGTATCTAGGGAGCATTTGCAGCACTGGGCCCTGGGACAGGTTCAAAATGAACTGAAATGTTTGTAGCAGGTTCTGGAATGGAGGAATAAAAGAGGACTTGGAGAGCAGAATGGATGAAAAAGTTCCAGGAGGCAGTGCGCCTTTACTGAGGTCTTGCAATAGGCCGGATATTTCATAAACATCATCTATAATCTTCAAAATGACCTGTGGGTGGGGGTTATTACTCATCCCAACTCCTCTTTGCCTAAGAACTAATAATGTGATTACTTTACCTCCATAGGCCTCAATTTCCTCCTGGGTAAATGGGGAACTCCTACCACATGCCATTGTTGGGAGGATGGAATTCTGTTTTAAGCACTTTGCTTCAAAAAGTAAGCCCTTAATCAATGTCATCACATTACTTCAAAAAGTAAGCCCTTAATCAATGCCATATCAGAGGAGGAAGCTGAGGCTCAGACAGGAGCAGTGACTGGTCCAGGGCCATAAAGCCATAGGAAGGAAGAGCTTCCCATGTTCTCTGTTCCACCCAGCAATCTTTGACACAGAAGAGGTTAAAATGGAAGCTTTGCCCTGCACAGCAAGCCCATGGCCTGGACTTGGCTGCCCTCTCTGCCCTGGAGAAGCAGGGCCATCTGTCCAATGCAGGATGACCCTAGCTTTCCTGTGGCTGTGTGTACGGCCAGTCCACAAAGGGCACTTGGCGAGAGGGACACCCTTGGTTTTCCTCTGAAGAGCCAAGCTGAGCCGCGTCATGGCTGAGAAGTTGGGCATGTCAGTCCCATTTCCCTCACCTGAAAAGAGGACTACTCATGTGTTTCTGCCTCATAGGGCTGCTATGGGATTGAGTAGTTAAAGACTAGCAAATGGATTTCAGGCAACCCAGTTGTGTGCTAACATAAACATGGTGAAGGCAGGCGACCTTGGGGTAAATATTATAATTTGCTGGGGAGGAGCTAAAAGGAGGTAGAGTTCAGTTCACCATAAAGATGAACTTTCCTATAGCTCTGGCTGTAGGCATGGGAGAGAGTGGACTAGTGGACAATGGTTAGTCAGGAGGATACAGAAGGGATTCCCGCCCTGGGGTAGGGGTGAGGGTGGCTTAGGTGAGATAAGATCCCCTACCTGTGCTCTTCTCCTCCTCTCTCCCGACTGCTGGGGCAGAAGGTCCCTAGCAGGTCTTTCCACCCAAGGCGGTGCAGTGAGCAGGTGTCTGACCCAGAACTTGGAAGACTTTGTTCTCCACTTGACTCTGACATTTGTTGCACAACCATAAGGCTCTCTTTAGGCCTCAATTTTCCTCATTATCTCATAAACAAATAGAGCAAATGCAGTGTGTCAGCTATGATAATGGGACTGTGCAATGGATTATTGTCTTCCAAGACTTCGGATCAAAGGACTAGGTCAGTGGTGAAGAAGCATTGTAAGAATTCCATTGTTGTGGAATTACAGGTTAAAGTTGAGAGAGACCTACATTTATTTAGGATCAGCTGGGAGCCGTGATTTGTGGTTTAGAAAGCATTTTCATGGGCTTTATCTTCTTCAATCCTCTCAACAGCTCAAATTTACAGCTAAGGTTATGGTTCTAGTTCACTTGTGTAATTTAGGCAACCTTGTATACCAGTCTAAAGCCCTGACTGGAGGTGGAAGAGAGGAGGGGCTGGGCTGGCATCCCAGCTCCAACGGGGTCATGGGCAAGTTACTCTTAGTGTAGAACTTGATGTGAGGTTAGGTGTTCAATAAGTGTTAGCCAGCAAACAACCAGAAAACACAGCTGGGAAGTGACGGGATTGGGGCTTCTGGCTCCTGTATCTGTGCTCTTTGCTCCATACTAAGCTTCTTTATGTCCCTAGTTCATTTCAAAGCCAGGGCACCCTGGGTTGAACAAGTGTACCGCGCATGAGGAGGCAGACAGTGAAGGGGCAGCTTGGTCTCAGATACCCCGAAAGTGTTCATGACTGCCCTGGGGTGAGAGCCCTGGTCACCAAAGGGCAAGGCTTCCCTCTAACTGGCCAGTCCAGTCCATGAAGGAGGGGGCGGGCCCTTGTGGAGGCAGTCTCAGAGTGCTGAAATGACAGATGGAGAGCTGGCAGGTCTGTCTTTGGGCAGACGGATCACCTGAGGCAGATATTGGTGCCCAAGCCCTGGGATTGGCCTAGAGAAGGGTTGTGTTGCCCCACCAGCTGGACTTTAGCATCCTGTCCAACTGCTGTCACATCCAGACATAAAAGTAGCCTCGATGTAGTGCTGGCGTAGTGTGCTGGGCTTAGCAAGGAAGCAGCAGCCACCATGCAGGTGCCAACCAAGCTCTACCCCAAGAACTGCCTGCTGACCATCATGGACCGCTATTCGGCCACGGTGCGCAACATGGAGCAGATTGTGATGATCCCCAGCCTTCTGCGGGATGTGCCACTGAACGGGCAGGGGCAGCAGGCTCAGGATGGGGCCCCTGATCTCTATAAATACTTCACCATGCTCAAGGCCATCCGCGTGGATGTGGACCATGGGCTGCTGCCCCGACAGGAGTGGTGGTCCAAGGTGGCAGGTGGCAGAGCCCATGAGTCTGATCATGAAGCTGCAGAGACAGAGGACGAGGAGAAGAGGGTCTTGGGGCAGCTGGACCTGGAAGCTCAGTTCCACCTGCACTTTTCCAGCCTTCATCACATCCTCACCAATCTTACCCTGAAAGCTGAGGAGGTGACAAGGAAATACCAGGAGATAATGGGACAGGCCATGTAGGCCTTGGACTCTAGGGAAGGTAATGCTGGTGTTGGTGGGGGTCAGAGTCCGCTGAGGGACATTCCAGGGGACACAGCTCAGTGGGAGCGGGACAGCCTGGGTCTCAGGCAGGCACCTTCACTGCCAGGTATTAGGGCCATGACTCAGGAGGATTCAAGGCCAGGCTTGTCTTATTCTCTTGACCAGGCTTGGGGAGTAATGGCCATGAACTGCAGGCTGATAGCAGGAAAGGTGGCCTGTGAATGCATATGTATGCATATGTGTGTGCTTATGCATGCGTGCATTTACTAGTTAAGTATGTGAATGCTTGGTCACCGGCCTGGGTTCAAGGTCTGACTCCACCACTAAGGGCTTGGTTTCATCAGCTCAGTTCTCTGGATTTCCCTTTCTTCACTGAAGAGTAACAGTACTTGTAAAAATAACTACTGGCACTTGAGTGGTTTTATAGTTTAAAATTACTTGCATATCAGTTTTCGAATGGGACTATCATTCCCTTTAACAGATGAAAAAGCTGGGGGCCTGAGAAGTGAAAGGAGTCCAAGGTTATTCAGGGAACGGCAGAGCTGACCTGTGAATGAGCCCTGGCCTGACTAGAGTCCAATCCCCTTCCTGTGTGCTAGTGGGCTGCCTTCACATCTTAGGATTCTGCAGCCTGGCTGCAGGTGGGGATTGGGGACAGCAGAGTAGAGAGAAACCCTGCTCTTTGTGGGCCAACTATACTTCAATTAAAAAACAAACAGGGGTGCCTGAATGGCTCAGTCTGTTGAGCGTGTACCTTTACCTCAGGTTATGATGTCAGGGTCCTGGGATCCAGCCCAGCATCAGGCTTCCTGCTCAGCAGGGAGCCTGCTTCTCCTTCTCCCTCTGCTCCTGCTCTCTCTCTCTCTCAAACAAATAAATCTTTAAAGAAAACTAGAACAAAAATCCAACTTGGTGTCAACTTTTGCAAAAAAGGAGGAAGGAAGGAAGGAAAGAAGGAAGGAAGATGGGAAGAAGGGATGAAGGGAAAAAGGGGAGGGAGGGAGGAAGACGGGAGGGAGGAAGGAAGGAGGGAGAGAAGGAAGGAAGGAAAAAGTGCTCTCTTTGGCCATCCCAACTCCTTCAGAGACAAGAGCAGCAGTTATGTGCCATGTGTCACCACACAGGGACCTAGATTTTGTAGAGGCGATCTGGTACAGCAGAGGTTAAAAAATCTGGGCTCTTGTCCCAGTTCTACCACTGACCTCTGTGTGACCCCGGACTAGTCCAGCTTTCCTGTCAGTAAAACGTGGAGGTGAAACTAGCTGTTGTCACAGCTCTGATAACCTTTCTCACGGTGCTACTGCACGGCCAGATTTCCTACAGCGACACTACTGTCAAGCTGCTGCGTTATTTTTCCTACTTCAGTGGGTGCGTGAAAGGGATTGATACTGACTTGGTTTGTTACATTTCTGCTCTTCGCAGATCCCTTCAAGTGACAGAAGGCAGACTGTGTGGTGAGGACACGAACACTAGCTCTGAGGCAGATGGGAATGGTCTGGACCTGCAGCTGGAAGCGAAGGCGCCTCGGTGTCCTGGGATGCTTCCCTGCCTCCCTCAGAGCTCCAGTTTGTGGACTTGGCACCAAGTCACCTTTAGGATGCTTGCTGCTATTCACAATTCCCCTCACTCCTCTCTCCAGACGGGGGGTGGCCAGTGGTTCATGAGGAGCTTGGCATTACCTGCCAGTGTGTGGTACGGTGGACCACATTCACAGCTGACCAAGTGAAATTCACACCCTTTCTCTGAGCTGTCATTTACATGATCCTGGACGTTATGTAACCCACTGGAGCCTAAAATTCCTCATCTCTAAAATGTGATAGTATCACTGACCTCACAAGATTGTCATGAAAATTTTAAAAGATGGATCAAAAGCCCCCGGCATGTGAATGCTATTATCAAAGGTTGATTTTTTCCCCTCCCCCCTCACCTTGTATTTACTCTAGCCCTTACTTTTTATCCTCCAGGACTAAGGGATAGCAAAGTCCCTTAGGATGAATGGTTCACACTCTTGTACCTGCCAAGCATGAATGAACAATACTTTTTATATGTTGAAGTAGCAATTAAAAAAAACTTGCATACATCTTTGCTTCTAAAGTAATTTTTCAGACATGATTTCATTTTTAACAGGTGAGACCCAAGAGAACAGACATGGGACTCATCTGATTTTGCCCAGAAACCATATGCTTATATTCATTCTAATCTGAAATCATGTAGAGAAAGAATCTTATCTCCCAAAACTAATCTGATCATAAAATCTGAGCTTGGAAACTTTTTGGACAAATATGTGAATTCAAAAAGTCATTAGGAGTAAGTTTATTGCAGGTAGATGGGGTTTTTCCTTTTAATGACACCAAGCGTGGCTGTAGACCGTGTTAGCAGCTGAGCCAACTTTCACCAGGGTGATCCATCTATAAGCAAAGACCCCTCTGCCGTTACAGTCTTCTGTCCTCCCAGTCCTGAGCCTCCTCCTTTTAAACTACCCTCTATACTGATTACTGCAGAGAGCTCAGAAATACAAACCTGACCATGTCATTCCACTAAAACTGTTTTAGTGACTTCCCATCATCTATAGGATCAAGTCCAAATTATTCTGCATGATTCAGAAAAACCTCCAAAATCTGGCTTGCTTTGTCTCGCTTTCCACTGAACTGGAACAGGCAAACCTTTTCTGTAATAGGCCATATATTAAACATTTTTCGTTTTGCAGGCCATAAGGTCTCTGTCACAACCACTCAACTCTACCCTTGTAGCACGGAAGCAGCCACTGACATGGAAACAGAAGCATGGCTGTGTTCCAATAAAACGTACTGGCAGTAGACACGACTTGGCTCACAGGCTATCCCCTGCCAACTCTGAGCTAAACTCCATTTTAAACCTGTCAAATGTCTTAAAACTGGGTGAATGGAAACTGACCATTCTCTGATGAATTATTTTTCTTATGATAAAAAGGAGTCAGAGTATTCGTGATGACCATTTTAATCATAAGGTGTTAACACACAGATTAACATAAACTTCCCATATCATGGAAACATGTTCCACAAAACTCAGGAATAACTGATATCAGTGAAACCAAAGGAAGCATTTTGGAGACTTCAACGCACTGGATGGAATTCTTCAAGCAATTCACCAAACGTTTTCTTATCTGTAAAGGGGAAGATCACAAAAAATTTATTTCAAAATATGTTCTAGAAATCGTATTTCCTAAAGAAAAATTAACACTTAATATTTTTGTAGACATAAACTTCTAAGAATTTCCTTATGTTCTTGTCTTTAACCATAGTTTGGTAACCAACGAGACATTCTGTTTCATCGGATGAAGCATAACTTTGAAAGAATTTGTAGTGACATCCAGATGGCTCCTTGGAGGGGAAAAGCGCTGCCAGGGGGTCCTGGCTGAAGGAGTAAAGGAAGGAATGAACAGGGAGGGGCACAGGTCAGGTGGGAGGGCAAGGAGTTGAGGTGGTCAGCTTCCAGGTCCAGGCTGGTAGTGCAGGAGGCTGTGGGCACACCTGCCACTCATCTGCTGCTCAGGGGCGGAATGAGGCAGTGAGGCTACACAAGCTCCTGCTGACAGAGGGCGCTGGTATACAGAGGAGGCAGTAAGCCAGAGGCCTGGGACTGAGGACCGTTCTGCCACTGGGTCTCACTCTCATTCTTAGGAATCAATATTCCCAAGAATCCGACTCCAACATCCGGCAGTTCTGAGTATTCCCCGTCCCTGATACATGGCTTTGTACTCTATTTGAACTCTTCACTGGTTAAAAAAAGAAGCTGTACCTTTTTGATCCACCATAAACATCACATATGTGACTGAAGGCTATGGGAATATTAAATAGAATAATAAAATTTTAGAGCTAAACAGGACCTTAGATACCATCATTCAGTATAAGGAAATTTAAATGCTTAATATCACACATTTACATGAATAGGAAAATCTATTTAAGATCTACATATTTACAAGTTCAAAAATTTTCTACATTCATTCACTCACTCATCACATATGTGCACATCTGTCTTATGTATATTTATGTAAAATACAAACAAGAAAACATTTATATTACAATTAAATTTGTAGTTGAAGAGCAGTAAGTGGGCTGTCCTGAGGAAATTCCTGTTTGTCGCTGGGCCAGGGCTTCTTTGAGATGATGACTGTCGAGCCAGGTAGAGATGGAGCAGGAAAAGGATCATGAAGGTATAGGGTGTGTACAAAGTGATACCTGGCAGGCTAAGGACACAGTGTTTCATGAGCCAGGACAGAAGTGACAGGAGATGAGGCAGGTGCTTTTTTTTTTTTTTTTTAGATTTTAGTTTTTTGAGAAAGATAGTGACAGAGATAGCAAGAGAGAGCACGAATGGTGAGGAGGGAGAAGCAGGCTCCTTGCTCAGCAGGAAGCCTAATGTGGGGCTGGGATCATGACCTGAGCAGAAGGCAGATGCTTAACTGACTGAGCCACCCAAATGCCCCGAAGGCAGTGTTCTGTGTAGATCAGGTCAGCTATTATTTATTGCTTACTAGCAGAGGCTCTGTACTAGAGGTTGGGGAAACAGAGATTAATCTACAGTCTACTGAGGGACACAGACACATGCATGTCACGTGGTGGATAAAAGGCGTGGGCAAAGTCTTTCTAGCAGGCAATTAGCTCAGCCTGGGGAAATAAGCCCTCCTCAGAGTCTGGATTTTATCCTAAAAGCTATGGATAGCTACGATAAGCAATCCTTTTTAGGCATACCCACATTTGACCAGAGACCTAATCTTTAGTAAGATGAAGGCAAGTGCCACAGTCTAAGCAAAAGATTATCAGGACATGAACTGGGGGAGTGGCAACAGGAGAGAGACAGAAGTTTAGAATTGAAAAATACTTAGGTAAGTAGAAGAGCAAGTCTTGAAGACCAAATGAGAATTCAAAGAAAGACTGGAAGATGCTTCCCAGGCTTCTGGATGGAATAGCGAGTGCCACTCACCAGTGTAGAACAAGAACAGGAAGTCTGCACAGGCAGAGGGGACATAAATTCTATTTGCTGCCTGATGGACACAAGGGTAGCTGCCCAGAAACTATATATACAAATTGAAGAGAATTCCAGTTAGGCAAAGATGTGGGGGTCACCAGAATACTGAAGGTACCTGAAGCCACAGGCATGTGTAAGACTGACCAGGGGCAGAGCGCCTGGGTGGCTTAGCGGGTTGGGCCTCTGCCTTTGGCTCAGGTCATGGTCTTAGGGTCCTGGGATTGAGCCCCGCATTGGGCTCTCTGCTCAGCATGGAGCCTGTTTCCCCCTCAACCCCTGCCTGCCTCTCTGCGTACTTGTGATCTCTCTCTCTGTCAAATAAATAAAATCTTTGCGTGTGGGGGGGAGGTTAACGAGGGGTGCCTGGGTGGCTCAGTCGGTTAAGCCTCTGACTTTGATTTTGGCTCAGGTCATGATCTCAGGGTCCTGGGATAGAGCCCCACATTGGGCTCTGTGCTCAGCAGGGAATCTGCTTCTCTCCTACCCCACCCTTGTGCTCGTTCTCTCATTATCTCTCAAATAAATAAATACATATATACATAAATAATTCTTAAAAAAAAAAAAAGGGACACCTGGGTTGCTCAGTTGGTTAGGTGTCTGCCTTCGGCTCAGGTTATGATCCTAGAGTCCTGGGATTGAATCCCACTACCCAGCTCCTTGCTAGACAGAGAGCCTGCTTCTCCCTCTGTCTGCCACTCACCCTGCTTAATGCTCTGACAAATGATTAAAATCTTAAAAATAAGTAAACAAAAATTTTTAAAAATTAAGAAAAAATGAAAGAGGTTTGCTACAGTTAACTTGAAATACCTTTTTCAGGAAAATCCTCTGAATGTGATTTTACATAAGCAAACATATCGTGGTCCTTCACAGCATACACATAGTCTTGACGTTTTAAAAGATAATATCCAATAAAGACAAAGGAAGTAACATATAGGAGCTGGCGATGCAAACCTAAAATTCAAACAAATCCCAAAGAAAGCAAAAATCAGTCAGTGTATATTTAAAATCAGTTTTAATTTAAAATCAGTTCAGACATACAATTTATTGTTATTTCTTTTATCATTCTTAAAAAAAAAAAAAAAAGCTCTTCTACATGGTTCTTTCGAAAAAACAGCCTTGACCATGATATATCTTCCTAAAGAAATCTGGCAATTGAAAAGCAACATTAAATCTACAAACATAACTATTAATGGAACCCAAGGTTTTGTAAATTCAGGTTTTATAAATTTCCTCAGGAGAAAAGGTGGATTACTACAAAATCCTGAAGACCTAAACTCACTTGTATTCCAGGACATGTTCAGGGTGTGATGTGACAGAGATGAAGTCCTTTACAAATGTTTGAAAAGCAATTTGGTTTGTCTCCATATACCAATTTATATTTGCATATTTACTGGTTACCAAAGAAGCCAGCTACTCTACAAATATATATCAATATATTTTTACCTTCTAAACTTTGTAACATGTGTTATGAATTACCTATTCAAAAACTATATTTAAAAAACCATCCTATAGGGGCTCCTGGGTGGCTCAGTTGGTTAAGCGGCTGCCTTCGGCTCAGGTCATGATTCCAGGGTCCTGGGATCAAGCCCCACATCAGGATCCCTGCTTAGCAGAGAGCCTGCTTCTCTCTCTCCCTCTGCCTGCTGCTCTGCTTACTTGTGCTATCTCTCTGTCAGATAAATAAATAAAATCTTTTAAAAAAATCCTATATTAATGAGACTTGGGAGGATCAAATCATATGATCTAGGGAAAGCCAAAATTTGAATTCTGAAGGGAGATCCAAAGGTCTAAACTTTATACACAGAAGCATCTTTTTAAGAAGGTTAACTGCAGGTTTGATTTTTTAGCTATGCCCCAGAATTCTATCCCCAGCCCTCTTCTTATCCCACAAGTATTCCTTTGAAGAATTCATTTATTCCTATAGTTTTATCTTCTGTTCACATACTGGTGACGTGCAAGTGTGTTCAACTCAAACAACCATGCTCAATAACAGATATATACAAAAAAAAAAAAACCACACACACACAAAAACCCAAAAAAACAAAAAAAAACCCAGATATATACAAATGTTTGACAGGTATATTCCCCTGAATACCTCCAAATGAACTTCCTTTCCTCCTAATCATACCTCTTCCTCTTAATTCAGAGAATGACAAGACCATTCACCCATAAAGTCAAGTCCTGGGTAATAAACACAGTAATCAACAACCTCCCCCTTTTCCCCACCCTCATCCCTTCATCTAGTCACTGAGTCCTGTCAAGTCCTTGTAAGTATTTCCTCACCTCACTTCAGGGAACTCATCTCTCACTCACACTAACTGCTCTCTTTCATCTCATTTCCCATTCCACACTTATCCCAGCCTGTCATTAGAGGAATTTTTACTAAAATACAAACCTAGCTTGTCAGCTCCTTCTTCTTCAATTATACCCAACAGGAGACCAAACTCCTATATAATGTACTCCCAGGCCCTTCATGGGCTGACTCTTCCATATTCATTTGACATTCCCTGATATGCACACTGTGCCCCAGCAATGCTGAACTACTTTTAATTCTTCATGCAAATAGACTTCCATGCTTTCTTAATGACTCCCACCGGTTATCACTGGTCTCTGCCCAGAGACCTCAAGATTCAATTCAGATTATCACTTCTGCTAAGAAATCTTCCCAGAACTTTCCTTAATGGTCTTAACAGGATGAAGGTCTCCCAATTAATATGTAAACCGCTAAAGAAACTATTTCCATCTACTACCATGCAAAGCCAATGCTTAATTCATCTTTGTGTACCAGCACGCAGATAGCACTTAATAAATTTTAATAAATGGATAAATGGCCTTGGGCAAGTCAATTTACTACCTTTAAACAAAGGTAATACTTACCATATTATTCTCACAGCAGTATTGTATAAACCAAAGGAAAATGCATGTAAAAGTATTTTGGAAAAATGTGTAAAACAATAAAAATGCAAAATATTACTATAATCTGTAACTGGATAGGGTCCAGACTCTTGCATCCTCCCTTCAAACAGCCATCTCTTCCCCTAATGGGCCACCTGCAATTCAGCAAACCAAAGTGTGATGGGTTCTACTATGTGCATTAGACTACACAAAGACCTATACTCTCTATGCTTAGCCATATCCCAGAAGACTTCCTGAATGTTTCAGATAATGATGTCAGTGTCCCAGCCCTAAAGGCATGCTTGGCCTTTTACCATGTCCCCCTTTCCCTAAGCTCTTCCCTTCCTCTCAGTGGTGGTTTCCCTCCTACCACATGCACAACCCCTCCACAATCAATTTCCTTTTTTATTAAGTGAATCTAAACTTGGAAACCATGGTGCTCTTTGCAGAACACCATAAATTATTGACATATTAAACTAGAAATCAATAAACATATTTAATTTGGTGGACTACACTTAGATACCAACTAATTATAAATTTAAGGCAGGCAAGTGGTACCAACATGGGTTTTGAACTCCAGACGGGGGAAAAGCTTAAGAAAAAATTCTACTTAATATTGTCTGCTAACTTGAAAAAGATCTATACAATATGATTTCATTTACAGAATATTCCAAAACTAAATACAGCATGCCAGGTACTCTCCATGGCTATAGTTTTGAAAATCCACTGCATTTTTCGCCTTCCCTGCTCCTTTGTCACACCCATTAACCTACATGCATAAACGTGTACCAGTTTGTCTTTTAAGTGGATATGCTAGTCGGATTATAAATTTCTGGGGGGCTGGGGCCAGGTTTTAGACTTATCATCTATAGATACTTACTTAGTCAACAAATACTTATTGAATACTGCTATATGGTAATCACTAAATTAGACAAACACAGTATGTGTAAATAAATGCTGCTGAGACCCATTTCAATAAATTCCTCAACCCAAAGCAACTTAGGGACACCCAGGGAACTCAGGAACTCTGACCCCTAGATTAAGGGTTTTATCTAGTTCTCACAGCCACACAGAGGTACATATCCTTATTTCATAGATAGGAAACTGAAGCTCATGGAGATAAGTAACTTGCCCAGAATCAAACGGCCAGTAGGATGGAGGTGGTGTCAAACCCCAAATCATGTGCTCTTGACTATTATGCTCTTCCTCTGGAACAGTTTCTATTCAATCTGTACCTCCTCTGTGCTCCCAAAGTGCTCACTGCTCACCTAATTCTATGAAAACACATTCTCTGTCATGCCTAGACCCATAATGGACTATTTAGTTGTCTCTCTGACTCGACTAAGAGCTCTTCAAGGTCAGGGACGGTATTCTTTACCCCATATACCCGGTATGTAACACTGCCTGGCACAGAGAAAGAGCTCAGTAAATGCTGAACAAATATATGGTAAACTGTTTGCATATCAACAGCTAAGAAATGGAAACTTTGTCCAGCACCTTCTTTGTATGAGGCATTTTATCTACAGAATCTCAATTCTCACAACAAATATGCACATTAATTATTCTCTCATTTTATTTTTTTAAAGATTTATTTATTTGAGAGTGAGAGCAAGAGAGAGCAAGCAAGCGAGCATGGGGTGGGGAGACAGAGGGGAGAGGGAGAGAGTCTTAAGCAGACTCCGTCCCACAGGGCACTCCATCTCATGACCCTGAGATCGCCACCTGAGCTGAAACCAAGTCAGATGCTTAACCAACTGTGCCACCCAAGCATTCCAATTATTCTCATTTTATAGATGAAGATACTTTTTGCCTCTGAACGGCTTGAACAAGTAACTTGCCCAAGGTGACACAGATAGGAGACACTGGAGTTAAGCCATTTAGTTCCAAAGTGGAGTTCTTTCCATTACAACAAACGATAGGCTTGGGGAAATGTGGAGTGGTAATGAAAAGGGAGAAAACTTCAACTCCCTAAAGACAGAAATAGACAAAGATCATTCCTTTCTGTGGAGAGGGGTCATACTATTTGAGTCTGGAAATCCTGGTATTTGGTGAGCTGGGAGCTGGCCTTCAGGCATGACCTATAGCTGGAAGGTGGCAAAAAGAGGCACAAGTGAGATGACTCCTGGTTGCCTGAACTCCTGGTTCTTCTTAACTGAGCACCTTGGTTCCAATCAGTGCTTTGCACTGACAAAGCTGACCTTCTCCCCGACCCCCCTCCCCAAGATTTATTTATTTATTTGGGAGAGAGAGAGAGTGTATGAGAGCAGGGTCGGGGCGATACAACAGAGGGAGAGAGAATCTCAAGCAGACTCCTCACTGAGCAAGGAGCTGGGCGCTGGGCTCACAACCCTGAGATCATGATCTGAGCAGAAACCAAGAGCTGGTGCTCAAAAGACTAAACCATCCAGGTGCCCCAAGTTGACCTTCCTTTTAAAATACAAGGCCCCCAGGGGCACCTGGGTGGCTCAGGTGGTTAAGCACCTGCCTTTGGCTCAGGTCATGGTCCTCAAAGAGTTCCAGGATCAAGCCCCACATTGGGCTCCCTGCTCAGCGGGGAGTCTGCTTCTCCCTCTGTCTGCTGGTCCCCATGCTTGTGTTCTCTCTCTCAAATAAATAAAATCTTAAAAAAAAAACAACAAACAAAAAACCCACAATGCGTGGGACACCTGGATGGCTCAGTCCATTAAGCATCTGCCTTTGGGTGGGGTGGTGATCCAAGGGTCCTAGTATCGAGTCCTGTGTTAGGTTCCTTGCTCAGTGGGGAGCCTGCTTCTCCCTCTGCCTGTTGCTCCCCCTGCTTGTGCGGTCTCTAACAAATGGATAAATAAAATCTTTTAAAAAATTAAAAAATAAAACAACAACAAAAAATAAAACACAAGACCCAGGGGTGCCTGGGAGGCTCAGTTGGTTAAGTGTCTGATATTGATTTCAGCTCAGGTCATGATCTTGGGGGTTGCTCTCTCTAAAAATAAATAAAAAATAAAACACAAGGCCTGGGGGTGCCTAGCTGGACCAGTCGGTAGAGCGTTCAACTCTTGATCTCAGGGTGGTGAATTCAAGCCCCACATTGGGGCATGAAACCTACTCACAAAAACAAACAAAAAAACCAAAAGGCCTGATTTCTGTATCTCCTCACTCTACCCCCCTCCTCACCCCAACAACTCTCAAAAGCTAAAAAGGTTCCCGTCTGCCTAGAGAATAAATTGCCATTACCTACCTAAATCTGCCTTATCACCCTACACTGCACACTCTATCATCAAACTTCTCTCAGCTCAGAGGCCCTTGCCTCCAGTTTACTTCCACTAGCCTCCCATGGGCCTGGAAGGCTCTCGCCTGGTATTTGCCTGATAAATCAAAGCTAAGTTCAAAGACACTTCTTCCAAAGCTTTCCTTCTCTTTTCCCTTTGGAAATGCACTGCGCTTAGCACAGCTACCATGGCAGCTATTATCTGGCAGGAGGCCACTGACAAACTACTAGAGAATAAGCCCAGAGGCACCTGGGTGGCTCAGTGGTTAAGCCTCTACCTTTGGCTCAGGTCATGATCCTGAGGTTGTGGGATCCAGACCCACCACAGGCTCCCTGCTGAGTGGAGAGCCTGCTTCTCCCTCTCCTTACCACTGGTGCTCTCTTGCTATCTCTGTCTCTCTTAAACAACGAAATAATAAGTGAACAGATCGATAGAATGATTACAGCTCAGTGGTCCATCCTCTCCTACTCAAAGCGAGTCCCCAGACCAGCTGTATCTGGAAACTTGTTAACAGCAGGCTTCTTCCCAGACTTTCTGAGTCAAAATCCACATTTTAACAAGATCCCCAGATTACTAGCATGCACAGTAGGTTTGAGAAGCATGGGCTTTGAATATAGACTTGGGGTCTAAAAACAGGCTTGCTACTTAATGGCCATAAGACGTTGGGCAAGATGCGTTAACTCCTCTAAAGCTGTTTCTTCATTCCCCCAAAGTATTTTGAGGACGAAGACTACAGTGCACGTAATGTCAGTAGTGCATGGCACCAAGTATACACTCATTTTTGCACACACCCGCTTGTGGGTTAGTGGGTTGCAATGACCTCAGTTTCCTTAAGTGCCACTTTGGCCCCACCGGGTTCTGAAGGCCTCACGGGGACGCAGATGTCCCAGGGAGGCGAGGCGGGGCCTGCTAGGTGAAAAGGCCCGGAAAAGCGAAAGCACTTGGGCGGCCTACAGGGGAACCGGCCGGCAGCCCCCGAGCCCCTCGCCTCCCAGCCGATCCAGCCCGCGCAGCCCTCACCCGCATACATCACCGGCCTCCGCCGGATCGCGTTATCAAGTAGGCCGGAACAGTAGCCCAAGAAGCCGATGTAGGCGAGCCGCGGGTCGGTCAGCTTGGGCGGGGGGAGGCTCCGGGCCTCATCCGGCAGTAACTGTAAGGGCGCTCGGCCCGGCCTTCCGTCCATCATGGTGACGCCGTTCCCACTTGAGGCCTGGCCTCGGACCACCAATTACAAAGAAAACTAGCAGGACCACGGCCTGGCCGCCCGCCGCAAGCTTTCTCCTCCCACAACGCCGCTGAAGGGCAAGGCGCAGGGCGGTGCAGCGCCCAAATGCTTCCCGGTGCACGCTGCTGCCGGGACCCCGCGCACGAGGTTCCGCGCTCCTAAATGGCCCACGCTGCTCCAGCTCCTGCCCGCGCTAATTCTGGCTGGTAGGGTTTGGGGGCTTGATACCGTAGGTTCGGGGCTACAGGAAATGGAAAGAAGTTTTCTTCCAGAAAACTGGAAGAAGACTAGTAGATACTGCTTTTTTTGGTTCAACCTCCCCCACCAGGAATTGCCTCTCCCTTCCCTGACCCTGAATGGTCCTTCTTCCAGAATTTATCTCTGAATCAACACCCACAGGTAAGCTTGATAGATTGTTCTAAGAAACATAATGCAATGAAATCTCATAAAAGCTAGTTTGCATTTCCTGGCTTTCCCGCCTTTCACAGATACACCTTCCAGAACCTAAAATTAAGGTACAGCCAGCAACAAAGAATTCAGAGGACACCAGGACTTGATCATTTAGCCAAACTTGAAAGTTAGCCTGGGTGGCAGCACCCTAAAATTTTTCATCTCTGGGTCTTCAGGTCCATGCACGTGGCTGAAGGAAAAAGCTGTTACCTAAAGGTTTGGGGAATGAAAGAAAGAAGGAATTTATAACATTCTACTAAGTGTCCAGTCTCTGCTTACCTGCCTCCAGTAATGGGGAACTTCTACCTTTGAAGAGCTCTCTTTAGAAAATCCTTACTGATTTTAGTGAAGATGTCTTTATTAGTGAGAGCAACATTTTACCTAGATGAATGCTGATCAAACCCGAGGTTATTGCAAAGGTGTATGTGTACAAGGTATTGAGCTCTAAAGCAGTAGAATTAAATATCAGTTAAGAGAGGTTAAAGGATTGGGGGGCCTGGGTGGCTCAGTTGGTTAAACCTCTGCCTTCAGCTTAGGACATGATCTCAGGGTCCTGGGATCAAGTCCAGAGGGTAGCTTCCCCCTCAGCAGAGGGCCTGCTTCTCCCTCTGCCTCTGCCTCTCTCCTGCTTATTTCCTCTCTCTGTCAAATAAATAAAATATTTAAGAAGTAAAGAGAGAGTGGTTAAAGGATGGACCTTTTGTGCCTATTAAAAAGCACTCCTAGAGCTATAATATATCAAGTTAGGATTTCCTAAAGTAATGTATATTGGGAGTTTCCTGGAAGGCAGCAAATGTTTCAAAGTTTCACATTCTTTGATCCAGTAATTACAGGGCTGGGAATCTATCCTATGGTAATAGTATGACATATGAAAAAGCTGTCCTCCAAAAAAAAAAAAAAAATACCCTACAGTGTTTATTTTAAAATTACATCAAAAAAAGGAAAACCACTAAAAATTTTCCACAGTAGGATTATGTAAATTTTGAATACTAGATGAACTCTTAGGCAAACACTTAAAAATATTTAAATAATGTTTACACATTCTTCTCCCCCACAGTCTTCTGAGTCCAATTTGGGGCCTTTTTTTTTTTTCTAAAACAAAACTTAAAAGACAAAAAATTATAAAGAACAAGATAACAAATACTCATATTCTAACACCTAATATTAACAAACATTAATATTTTGTCATATTTATTTTTTTATTTTTTTAAAGATATATTTATTTCATTGACAGAGAGAGCACAAGCAAGGGGAGCAGAAGAGGGAAAAAGCAGACTCCCCAAGGAGCAGAAAGCCCTGATATGGGGCTTGATTCCAGGACCTGGAGATCATGACCCTAGCTGAAGGCAGACACTTAACCGACTGAGCTACCCAGGAGCTCCTTGTCTTATTTATTTTTAACCTTTTTTTTTTAAAAGGAAATAAAACACTATAGATAAAACTGTATTCCCCTTTCCTTTCTTTCCCAGAGGACCATTATCATGAGTTTAGTGTATATACTTGTAGTTCACTTTTTTTTTAAATTTATTTATTTGTCAGAGAGAGAGGGAGAGAGAGCAAGTGAGCACAGGCAGAGTGGCAGGCAGAGGCAGAGGGAGAAGCAGGCCCCCTGCCGAGCAAGGAGCCCGATGTGGGACTCGATCCCAGGACGCTGGGATCATGACCTGAGCTGAAGGCAGCTGCTTAGCCAACTGAGCCACCCAGGCATCCCGCAGTTCACTTTTTATATTTTTATATATATTTAGTATTGTGGTATGTGTGTTTTTAATTTTTTTACCTCAATAGTATAATTCATTGT
The DNA here is from genome assembly GCA_004024625.1 of Mellivora capensis. Classification (NCBI taxonomy): domain Eukaryota; kingdom Metazoa; phylum Chordata; class Mammalia; order Carnivora; family Mustelidae; genus Mellivora; species Mellivora capensis. The sequence goes on along the minus strand of PISX010001120.1, from coordinate 2,084 downwards.
TCCTCTTTTCTCTCACTTTTGTCTCTACACGCTCATTCCTTTTTGACTACTATATAATATTCCATCATATAAATGTCATATTTTATTTATCCATTACCCTTTTGATAGATATTTAGATTGTTTGCAATTCCCTGAAAGTCTATACTCCAAGCCTATACTCTAATGTCCAGAGAAACTTTTGCATACATGTACCAGGACTAGGAGATGTACAATATTCACAGGAGGAGTAGCCATTTGTAATACTCCCAAACTAGAAACATCCTAAATGTGCATTCAGAACAGAACAGAAGATAAATTGTGGTATTTTTTTAAAAAGATTTTATTTATTTATTTGACAGAGATTACAAGTAGGCAAGAGAGGCAGGCAGAGAGAGAGAGGGAAGCAAGCTTCCTGCTGAGCAGAGAGCCCGATGCGGGGCTCGATCCCAGGACCCTGGGATCATAACCTGAGCCGAAAGCAGAGGTTTTAACCCACTGAGCCACCCAGGTGCCCAATTGTGGTATTTTCATAGAAAGGTATATCTATGTATTAGTAGATGAATCTCAAAAAAGAGAGCCATGTTAAAAAGTGAATATGGGGGCGCCTGGGTGGCTCAGTGGGTTAAGGCCTCTGCCTTCGGCTCAGGTCATGGTCCCAGGATCCTGGGATCGGGTCCTGCATCGGGCTCTCTGCTCAGCTCAAAAAAGAGAGGCATGTTAAAAAGTGAATATGGGGGCGCCTGGGTGGCTCAGTGGGTTAAGGCCTCTGCCTTCAGCTCAGGTCATGGTCCCAGGATCCTGGGATTGGGTCCCGCATCGGGCTCTCTGCTCAGCGGGGAGCCTGCTTCTCTCTCTCTCTGCCTGCCTCTCTGCCTACTTGTGATGTCTGTCAAATAAATAAAATCTTAAAAAAAAAAGTGAATATGGGATATTCACAATAAGGGAACCACAGATAAGTTATAGGGGAATATATAATTCCATTTATATAAAGTTCAATATTAGGCAGAAATACATTGTTTAGGGGCACGTGGGTGGTTCAGTGGGTTAAAGCCTCTGCCTTCGGGACGCCTGGGTGGCTCAATTGGTTAAGCGGCTACCTTCGGCTCAGGTCATGATCCCAGCGTCCTGGGATCGAGTCCCACATCAGGCTCCTTGCTTGGCAGGAAGCTTGCATCTCCCTCTGCCTCTGCCTGCCACTCTGTCTGCCTGTGCTCGCTCGCTCTCTCTCTCTCTGACAAATAAATAAATACAATCTTTAAAAAAAAAAAAAAGCCTCTGCCTTCAGCTCAAGTCATGATCCCAGGGTCCTGGGATTGAGCCCCGCATCGGGCTCTCTGCTCCGCGGAGAGCCTGCTTCCCCCCCCCCCTCCTCTCTCTCTGCCTGCCTCTCTGCCTACTTGTGATCTCTGTCTGTCAAATAAATAAATAACATCTTAAAAAAAAATACGCTGTTTAGAGATACACATATTAGTGGTAAAACTGGAAAGAAAAGCAGGAGAAGGATTAACATAAATGTTCAGAATAGTTATCTCTGGAGAAGAAAAAGCATATAGAAGGCCTTTAAGATATTAATACTATTCTACTTCTAAGCTGTGTGGTGGGTACATGGGTGTACATTTTATTATTTTTAACTTTACATATGCATTTTACATACTTTTGGATTTATGATGTCTTAATAAATTTATGTTGCTAAATTAAAATTTTAGCTTTTTATTATGGTAAAAAATACATAACAAATTTACCATCTTAACCATTTTTGAGTGTGTAGTTCAATAGTGTTAAATATATTCACATTGTAGTGCAACATATCTCTAGAACTTCATCCTGCAAAATGGAAATTCTATACCCATTAAACACTAATTCCTTTTCTCTCCTCCCTTCAGCTTTGGCAACCACCCTTCTACTTTCTAGGATTCTGACCTCTGTAGATTCTTCATATGTGTGGAATTATACAATATTTTCCCTTTTGTGACTGGCTTATTTCACTTACTATAATGTATAACCTTGAGGTTAACTCATATCATTGCATGCGACAGGATTTTCTTCCTTTTTGAGGCTATATAATATTGTCACAAAATACATATACAAGATTTTTTAAAAAAGAT
>PISX010001119.1:176974-214000 GCA_004024625.1 Mellivora capensis | reverse complement strand
GCTCAGTTGGTTAAGCAGCTGCCTTCGGCTCAGGTCATGATCCCAGCGTCCTGGGATCGAGTCCCACATCGGGCTCCTTGCTCAGCAGGGAGCCTGCTTCTCCCTCTGCCTGCCACTCTGTCTACCTGTGCTCGCTTGCTCTCTCTCTCGCTCTGTCTCTGACAAATAAATAAATAATATCTTAAAAAAAAAAAAAAAAGACAAGAGGGAAAGAGTCTTGTTCCCTATGAGGCTGATGCTCCATGAAAAATAAAACTAAATGTAGCTATAGATAGCACACTGATGGTAGGAAAATCTTATTTGATCACCCTGATGCTGTGCTTTTTCGAGGGCAGGAGGAAAATGGGAGCAGCCTTATCTGATGCTTTGTGTCTAGGGAGAAAGGAAAACAGCAGCTGGTAATAGGCCTCTACTTATTTACAAACATCCCCACAGATGCTCCCAGTATCCAGGGGAAGGTGTCAGGGAGGATGTGCATGGTTTGTCTGGGCTGGGTTTCTGGGCAAGGGGGCCCAGACCATGCAGTCAGTGGAGCTGCGGCAGCCCCTTACAGACCCCAGACTCTGGACCAGGGGCTCTGCCCTGGGGCCAAACCCAGACGAACTCCCTTCCTCTAGCCATGGTAGGGAAAGCTTTTAGAGCACAGACTCACTCCAGACACCTGACATATGGCACTGCACCGGCACTCACAACCTCCCAGGTCAGTGCTGGTATTCACTCCCATTTTATAGATGGACAAGGTGAGGTACAGCAAGGGTAAGTAACTGGCCCAGAGCCACCCCGTCACCCAGCTGGACTTGAACTTAGGTAGTCTGGTTCCAGAGTCTCACTCTTACCTCCTGTGTAGTCCTAGGAATTATAAGGTAAAGCAGACAAGCAAGCCAGGAAATTCATTGCATGCAGCACACGCACCCACCAGGACTTCAGGGAGAAAGAGAAGACCTCACTGTCCTCATGTTTTGATTCCCCTAATGTTTTTTCTTTATGTTAAAATAGAGTTACCAACACTGTGGATGGTTTTAAATGTTCCTCTTTCACAAATTAATGCCTTTAGTCCTCAAAGTACAATGCAGTGAAGATTATACTCTTTCCAAATACTTATATTATTTGCAAAAATGATGTGATTTCACAGTGCTGAACGCAATGCGGGCTGGTGATGAGGCATAAGGCATACACTGTTGTCCATCCTTTCTCTTGGAGTGTTGCTTCGAGGCTACAAATTTAACCTCTGTAGGGGGTAATATTGTAAGTCTGATGTGGGAGCCATCAGCCCCATGTTGCTAGCTTCAAAGATGGAGGAGGCCATGAGCCAAGGAATGGATTTCTGATCCACAGAACTGCAAGATAATGTGTTGTTTTAAGCCAAAAATAAAGAATCTAATCTGGACACCTCTCCTGAACCTGAGGCCCTTTGCCCACCCCCTCCAGATCCCTTGGGAGGTACTAAGTATTTAAAAAACAAAAATAGTGTAAAGAGAAGGTGTGATCAGTTCTCTCAGGGGTGGGAATCAGGGATGGCTTCACAGAGGCAATGACCACCAAGCAGGGTTCTGTGAGATGAGTAGGAAGTCATGAGGCAGACAAAGGAAGCAAGAGTAGTTCATGCGGAGGGAAAAGCCTGTGCAATGGCTCAGACTCAGTAAACAGTCTGTGTAGAGACACCCTCCCATGGTTCAGGGCTGGCTTCAAGTGCAGAGGAAAACTGTGGGTAGTGGTGAAGATAAAGCCAGAAAGGTAGGTCCGGATCATGCAGGGCCATAGAGATAAGGCCTTCTCTGCAGGGATGAGAAGGAAAGTGAGGAGCCTGGAATTCACTTTCTTGGAGGAAGTTTTGAATACACTAGAAATGTTTAGCCTGGAGATGGAAGACTCAGGGGAAGGCAAGAGCATGACAAAACCTACAGGACAACTTCCCCATGCCTGTCAAGTCCTTTTACTCAGGGTTTAGGACACACATGGACACTAGAAAGTTACTGAAATGCTTTAGAGGTAAAGATGAACAACCAAAGGTGTCCAAGAATGAAGAGAGCCACCGAGGTGAGAGTGAGTTCCCCAACACTAAAACTCTCTAAGTAGAAGCCAAAGGGCCACCTGGCACAGATGTTGACAGGAGATTCAAACATCAGGTACGAGCTGGACTAGTTAATGTCTGAGTTTCTTCCAGCCCTGAAAATCTCAGATACTATTCTGTCTTGCATTAGAAAAGATTCAAGACATTGCCTTTGGGGGGAAAATAGTAATCAAAATGTAAATACCATGGGAATAATAGATTTGGCCTAATTATCAGCGATTACTCAGAGTTTGTCATTATTTCCATACAATATATCCCAAAGTTCCAGAAAACAAATCAAAGAAAGTACCACGGCCGATGCCATTAATAGAAGCAAAACACTTCAAGACGAGAATTTAATTTACTGGGTGAGTTCTTGAGGCACGTTTTTGTTGATGAATATTTATAAAAGTGGGTTAGGCTGGGCCTGGTAATGATTGCGAAAAATTTTAATGCTGTCCCCTCATTAATTTACTTTTAATGAATGACCTGGTAAAGCGTAACCATTTGTACGTAATGATTTCATTAATGGGTATGGCATAGGCAACCGTTTGTCACACGTTTGAGTGTCACTTGAATAAAATGATACCTTAAATTATACAGTATAATAAAGTATGTTTGTTGAAACATGACAAGCTTCTGCCTCTTTGTACTCAGGCTCCAAGAATTCGTCGCATTTGGAATAGCAACAGTTTAACGGAACTAGAGTGATAGATTTCTTCTTCCATTTCTGAGGTTTCTCTCAAAACTAGTCCCTGGGTTTCCGCCATGAGAACATGTACACGAAGACTTGGAGCCAGAGAACGCAGTGAGCCCCTCCTAACCCTACTCCACCCCGACCCTCCCTTCTTCAGCCTTTGGGACGCCCTTAAACTGGACTCTGGAGTACAGGCACAGCCAGATTATCCCACCTAAAGAGGACTCCTCCAGGGAAGGACCAAGCCAGGGGTGGGGCCAGCCCAGGGGCCGTGCTTGGCCAGGGGAGGGGGAGGGGAAGGGCGGGGCCGGTCCCAGGGCGGGGCCTGGTAGGGGGCGGGGTTTGGGCCACTGCCTGGTCCGAGAAGAAGCACAAAAGATGCCCTGCTTGGTGTACCCTCTGATATAGTCAATAATACTGTAATAACGTCTTATGGTGACAGATGGTGACTACACGTATCGTAGTGAGCACAGCATAATGTATACAACTGTCCAATCACTATGCTGTCCACCTGAAACTAATATAATGGGGTATGTCAACTATATTTCAATAGAAAATATATATTAACAATGGGCTTCAAGAAAAGAAAAAAAAAAAAAACCTCCAGGAAAGGTGCCATTACTGCTGACTGATGCTCCAGAATAAAGATTTTATTAATGTTGTTTAAAAAAAGGGGTCCCCTAGATTAGTCCTTGGTTTAGTCCATGTCTGTTTCGCCGGAGCGCTTTTTTTTTTTTTAATTTTTAAATTTTTTTTATTTTTTATAAACATATAATGTATTTTTATCCCCAGGGGTACATGTCTGTGAATCGCCAGGTTTACACACTTCACAGCACTCACCATAGCACATACCCTCCCCAATGTCCATTACCCCACCCCCCTCTCCCAATCCTCCTCCCCCCAACAACCCTCAGTTTGTTTTGGGATATTAAGAGTCTCTTATGGTTTGTCACCCTCCCGATCCCATCTTGTTTCTTTTCTTCTTTTCCTACCCCCCCAACCCCCCCCATGTTGCATCTCCACTTTGCCTGGAGCGCTTCTATGGTTTGTAAAATCCTATTTGTTTGTTGTTTGTTTAGAGCAGGGACCATGCCACTGGTGCTCACTATGGTATCCCTGGAACATTAACAAGTGGCCAGAAAATATTTATTGGCAGAGAGAAAGAACGGAGGAGGAAGAAAGGAAGGAGGGGGAAGAAAGGAGGGAGAAACACCGATTGAATTAGATTTGAAGCACAAAGCAAAGCAAGCCACCAGCCAAAAAAAGAAATGTCAAGATCAATGTCATTGGCTCTGTAGAGCAGCCACTTCCTTTCCTGTCGCCCACCACCCCTCCCCAGCAGGCCCATGCCCCTGCCCTGGGTCTCATCACCCCTGCTCCCCACAGTTACTTATTACCTCCTGGCATGAAAGTGGTTCCGGAAATGAATAAGGTGTTTGGACAACAATGAGAACAATAGTCCTCCTCAGCAGGTGTACCGTGATAGGAGCTTCTCAAAGTGTTTTCCTTTCTTTGATCTCCTCAAATTCTTGCAGGTCCAGTCTCCCTCACAGGGTTGTTTCATCATTCCCATTTTCTTCCAGAGGAAACCAACTCTATGGAATGAAATGCCCGCTCAAGGTCACAGAGCCAGGAAATGGCTAAGCTAAGAAGACTTCAACTCAGGTCCTGGTTTATGTGGCTGAACAGCTTTTCATGTTTCTCGGGTACTTAATAGGTTACCTCTCCCAAGGGTGTTTGCATTGAAAAGAGAAATAAAAAGACAGGGGAACGTATGATCTAAATGAATGAATTGTGAACAGTAAAATGTCCACTCAAAAGTATGTGCCCAGGACAAAGTAGCGCTGGGGCCAGAGGGACTAGGTGGTCCCAGAAGATTATTATCATACAGACTTCTATGGTCAAACAGATCTTCATATCTCTTCCATCCCATTGACTAATAACCCTGTGATCTTGAGCCAGTGGTTTCCATTTTTTGAGTCTTTCCCAATCTGTGAAATGGGGATGATAACCCCACCTCAAAAAATGTATGCCAGACTAGCATGCATAGAAATTTGCACAAAAGGTGGCCAGCATAGATTAGCAGCATTACATGGAATACCAAAGGAACACCCCCAACACAGTTGGCCTAGGCAGGAATCAGGTGCTGAGTGAGCCTGTCCTCACCTCCAGACCCCCTCCCATCCTGGCTCTATGAGGGAAGGAGTGGAGAAGACAGGATGGGAGGCCAGACCTGGTGCTCCAGACCCATCCCCACCCTGCGCTAGGCTGGACTCAGCTGCTACCCACATGCTAATTACTCCGGCTTCAGGATCGAGCCGGAAAGGAAGGGCCGGGGTACCTCTGGCTCCACTGCAGCCCTCATCTCTTCCGAGTCTTTCCCCACCTCCTCAGAAAAGATTTATGGAAAGATTAAGGGGCCTTTTTTTCAATATCTATTAATATTCATGGCAGTCTTCACAGCCATCTGCTTTTAACGATTTTGTTTGCAAAGACCTGAGATTAAAATATGGCCTGCTAGTGCTCTGAAGCATCTGAACTGAAGGCGATAAAACAAAGGCCTTTTCAGGAGCTCCGGGCTGGCCTGTCACTCTACCTGCAGCGGGGGAGACTAATGACTAGTGAGAAGGAGGGGCGGAGGAGGGGGCACCCAGACCTGGCTGAGATTAGATCCAGGGCCAGTGCTCCCCCTCAGCTGGCAGGGTTAATTGGGGGGGAATGAAGAGGATGAACAGCCCCAACTCCCTCCCCACCACCGTGCACAGGGGCCCTGGGATGAGGGGGCTTAACTAAGGCAGAAGGAAGATGCGAGCTGCAGCGCGGAGGAGACTCAGTGCTTTGAGGGCTCCCAAATCCTAGGACTGCATGGTGGATCGAGGGCTGACAATGCCAGAAATGTCCTGGGGTCTGGAGAGGGCAGGGGAAGCGCTCACTGTGATGCTGTGACCCCCAGCCACCACCAAGGCACCCCTTCTATGCCTCTAACTGTGCACTGTAAAGCCTGGTGTCTTTGTCCACATTTTCAAAGTCAGTTACTTCAGCACCTTGGGTGGAACCCTCATTTGCCTGCCAATATTCTGGGATGCCCCTGGCCAAGCTGGTGTTCCTCTCTTGACCTCATCTGGGAAGGGAGTTTTCAGTGAGGTCCCAGAAGGTGGGTTTGGGGACAAGGGAGGCATAAGCAGTGTGGGCCAGGCCAGGACGTGTGGCAGTGCAGACAGTGCTCTGCACACCTCCAGAGGGCACCTGTCCTAGCCTCTGCAGCAGTCCCCCGCCTCCTGCCAGAGCTCCTCTGACCGAAGGCACCGGCTGCTTGGAAGCGTCTGACAACCAACAGAATCCAGTCACTTCTCTCAGCAGACAGACACCTCTGCTCTCTGGCTCCCCTATACTCTAGGTTCCACACTCCCCAGCCCTCTCCAGGGAGGCAGACACCTGGGTCCTGGGCGGGCAGGCGGGCCGAGACAGCGGGTTTCCTTGTGCCTGCCCCAGCTTCCTCCTCCTGCCAAAAGGACTGCCACCTTGCCTAAACCAAAGTCACCATCCCAGGCTCCCACCCTTGGGGTGTGGGAAGTCACCGTCTTTGTCCACCCTGGCCTCTGTGGGCCAAGACCCCCACACACAAAATACCAGGACACACCGTCTCGCTACTCTGCACAGGAAAGGAGAATTTTACGACAGAAGTGCCCAGCACCCCCGCCAAGGATAGCAACTGACTGAAGGGAAATGATTCTGTTTCAAATCTCCCAGGCTTGGGAAACCTTCTTTTCACTTCCACTCCCATCCAGCTGCTTCTGATCCTAGAGTAGGGCAGCCTCTCCTAAACACAGCGGACTCCACCTGCTATGGCTCTCCAGGGCCTACCCACGCGACACAAGTACTGTCATCTGCCAGGCTTTCAAGGCCCAAGTGAGGGAGAGAGGTGCCTGGCCATATCATATCCCCTACTCCAAGGGCCACCAGGCACCCACTGCCCTGTGAAGGGGTGGGTCATGATTTGCCCACTGTGGGACCTCCTCCTGCCTTCCCCTGGCTTTCCTGATGGTATTACTCACCAGACTGTAACCCTTCAGTGGCCTCAGCTTCCACAGGAAAACCCTATCCCCTCAGAAGGAAACATAGGGGCTGTCACCATCAGGTCCTGCCTTTCTGGAATCTTCTCCTATCTGATCCTCCTTTTGATACCCCACACTATTGTCCAGTTATACCCAATGCCCAGAGTTCACGGGACATATGCCCCGCCGTGCCTCTGAGCTTTCTCACAGGCTGTTCTCCCTGCCTGGCATGTGTTCTCCTTGTTTTCTTCCAAACTTCAAGGCTCTAGACTCAAATAGCACCTCCTCTTGAAGCCACCCCCTAAACACCAGGCCACTCCCCCACAGGCCAAGTCAGCCGCTCCACACCCCTAAAAAGCAGGTAGGATTTGGGGGGACACTTGACCCACATGACCTCATTTGGTCCTCCCATGTCCCGTTACAGAATGTCCTGTTATTATCCCCATGTTACAGATCAGGTCATGGCAGCAGAGAGGTAAAATGGCTTGCCTTAGGTCACATAGCTGCGATATGCTCGTGCCGGGATCCCAGAGCCTGAGCACCTACCCACTGCACACCGCTCGGGGCCCCTGCATTGCACAGGATAGCAAGATGCTGTGACATCGCGAAAACAGGCCTGGTGGTCCACTCGTGCGTCTTCCCCGCTGTCCTGAGCAGAATGTCTCACATGTCTGTGTGCCAGCGCCCAGCACGGAGCCTGGCCCGATGCGGCTCGCACCCAGAAACGATGCATGGTGGGAGTCCATGAGGGAGTGTGAAAGGGAGGCTTTGAATGGAGTATGTGAGGGGGGTGTGTCACGGGGACTGTGAGTGTGAACACATGTGACACTGTGGTACGACGTGTGAAGGCATGTGCTGTGTGTGTGGTGTGCACGTGCGGGAGCGTGTGAGCCCGTGCAGTGGTGCGTAAGGCACAAGAAGGGCTCTGTGTGTGAGAGAGGGTCCAGGTGTGTGTACAGCGTGTGTGTGAGACGGAGGGTGGGGGGCTGGCCCGTAAGAATGAGCGTGTGTGCTAGTGTGCATGTGTGTGTGCGTGCACAGGCACGCTCAGCCACGCCCCGGCCCCCGCACTGGTGGGGAGAGGCCTGATCTCAGAGGCATGAATAGTTAAAGCTCTTAAGCTGTGCCTCTTCATCACTGATATTTTTACAAAGTTGTCACAGAGAAATATCATTTTTCTTCCTCCTTTATTTCATTTTCTTTGGGATATAGTAATTAACAAAAGCCGTTAGATGCCAGCAAAACTGTTTCTTTTGAAGTTTCTACATGGCTGTCACCCGGGAGATAAAGGCAGATTATTCAATCTTGACATTATAATTGTGGATGCCAGATAAAAGCCTGGATGAGACACTTCACAGCCCCACTCAGAGGGGAGGATGAGATCACTAGGAGGGAGTCCTCTGGAAGCCACGAGGGCAGGAGGGCCGGCGGGAGGGGACACCACCAGCAGGGGCAAGGGGCAGCTGGCCACATGGATTTGCTTCTTTTTGAGTTGGACTGTCCCCAAATCACACAACGTCAGACGGAAAGGAAGCATATTCCATACGGAGGCAGAACAACCCAGAAGTCAAGAGCAGAGCTCCTGAGCCTGATCGCTCCCCATCCAGGGTTCCTCTGCCACAGCTCACCCCCTGGACTGGCAGGAGGCTCCACACCTGCTGGACCCAATGCCCAGCTCCCCAGTGGTGGGGCTGGGTCTTCTCCATGGAGCATCTCCAGCGCCTGGCACCGCGCAGGGCACAGGGCAGTGAGGGAATGAGCTCTGGGTTTCTATCCTGACCTGCACTCTTGCACCGTGGCCTGGGCTTTGAAGGCAGGGCACGGAGGGTGCAGGGAAAGTCACCTGCCTGCTCAGAGCCCACCCAAGCCCTCTCTCAGGCCACCAGGGAGAAGTGCCACGTTGTTGCCAGGAGGGCATACCAACCAGACCCTGGGCCAGGGAGGGCCAGAAGAGGCCCCGGCATAAAGAGCCAGAGGCCAGCTTTTTAGTGGAGGCAGGAGAGCCAGAACCCAGACACCCTGGAGAATATGTTCACTCTGAAGAATAAAAGCTTCTAAAATACAAGGGCTGATATTATTTGATTTCCCAGGTCAATTCTGAACCAAGGTATGACCTTGAAATTGAGCTTACCCAAACCAGTCATGCACTCGTGTTCTCCACACCTCACCCAGCCCACAGACAAGCCTTCCTTATGTTCAGTGATAACAATATTATTATTATTATTATTATTATTATTAACTATATCAGAGTCCAACTAAGAACTCATAAACCACTTCAGGTATTTAAAACAGAGACAATTTAATAGAAACACAGGACATGGCAGATCAGCAAGGCAACCGAGAGATTAGCAACAGCAACAAGCCCCCCAGGGCAAAGGCAGGAGGTATCACCAGGGCCCAGTGGCCACAGTGACCCTGCCAGCCTGGAACCTCGGTTGTTCACAGAGACATGGGCCTGGCCAGAAATGGTGCCCAAGGTAGGGAGATAAGGGAGACACCAGACTTATCCCTGCCTCCTACCCTCTCACCTTTCCAACAACAGCTAGAACTTCCCGCCAACTCAAGGCAACCAAGCTAGGGCCCTTAAGGGGACAGCCCCCTGAGATTCAGAGCAAAATTGGGGCAGGCTTAAGAAGGGGCTCTGAGAGCAAATTACCCAAGGACCGGCACCCTTGCCAACATTTCAAAACCTTGAGCTGGGTTTCCAGCTTGTTCTGAAAAGGGCAACCTGGGGCCTGCTCTCCCACGTGACAGCGAACATCCAGAGGTGATAGAGGCTGTCCCCTTCAGAAGGGACCTGTTCCCCTTCAGTCTCCACTGTTCCCACCAGACCTGCCTGATTCATTAATGGTACCTGCGGGTATTTCAATTTGCAACTCTCCATCTAAACCAATGTACCCATTTTGTAGAGAAGCTGGGGACCCACCAAGGAGAAGCAGTTCACACAGGGTCACACAATGAATCGAGAACAGAGGCGAGACCATAGTTTAGACCCTTGGGTTATACATCCTAAGTAAGTGCTGAGCTGGTTAGCAAGGAGGGAAAAGTGGCTGGTACGTGAGCGTGCCTGTCGCTGGGAAAACGAGTGCGATTTCCTAGACCAGCATGAGCAAAACAGCAGTGCAAGCGCTCCCACGTTCACCAGCCAGCGAGCCTTGTCGGGAGGACAGCAGGACAGGCAGGGATGACGAGGACAGGACCTGGGCATCAAAGGCTGTCCTGAGCCTTGCATGGCCACTCAGTGGCTGTGTGACCAGAGCAAAGCCCCTCTTGGCCCTCGGTGCCGCAAAGAGGCGGGACCAGATGCCTTCCTGGTGCCTTCCCAACTCCACCAGGCTGGGACTCTATTTCCTGGGCAGAGGTAGGAGGGAAACCATCCTCCTACAGAAGCCAGCTGAGTGCACGAGGGTCCTTAAAAAGGAAGGTCAAGGGGAGACACTAGGAAACATAAATCTGCCGGCACGTCTCTCTCAGAAAGGGTTTTAATTAATTGTTTTTATACGACATAAGAGCAACTCATTACCGAACAGCTTTGATTTGTGACACCTGCATTATAGATGATTTTTAAATTAACATTTCCCCAATAAAAGGTGTCAGTAGAGAGCGGAAGGAGCCTAGAGAAGTATAAAAGGATAATAATATGAAAATACAAATAAACACCAGCCCAGCCTAACAAAGGGGGCTGCTTAATCAATTTTACAATTAATTAAGGCTGCCTGGGGTGGCTGAGGCTCTGGAGGCTGTTGGAGGCACTGGGTTGAGGCTCAGGCATCCAATACTAGGAGGTGGGAAAGGGTCTGAGGTTTAAGACAGCAAGGCGATGAGAATGAGAGGTGTTCTCCCAGGATTCCCCTTAAGGGGAGAGACCCAGGGGATCGGATCCTGGGGAGTATTCCCGCTCCCTCTTAGCTGCTGGACAGGTCATTGCCCCGCTTGGGAAGGGTTTACAGAGTGCCTGCTATGTGTTCCAGGCAGAGCGATGAGCACCAAGGTGAGAGAGAGGGCGGGGCTGCCTGGAGATGCTGGGAGCCCTATGGGAGTGAAGGGCAAACTGGTTGAGATAACTGGAAAGGTGGGTGGGAGCTAGACTCCCCGCCTCTGGAAAATGTCGCCCTGCCATTGGAGTTTTTTCAGATACCCTCTGAAGAGTCTCAGGTAAAAGGGCCACCTGGGAAGATTTCCATTGCACAGATGCAAGGGGATAGTTCCTGGGGGAGGAGAAGGAAGTCGGTCACACACGCCCTGCTGGTGGACTGAGTCCAGATGGAGTGGCTGAGGGAGAGACTCGGGTGACTGCAGGGTGACTTCGAAGCCAGAGCCCCCAGCTCTTGCTCCGGAGATCGTGCTGCTGGGGGGAGTGGGTAGCAGAGGCCCAGGAGACCTCCGGCCAAGGAGAAGGCTGGAGAAGCAGCTGTCCACAGTACATGGACAAGGTCCTGCCCACAGAGGTCTCACACTCTGGCCAGGAAAAGCAGAAAAAAGGCACACAAAGGGATGAAGAAAGGACTTCAGGGCGTGCTGGGGAAGAGAGGGCTGAAGAACATGGAACTGTGTGACCTGGTGGGCACTGCCAACATGGCACAGTTTGGGACCCAGTGGTCAGGGAAGGCCTCTCTGAGGAGGCAGCATGTCCAGCGGGCCCAACCCGGGGCAAAGGTGGTGCAGCGATCCATCTGGCGACTATAGAGGCCCCAAGTCTGGGAGGGGGAGAAGGCACCAAGACTGCCTCAGCAACCTGCATGTTCTAGTGTTTTCTCTAAGTTCCATCTTTGCCCTTCCTCTGGCTTGATCAAGAAGGATTATGGAATTGATAGTTAAGTGAGGACGGGTCTCACCTATAGATGGAGGCCACGGAGCATTGGCAAGGGCTTCCTATGCCCTTCCCAGCCTTTACACTCTCTCTCCAACGGCCCAGACCCTTCCAGGAGAGTCAGTCTCCAGCTCCAGGCCAGGCTCCTCTCATTTTTACTGATACCCCAGAACTCTCTCTTAAACTCCAGAGCCACTTGGGTGTCTCCAAGGCTCCTCATAACACATCCATCGTCTTCTTCCCAATCTCAATCCAAGAAGCCACCATCTGTCCAGTTGCTCGAAACAGAGACCTAGGAATCACCCTGATGCTCCCTCTCCCTCCCACAGCCAAGTCCTGGTGGTTCTTCCTCCTGTGAGCTCCTGATCCCATCCTCTACCCACCGCACCCCATTCCACCTGTCCGAGCTCTGCACACATCTTACCTGGGTGACTACAACAGTCCCCTCCCGGCATGCTCCCAAGCCCCACAGTGGCTAGAGGAATCCTCCTAAAATGAAAGCCTGTCAGAAAAGCTCCAAGGGCTTCCTGTGCCCTCAGGCTAAAGTCCAAACCATGTCATGCTTATCAAAGGCCCCTAGAATCTGGCCCCTGCCTATCCCTGTAGCACGACATTGTCCTCCCCTCACTCCAAACCTTGTTGTTCAGACACAGGGCTTCCCCTTCCGCTCCCCAGACCTATCGCTGCTTCTCTCGCCTGTCTTCTTTCACACCTGCTGTCCCTCGGCTCCGAATATTCCAGGTGCCCTGCCCTGCACCAATGCACTGTTGTCTGACCCCCTCAACTCCACAGACCAGGCTGCGGGTTCATCCAATACTTTCGCGATCATTTGCTTCATTGTAGACATTCCTCCCTGGGGTTGCAAGCTCCACACGAATTATTTCCATCTTACTCAGCCCTGTATTCCCAGCACCTGGGGGGACATGTTCACCACATTGCTGAATGAACAGGAAGATGAATAAATTAATGGATGCACTGAAGGATGTCACATAACACACGACAAACACTTACTAGAAGGTTAGAAGTTCAGTGAGACCAACAAGGACCAGCATCTTTAACTTAGTGCCACACCTTTCACTAGCTGGCTCACAGCCTCACTTGGCCCAGGATAAGGCCTCGCTCCCATGATGGGCATCAGTATTATAATGAGAGGAGGGATGGCCCTTCACTTGAGAATGTGCATCACCTGCTTCCAAGAAGCCAGCGGGGGTCGTGAGGCCAACAGAATGTCCACATGGTCTGTGAGCCATGGACCCAGGGTCCAAGAGGACATGGCTATCAACATGGGCTCCTGGCTGGGGGATCTGGGTGCCTCAGGGCCCCTTTGCCTAGTAGGAATGTGAAACAGGTGGGTCCTACCAAGTCCTGTGGGTCCTGCCTCACAACATAGCACCTCCAGCCAGTATCTACGCATTCACAGACTCAGAGACGGGTTAGGGTTTAAGGTCAGGGTTATGGAAGTGGTATTAAGGAGATTACCACCATCAAACCCCACCACACGCAGACCAGCAAGCACTGAAAAAAGGCTGGGATGGAGATCAAAGTCAAACACCCTTCAGAAAGCATGAGATGGCCTACGCCTGAAGGAATCCAGGAGGGCCTCCTGTAGGAGGGGCACTTTGGGCTGTGCCAGAAAAGTAGGGAAGGTCAGAGAGCAATACGTTCTTAACCAAACCACTGCTTCCTGCCTCTTCAAAACCTCCTGCCAGGAGGAAGCCCGTCTGAAAGCCAGCTTTCTCCTGTTAATAAGTCATAGACTCCACCATTGGTGATACAATTCCTGAATGTCAGGACTCAAAGGAGTCATGCATCCAACCCATCCATTTTACAAATGAGGAAAAGGAAGCCCAGAAGGGAAAGGAAAAATCATCCTTTGCATTTGAACAAATGCATCCTTTGCCTTTCAAATGGGCTTCTAGCAACCTGCCTGCACATATAGTGTTCTCCTCCGTTTAATTGGCGAGGGAGCTGAGGCCTACTAGAAGGGTCACGGGGCTGGTGGAGGTCACACAGGAGCTGACAGAGCCAGGTCTCAGACTCAGGCTCCTCTGATGCCACATCTAACACACTCAGGGTGAGTTTTCCCACCTTCGGTTCTGATTTTTCTGAGACACAGAGAGAATAACTGGCAGTTGATGTCAAAAATGTATGTAGCTGGTCTGACAGAGTAAGTTCTGTGATGCGCAAACACGGGCGGATTCTGTTTTCCTCAACAACTGCTCTCAGTGGCACTCGGTAAGCCCCAACCCCACAAGCGGGGAGTTGAGAAGAGGGAGGGATGGAAGGAAAACAGACTTGCCAGGTACTAGTATCTTCATCCTTTCAGACAATTTTCCAGGTCACATTAATATTGACAGCTGCCACTCTGTAATCATGACAGAGTGTCATTGTCCAGTTCAGAGCCATGTCCTGCCCAGCTTCCATGAGCTCCAGCAGGAGGGACGGAAGCGGCCTGCTGACAAGGGGCTGACTGCCCCCAAGTGGGGGACTAGGTGCTGCCTTCAAGGGTGCTGCCCCCTGTCTCACTCTGGCCACTGGTGTCCTCACTTCAACTGGCCTCTAGCACTGGAGGAAGCCAGCTGCCAGCTCCATGCGCAACAACACAACCCTCTCTGGGACCACCGACACTGGGGCCCTCCCAGGGCCTGGCTGCTTCCTCTCACTCCCAGCAAGTTTAGAGAAAGGAACGTGGCTGTCTCCACCCAGCAAACTCTGTTCTTCTCTTTAGACAGAAAAGGAGGCAGAGGGCACTCTAAATGGCCCTCTCTTAGCAATCCCTGGAGTAGACGTTATGGAAACCATTCACTCTCCACCAAAACCCAATCTCCCCTGAAAAAACACGGCCAGGTCCGAGGTGACCATCCAGATCAGACCACTGCCTATTTTCACATGGCCTGTGAGCTCACAGTGGCTTCTACACTTCTCAATGATTGAAAAAAATAAAAATAAAAATATTCAGGACACATGAGCATTATCTGAAATTCAAATTTCAGTGTCCATGAATAAAGTTTTATTGAGACAGCCACACCTGTTCATTTGCATATTGTCTATGGCTGCTTTCAAGACACAAGAGTGGAGTCGGGTGCTCGCAGCGTGGCATATGGCTCACAAAGCCAAAAATATTTTCTCTCTGTCCCTTTATGACCCCAGATTAAAACCAGCTGTTCCAGCCTTCCTTGCAGTTAGGTGGGACCATGCACTAAGTTCACACCACCGGAAGTGGAGGGAATGTGACATAAGAGAGCCAGTGTCCCCCTTTTAAGCTTTCTTGCAGCTCTGACCGCAGCTCCCAGCTCTAACCACTGAGACTACAACAAGGCTCACAGGGGTTGTGGGTTATGGCTCGGAGGACCCCAGTCCCTAAATGGCTGTGAGACTCAGCTGCTGTGCCAATCTGGGCCACTCACCTGGAACTGTAAGATGAGAAAGAAAAACACCTTCGTCTCCTGATGCCATGCCATCATCACGAATCAGCAGCCTGCTCTTATTCTGACTATCACAGACGTTTATCTCCAACTGGGCCCCATCTCCAGAGGCCTTTCCTCACAGATCCCTGTCATGTTGTTTTAGGATACTGGTCTTGTGCAGGAGGCCGGCTTAGCAGATGGGGGTTGAGTCCCACCTGACCTCAGCAGCGCCCTGTAGATCTGGTTAGAGAATCGTTCATGCTAGGGTTTGTGAGGAGCAGAGGGGCACTAGCTCAAGGAGAGTCTGCAGAAGGGGAATTCAGTCCAAAGCAGGTCCTTGTCAGAAGCCCGAAATAGAAGGCCAGCAGAAGCCAGGTTCCATGGGAACCAGGACTGTGAGGCTGTCAGGCACCAAGGCACCCCTCCATAACTAGTGGTCTCTCTCATGGCATCCATGCACCTTTCCATCCTCCCTCTTGGTTGGCCAGTTCCATGGTCACTCACGGCTGATGATCTTCAGGGGTCTCTAGCTCTAAGTCTATCTCATTAGTTCCTCCCACTCCTAGGCTCATCCTCTTTCAGGAAGGAGGCAGACTGGCCCAACTTTGCTTTTGAGCCAGACCACCCAGAACATATAGTGTAGGGCAGCCTCTGCTTCAATTGCCCACACCCGGTTAATCAGCTGAGGTCTGGAGAATGCAAACACAGCTACTACTCACGTGGCATGCACTGGGGTGGGGTAGGGGTGGGGGTACAGGGGTTTCCCCTAGCCAGGAAAAGGACCTCTCTAAGAGGCTGACAAGTTCTGGGGCTAGAATACTGGGCTCAGCAACACCTCGTTTTTGTGTGACCACACGCAAGTTTGGTACCTTCATTTCCACTTCTATGAAATAGGAAACAATAAAACCACCTACCTCAGGGCTGTCAAGAGGATAAAATGAATTAATCCATGTAAAGCACTCAGAACAGTACCTTCTGACATGCAGTAAGCTTACAGAGAAGGTTAGTGATTCGAATTATTATTATCATTATCTCTAAAACAAGAAGGAAATAGTAAGTCAAGCCTCTCTATTCCTTTGCTATAAAGCATCTCAGTGTATGCTCAGTGAGTAATTTCAGCCAGCTTGAGAAAAGCACGGTGACTGAGCCAAGATACACCTTTCTAAGGAGCACAGGGTACAATGGCCACCATCCATTGAAGACGCACTCTGTGCTCAAGCTAGGCTCAGCCTTCTACACACATGATCCAACACACTTGATCCAGCAAGAATGAAGTTCCAAAAGGGTCAGTAAGTCATCCAAATTCACACACTTTAATCTTAATCAAGCTGGGTGCTCATCCCAGCTCTTGCTTCCCTGTCCCTGTGTGACCTTGAGAATAAGGCCCTGCCCCTCTCCCACCCAAGCAGACAAACGTGATAGACCAGATGACTCTAAAGCCTTCCTGATTCTGGTCCCATTCTAGTAATTTCGTAGTTTCTGTTGTGCTCCTAGGGGGCAAGTCCTGAACACAGGCCACCCTCTGACTGACATCGCACCCTAGGACCACAGTGTTTTACTCCCCCATTCACTGTATGCCTAAAAGTCATGGAAAAATAAATAAATAAAACTATTATCCTCAAAACCCCATAGGTCTCTTAATGACTACTCCACTAATTAGTAGCAGCTGTTAATGAAGTGTGCAGGTACAAGCCTAGCCTCATCAATTAATCCATACATGCTCCTGGGCTGCAGTAATATTTAAAGGGAGAATCAATACCTGGCAGCTGGACCTGGGGAGGTCAGTCCGGGTGGGCAAGAAGGTATAGCATTTCAAGGAATTTGTAACTAAAATAGCTTATGCCTGAAGCACAGTGCAGGGGAGCAAAAACCAGGACAGCCCTTCAGGGGCACAGGGATCCAGGCAAGCCTGCAGTGTTGGTAAAGCAGGGGCTGGGTGGGGAGGGTGAACGGGTACCTGCCTCTTCCATGGGCAGGTGAAGAACCCCGTACAAGGCTCACAGGGGTGCTCCTTCTCCCATTCATCCTATCACAAAATCCACTTATTCCTGGGGGGTCTGGAGGCTAAGGGGCTTCCCGTTACCTCCTCTTGACAGATGTAGAGATCAAGGCTCCCCGTGAGACACTGTCTAGTCCAAGGTTGCAAAACAAGTAAAGATAACAATTGCTTTCCCGGCTTATGCCGTGCCAAACACCCGACATGCATCATCTCATTTAATCCCGACACTAGCCTGATGAGATAAGAACTACTATTCCCCCATTCTGGAGATGGAAATACTGCAGCTCTGAGAAGTTAAGACATTTGCTTAACAAAGCTGGTCACTGACAAGGCTGGTATTCACACCCACGCGGCCTGATTCCAGAATTCATACGCTTAGCACACACGGGCTCCTAAGCAGTGATAAGCCTTCCGTCCTGTAGAACAAGATCCAGACTCCATTGTGTGATTTACAGCGTCTTAAATCCTGGCCCCTATATCAGTTTCCTACTGCTGTTATAATAAAGTACCACAAACTTATTGACTTAACACAACGTAAATCCACTATCTTGTAGTTCCAGAGGTCAAAAGTCTGACATGGTTTTCACTGGGCTAAAATCAAGGCATTGGTTCCTTCTGGAAGCTCCAGGGGAGAATCTGTTCCCTTGCCTTCCTCAGCATCTGGGGGCGGCCTGCATTCCTCAGTCCCGTGGCCCTTCCTTCGTCCTGAAGTCAGCAATCCAACCACTATTTCCAACATCACACCCCCCTCCCTGACTCTCTTCTTCTGCCTCCCTCTCAGAGACCCTGCACTTACATGGGGCCTGCCCAGATAATCCAAGATGACCTCCTGGGTAACCGAGGATAAGCCAGTGCCTTGTGCCATGTGAGGTAACACACTCACAGGTTCTGGAGAGTAGGACATGGGCATCTTGGGGGAGATATTAGTCTGCCTACCACACCCTTTTGCCTTCTAGATATTCCACTCTTATCAAACACCTGAATCAGTCAGTATCCGGTCAGAAAACAAGAGCACTCTTTGAATTTCAAACAGAGGGAATTTAATAAATATAAAGAATTAGTTACACCATCGATGAAAGAGCTGAGAAGCCAAACAGGGGCTGTGAAAGCAACCTAAAAATTAACAAGGACTCAAGGAGCCTTTTCTAACCTTCTCCATTCTGCTCACGGATACACGCAGTCAAGGTCAATGGCCCCCACCTCTGAGCTCCAGTGACTAAGGGCCAAAGATGTGACTGGGGTCCCTGAGCCTCACTAGGGCCCGTGGCACATCCCCAGACAGCCCAAGGCGTTGCACAGAATAGGTGCTCAGAGAAAGGTCACCTGCCAGGGTTCCTTCCTCCACACGAGAGGTGAGGACACAGCCAACCCAGGGCTCCCAGAAGAGGCCACGGTGCAGGTGAGGCAGGTGAATAAAATGCAGTCGATCGACAGTGGACAGTCAGCCTCT
The DNA here is from genome assembly GCA_004024625.1 of Mellivora capensis. Taxonomy (NCBI): domain Eukaryota; kingdom Metazoa; phylum Chordata; class Mammalia; order Carnivora; family Mustelidae; genus Mellivora; species Mellivora capensis. The sequence goes on along the minus strand of PISX010001119.1, from coordinate 195,532 downwards.
GAAACCAGGGTGCATGTTACGTGCACTGGGCTGCCAATCACAGGCTTCAGCAACGCAGGTCTTACTTATTCCAAGAAAAGAGTGAGGGGCAGACAGATCACTCCCATCAGGAGAGAGACTGGGTATGTGCTCGGGAAGCCCTGACAGGAAGCCCTGGTCCACAGGCTGCTGCTGGTGGGAAGTACTGAACTTGCTTCTAGCTAAGCTATGACGTCTGGCTTTGTACCATGTGAGAGGCATGGGGAGAAGCCTTGATTATAATCTTGGGTTAGGAATCTTTCCCTGATTGGACATTATTCCACAGCTCCTCTTCCCCAGCAGCTCGTCCTGAGATGTCTGAGAAACGGGAAGGGAGGACATTGGAAAAATGTACCAGGGAGGAAGGGAAGGAGAAGGGAAAGGGGAGAAGGAAGAAGCCCATGAAGCAGTCTTTCCCTAGGGAGCCTGGCTCAAGCCAAAGTGGGATATAGAATGTACAGTACGTAATTTTACCTCACAGACACCCAGGGAGGTGACACATACCCCTCCCTGGCTCCCAGATGTGGTCTAGCTCCAGGGGTCCCTATCCCAGTGAGTGACACCACTAGCCTCCTGACACATCCTGGGGCAGTTTGGGGGAAGGGGTCCCAGGCTGGCTTCTTCTGCTAGGCCTCCCTCTTGCCCACCCATCTGTCAGTCACCAGGCCCTGCCAGTCTACCTGTCCCCTGTCCTTGCCCTTGTCCTCAGTGCCACAGTCTGGATCAGGCTCCCATCACTTCCTCTCCTTTGTTCATTCCACAGCTTCCTAGCCCTGCTTCTGGCCTCATCCTCTACTCTATTCTTTACACTGCTGCCAGGACTGATTTTCCTGAAATAGATCTGATCAAGTCACTCCCTGACTTAAAGCCATCCACAACTTGCCACCATGGCCAGGGGGTTTAAAGCCTTCACAGGCTGGCCCTCACCTCCCTCACCTGCCCCTTCTCCTGCCACCTCTTTCCCTTCTCCTCCTTACCACCTTCTAGAAACCTACCTGTAGGTTCACTCACACACACACACTTACACTTGCTGGTCTCTGTGTCTAGAATTCTCCCCACCCCCACCCTGTGAATAAGCTCATAGACCCAGGCATCTTTACAATCCTGTTCTAAATCTTGAACCTTCGGAATTATATTCAGAAGTCACCTTGCACCTGAAGACTCCCCTGAGCCATCTCCACTCTAACCCCATCCCCTCCTGCTCCCCTTGTCCTGCTTCTCCATCGGGTCCATCTCCAGGGCTGGCATGGGGCTAACCCGACATTCAGGGGGAAAGGTAGGGAAGGCAGTCCACTGAGAGTGCCCACAGATGTGCTGGGGGTAGGAACAAGCTAACATCAACTCATAACCACTGACGTTCTGCTACATTTTCTAACAGGACACTCCCTCCTTTGAATATCCCTGGCCCATGGGGACCTGAGCAACAGAGAAGACACAAACCAGTCTGGCTGCCTGTTGAAGAGTAGGATATACTATTGACATCATGACACCAACCAACACCATGGGAAAAGGAGGCTTCTCTTCTCAATGCTATTTTGAAGGACTTCATTCAAATCAAGGCTGTCAGTAAGTCAAAAACCCATTCTCCCTCTGTGGTGTTCTACCATTGCCGTCCAGCTCAGCCCTGCCATCACCATAACCATCAGTCCCTCCCACACCTCGGGACAAGCCATGACAATGTACAGAGGTGAAAGGCATCAGCCTGCTGGTGTGGCCCTTTGCATGACTCCAGGATTGTTTTCATCATCTCCCTGGGAGCTTGGAGAACCATCCTCTAATGCTTACCACTCACCTGTGAGCACCCCAAGGGTTTGGGGCAATCACTCAGCATCTTGTCACATGAACGTGCCCCATGACAAGTGATCAAAGACCCATCGACCCAATTGCCATTCACCCAATTGCCATTCACCCACTGACTCTTCAACTGTGCCCTGAAAGCCTCCTGGTTAGAGCAGTCCTCTGGGGGCTGGGGGTACAGCAGCAAACCAAACACTGAGGTCGCTACCCTCACAGAGCTAAGAACTGAAGACAAACCAGTCCATGTGTGGCTTTCAAGCTGACAGAAGTGCTGTGGAGAACTACAGGCCAGAAAGGAAGTCACGGGAAGGCTGGGGCTGGAGCGGTTTACTAGTTTGAGAGAAGGACAGGGCAAATGATTCCAAGACCAAGCGAATGGCAACGTTCCACCTACTTATGAGCCAAGGAAAAGGAAAATAATAGAGAACAGAAACGTGGACTAGCTGAGGCCAGTGTCTAGTACTGGAGAATAAAGGGGAGGGGAAATACTCCCTAAGACTGCTATTCTGTGTGCCGGGGCCTAGGACAGCTCCCCGAGATGCCAACGCACCACACTGAGTGGTCTGAGAGCCGCTACCCCAGGGCTTGCACGGAAGCACCACCTTGCAGAGCGTGCTGGCCTTCCGCACCCCACCACACAGGCTTCCTTCTCTCTCTTCTCCTATGCCTCCATGCAGTAACTCAAGCTGCTCCCTGCCCCTGCGATGACCTTCCTCCCTTCTCCCAGTGATGACCTCTCCAGACTCAACTCTGCGCCATCGCACGAAACTGCTTCTGGTCACACTCGTCAGTCCCCAGACGGTGGGCCACTGGTTCCTAATCTGTATCAAAGTCATTTCTGGCCATGCCTCTGGCTGCCCCACCCCAGATCTGCAGCACTTAAGGACAGTGGCAGTTTCTGAATGGCCTCAGTGACCGCCATGATGCCTGGTACGTTGCTGGGCACATGGAGGATGGAGAAGGGGATGGCGTGGGGTGACGGCTGCTCCACAGCAGGAAAAGCATCTCAGGGCATCCTCCCACTGGCAACAAAGGCAGGCAAAGTGCACAGCCGCAGCCAAGCGGCCAGAGCTTTTTGTCCAAGTCACAAGTAAGAGGCTAAGCCCCATATAACCACAGCCTTCATTCCACTTTCCCATGCTGCCTGATCACAGGAGACATCCAATAAATTTGTGATGAGCACAAGAATGTCTGAACAAAGGAACATACACACCAAGTCCCCTTTTCGGTCCCACACACCCTCCTTGGCCTCCCACGAGACACACAAGCCAGGCTGGGCATTGACTTGCCAGGAAGAGAACTCTTCTGGGGTCTTCAGCAGCATCATATCTTGGGGGAAGGCCTTTATCCACCTACTGATCTGGCTTCTTCACTCGGTTTTCTAGAGAACTTTCTAGACCCCTCCTCTAACATTGAAAGTGTTAGAGTCAGGTTTTTTTTTAATTTTTATTAGTTTCAGAGGTAGAATTTAGTGATTCATCAGCTGCATATAACACCCAGTGCTCATTACATCATATATCCTCCTTAATGTCTGTCACCCAGTTACGCCATCCCACCATCCCCCCACTCACCACCCCTACCCCTCCCCTCTAGCACCCCTGTTTGTTTCCTAGAGTTCAGCATCTCTTATGGTTTGCCTCCCTCTCAATTTTCATCTTATTTTTCCTTCCTTTCCCCTATATTCATCTGTTTTGTTTCTTAAAGTCCACATATGAGTAAGATCTTATGGTATTGGTCTTTCTCTGACATATTTCACTTAGCATAATACTCTCTAGTTCCATCCACATTTTTGCAAATGGCAAGATTTCATTTTTTGGATGGCTGAGTAACATTCCACTGTATATATACACCACATCTTCTTTATCCATTCATCTGTTGAGAGACATCTAGGTGGAACCCAGTTTTTATGAGGTTCTAAGCTTATACTCCGTGATAGCCTGGAATCATCAAGAATCGGACTCAAAAGCCCTTCTAGATCCAATGGGCCAGCCCTCCGTTCTCAGAGGGGAAGGGACTCAGCCCCAAACACATAGCTAACGAGCAGCAGGCTGGACCTGGGCTGCCCAGCACTCTTCTGGTGGCTCCCATGTATAGCTTCCCCTTTCACTTCCAACACTGCTGGGCACATATAACTAGCTGTGGTGAGGCAAAAGAGAACTTCTTCCTGACCCTGTCCTGCAGCCAGGAGAAACATGGGCTGGTCTGCTGATTACAGACGAAGTTCAGACCTGAGACCGTTCATCTGCCAGTTAACACGAGTGAGCTGTGGTCACGCCGCCCAGCGCAGGCAGGTGGGGACGCTCCCTGAGCATAATCAGACTGGGGTCTTCATCTCACAAAGAACGGGGTCACGCTCATGTTAATAGGAGGCACACACATTTCTCACCTATCTGAAGGAGAGCTTGGGAAGGGAATGAATTCTCACAGGGGTGAGGCGTAGTTGATTGCTGCCGCTTTAGAAGCAATCAGCCCCAGCCTAGACCCTCCCCGCTCCTCTCCACTCCCTGATCCCTGGTGCCTGGTGCTCCCCACCGTAGCTCTCCCCAGAGCAGGGCCCCACCCTCCCTGTGCCGAGCCAGCAGAAAATGGGCAGAGATGAACGCCACCTCCAGTCAGAGTCAGAAGATGGAGGAGGTAAGAGAATTTGCAAGACACAGGAGGGAGGAGTGATGCCGAGTCCCTCCAGAGATGGAGGGGGCATCCACACACAGGTGCAGTCTGATAGGAGCAAGGTACCTAAGCCAGGGCGCGAAGCCTGACTCTACCTTCTCCTGCTCCCTCCCTCCCTGGGACCCTTTAGTACAGAGCCAGTTGAACTGTTGTCACAATCAGAAGTCATCCTTTCCTAGGGGATGGTGGCCAACTTCAAATTTGGGACAGGTAGAGGTGACTTTTCATTCCCACTGTTCCCTAGTGGGCACTGAAGACCTTCACTGTGATTTCTGAGTAGTGGCATGTGCTTCTTACTGGGAATCATACCCACCCCCCGACCAGCCCAACTGGGGCACAGTGCTAGTTTGCTGCAGGACTGGTGGATCTAGGTGAAGCCTCTCTCACGTAGGGCGCAACACAACCTTGGAGGAAAGAAAGGCTATGAGAACCTGCCAACTCCTCCACCACTACCAGAGGCAGATGGCGCACTGAGCCCCAGCGCTGCAGGGACTCACTCAGAGGGCAGCAGAAGGGGCAGGGCACAGGGGCTTGCTCTCCTATGCTAACTGCCAAGTGTTGGGGCAAGGAACCTGACCTCTGGGACACCTGGGTGGCTCGGTTGGTTAGGCATCTGCCTTCACCTCAGGTCTTGGGCTCCTAGAATCTAGCCCTTCGTTGGGCTCCCTACTCGGCAGAGAGTCTGCTTCTCCCTCTCCCTCTGCCCCTCCCCCTGCTCATGTGTGTGCACACGCTCTCTCAAATAAAGAACTAAAATCTTTTTTAAAAGTGGGGAGGGTTGGGGGACCTGATCTCCAGGGTGAGCTGCCATACTTACCCAGGCCCTCCCAATCCAAAAAGCTCATAAGCCCAGTAACTCCAGTACAACCAGACCTTCCTTACAGTGGCCTGTCTCAACTCCATTCAAGCCAGAAACCCCAGACTCAGGGGCTCCTTCCTCTTGCTCACCACCCTGTCCCACGACCCATCGTATAACAATGGCATTCATTTGCTCTCAGAAACCTACTCAGCACTGTTCTAAGCACTGGAGATAGGAGCATGAAGTGTCCATAGCCCCATCCCCTGGTGCTCACAGCCCCACGAGGGGTCCCAACACAGAACCTGCCAGTGACCTCACAGCTGGAGAGTGTTCTGTTGGGGGAGGGCACACAGAGCACTGCAGGAGCACAGGAGAGGGTTGGAGGGTTTGTCAGGTGGAGGTGAGGGAAGGGAGAAATGGGGAGGGCATCGGGTAGATCCTAACAGTTGGCAGAACTGAAGGTTCAGGGTGTCAGCTGGTTAGCATTTGGGCTTGGGAGCCCCAGGGGACAAGAAGTGGCCAGAGCTCACCCACCCTCCTAAGCAACTTTCAAGAGCTTGGACTTTATCCCAAGAGCAGCACAGAGCCTTCCAAAGCAGTGACCTAATCCGATGGGTCACTGAGAAATGTTCTCTGGTGAAAGTGGATGGGAGATGAAGGGAGCCATCCAGGAGGCCAGTTCCCAAGGCTGTTGTGGAGACAGGGATGGGGGCACCAAAGGGACAATGGTGAAGGGTCCCTCAGGAGGAAAACATGTGTATGCATTATAGCACATGGTGAGAGGAGAAGCCATGGGGAACAGCAGATAGCAGGAGTCAAGGACAGCTGCTGATCACTACTGAGCACTGAGTGCCGGCCATGGTGATCAGCACTAGCCACAACTCTGTGATATGGATATTGCCCTGGTCACCATCCTATATGTGCAGAAACGGAGGCTCAGAGAGTCTACTCTCTCTGACTTACCCTAAGTCAATGAGCTAGCAAGTAAGAGAACGAGAATGATTCAAAGTTTCTGGGCAACCGGGTGGGTATGGGTGAACCATGGAGGTTCTCTTCTGCTAAGAGCAGTTTGATGAGCTGACTTTCCTCCACCTTCTTGAGTTTGACAAGAAGAAGCTGATCTCTGTGGAGATGGACATCGTTGTTGACCACTATAAGAAGGAGAAGTTGGAGGATGGGGCCCCTGCTGGTGACCACCTGTCAGAGAAGGAGACAGAAGACCTGATGGCTTGGATGAGAGATGTGTTGGGGTCACGTGTCACCGATGTGAAGGTGACTCTTCGACTGGACACCCACCGCCATGATCACTGTGCTGGAGATGGGGGCTGCCGGGCACTTCCTGCGCATGCAGCAGCTGGCCAAGAGCCAGGAGGAGCGCGCTCAGCTCCTGCAGCCCACGCTGGAGATCAACCCCAGACACACACTGATCAAGAAGCTCAGTCAGCTGAGGGAGAGTGAGCCTGACCTGGCCCAGCTACTGGTTGATCAGAGAGGTGAGCCAGCAGAGGAACAGATCTGAAGAGGCAAAGAAGGGGTCAGAGGTGGGCGTGTAGTCTGAGGACCTGCAGGACATCAAGGGGGCAGTACTGATCTGGTGGGCCGTGGATCCTGTGGGTCTGAAGCTCAAGGGTCTAAGGTACAGATACGGGAGACTTTATGTTTAGAGACCGGAAGCCACAGGCATGGAGAAAGAGATCCCCGGGGTACGTGCATAGAAGAAAAAGCATGGAGGCCAAGGACAGAGCTCTGGGAAACACCAGCATGCTAGAGGTGGACTGAGCAGGACAGAGGACGAAAGCAGGAACCGAAGCAGGCCACCACCACCTTGACTGGGGAAGAAGGAAAGATGACCCGGTCGAATCCCCTCATAATCACACTAGTGACAGAGACCCTGGCAACACACTAATGGTTTTGGCTAGCAGAAGAGCCCTTATCTATGGAATGCTTTTAGCACAATGTACCCTATCTGTCTAGGACTACTCATGGTAAACAAACCTGGACCCTGTGGATTTACGAGGCATGACTCCCTGGGGAATGTTGTGCAAGTCAGGTAACTAGCAGGGAAGAAAATGGAGATAGTTCACGGCCAAATAGCTCCCTTTTTAGCAAGGGATGCCTTGCACGTATCACATAGAGATCTCTTTTGACAAATCCAAGCCAGAGCACTTCCTAATGTGGCAAGAAAGGTCCTGGGGAACAGTACTGGTGGCTCCAGAGCTCGTGATTTACCTGTGCCTTACAATTATTTGTATCCTTGCAATTATTAGTAAGACTTAAAACTAGATAAGGTCTCTGATTCTTACGTACCTGATTTGACAGTCTGACCCTTTGTATTTTATCTCCAGGACAGAAGCTTACTAACCTTTGCCATGATCTTTTGAATTTTCTGGGACTGACCAGGCTTGAGAAGTATCTGCTTGGTCTTGGAAGACAGGAGCCACGCAAGGCTTTGTGTGCTGGCCTAAGATTCTGTCCAAACAGAAGCAAGAGGACAACAAGCCTGAATGCAGGGGAGTGACAAGGTTAGACCAAGGCTCTCAACAGGCTCCTGGGTGACTTTGTGGAAACCAGACAGGAGAAAGCAAGCTTGGAGGTAGAGAAGCTAAGAAGGGGCTGATCCAGAAAAAAATCATAGAGCCCTGGAGAGCACAGTGGCCGTGGGAATGAAGAGCCACTGGTGAAACTGAGACCTATGTAGGGGTTAAGAATATATAGAACTTGGAAAGTGACTGGGTCTTTGATGGGCAGCACTGAGAAAACGGGTGGAGTCAAAGCTTCTCACTTAGATAACCAGTAGGTAATATCGCCAGAGACAGGCAAGGGAAGCACGGGGACAGGCAGGCTTGGAGAAGATTCAAGTGTCTCTGGCACATCCTCCTGGAGCCCGTCTTGTAGGCAGAAGGAAATGTGCTTCTGAGGCTCAAAAGCAAGGACTGGGCTGGACAGAAGTGGCCTCTAGGTGACAGCTGGTGCCTTGAGCCAGGTGAGATTTCAAAAGAAACGTGACCGGTGAGGAGTGAAAAGGCCCAAGCCAAGGGCCACTGATGATTATGGCAAGATTTCACAAAATGTGCTCGAAAGACCATGTGTATCAGAGGCCCAAGAGGACTGATAAAATACAGATTCCTGAGACCACCACCAAATCAAAATGTGTAGGTTATGGGTCCAAGAATCTGATCTCTATTTTAACAACTCCTCCCCCACCACGGATTTCTAGGCACCCTGAAGTTTGAAAATCACAGTGCTGAGGAACAGGCAGAGGGAGAATATTGCCAAAGGAGACTGAGCAGGAAGAGGGAGTGAAGAGGAAAATAGGATTATTCAGTGTCCCGAAAACAAAGGGAAGAAGTTTTGAAAAGGGAACTGGTGAGTGTGTCAAATGTTTCTGCAAGTGCGAGTAAGATAAGGCCTGAGAAGTGTCCCTCGGATCCTGTAATACGGAGGCCACGGGTGACTTTGTCCAGAGCACTCTGGGAAGAGTATGGGGGCAGCAGCCTTCTTATAATGGACGTTGGGGTACATGTGAGGTGAGGAAAGAGGGAGGGAGAGTGTAGACCATCCTCTCAATAAATCTGGCTGCAAACAGAGGTGAGGATGGTAAGACAGGAACTCGGGGGTTGGGGGGGAGCAGAGGAAGTGGAAGGAAAGCTCTCCATTTAAAGACGAAGAAGATACAAACATAACTAAATGCTGATGGGACTCTTCAGTAAAGGGAGAGCATGAAGATAGAGCAAGAAGAGGCCCTTAAGACAGCAGCAAGTGATGGCATTAGCCTTGCTCCAATAGAGCCCTGGCAAACAAGACGGGATGGCAGACGATGCTTTTAAATTTGCAAGAGACCGGCATTCCCATCTGACGTCTTCTGTTTTCTCTGCAAAGCAGGACATGAGGTCAAGTGCACAGAGAATGAGGTGGAAGTGATAGCAGAGATTTGTTGAGGGGAAAAAGCAAGGGAAATAAGGTCATGCTAATGATGTCCACTGTTCCAATGGTGACTGTGCCTTGGCTCAAAATGTATTACAGGGTTGTGACGGTTTCGTCCAGGCCAACAGAGCCTCGCCGGAAAAGCGTCCTGCTCTCTACAGTTACCACACTTACACTCTTCTAAGTCACACAGAGCAATCTTTGCTTCTCCAAGTGGCTCCTGAGAGCAGCAGCATGAGGACAACCCCTCCTGATCTGCAGTCTCGGAGAGGGAACAGAGAAGACTCGCCCGTCTCTCTGGAGCACAGGAGTGGAGGCTGCTGCTCCTGGACTCAGCCCTAGTCACTGAGAAATGCTTTGGGAGACAGCTCACAACCTCCCCAGTCCTAAAAAGCCAAGTCACTGCCAACAGGGGGCATCTCAGCCAAACCCTGCCGTAGGGAGGGTCATGATAACACATCTACCCTGAGCCGTGCTCACCTTGGGGGGAGCAAAGCCCAGACGAGACAAGACCCAACTGTGGGTTCAGAGGTGGAAGATTCAGAGGCATTATAACTGCTGGCACATCTTTTTCCTTTGTGTTCACAACTTCCAAATAAAGAAGCCATTTTTCCTTCTTGAGTGTCTAGTGTCTCCTGTTCAAATGCCATCAAGACATGGAGGGAGCCTCACGGGAATTAAAACGGACTCCGCGCAAATTACTCAAGTGAACCATGAAGCCAATAGTCAGCACCCATGTAAGAGGTTCAACAGAGGCAAGAAAGGAGGCTGTCTGGCAGCTTGGTGGTACAGTCCCTGTGTCCTGGCAGCAAGCCTCCCCGGGCCCAGGCTCATTGCCTCCCGGGAAGTTGTATAATGGGAGAGCCCCCCAATCTCATCAATCAGAATCCCTGGGGTAGGCCCACCGGTGATGCCGATCCCCTCTCAACCTTGAGAGCCCTGGTCCAGGGCCTGACCCAGCCCTGCAAACCAGAACGCAGAGTCATCGGTACCCAGACTTTGACAGGCTTCAGGACGCTGACTCATAGCTCACAAGCTTGATGACCCAAACCCAAATGCCAGCATATTCACTGCAGATGTTTCTGCTGTCTGACCAACACATTCTCTTCCCAGTGGCTATGATACAGGAAGCTCAAGCACTAGATCATTGCTAGGGGAGCCAGTGATGTCAGGCTGGGACATGTCCTTCTTCATGACAGATAGAGGCCTGCTGGGCAGGGGGGGGGGGCAGAGGCCTAGGCCAGCCATTCAGAGTTCTGGCAGCATTTGCCTGTGGGCCACCCCATTTCCTCTGCTCTTATGAAGGGCTGAGAAGTCTCCCTTCTGATGTGCTCAGACTTCATGAACATTCAGCCAGTGATTTCTAAGTTATCTTGACCCCCTCACCCTTGAAGGTAACTTTGTATCTTTGTTCTGCTCCATTTCATGTGTTACTGTCTTTGCTGAAAGCTCAGAGGGCCAGTGAATCCCTATCACATTCAAATCCTTGAGGGCACTTCATATTTTTAGGGTACTGCCTCAACCCCATTCACAGGTAAGGGAATGGAGGCCACCTAGGTGAGGTGTCAGGTCCAGGGCCATGTGGCTTCCTCCTGCAAAAGGCTGAGGTCTATGCCAAGCAAGTGGGGATAGGAAAGCAAGAACAGGTGGGGGGCCATAGTAAGGACAACGAGGTGGTAAGGCCTCCAGCTTGGAAACTGGGTAGATGAAATGATACTAAGGAGACTGGGACAGGATAAGAAGGTTTGGGTGACTGGGTAGTGGAGGAGAGCTATGCCACCCCTCAACCAGCCAGACAACCAACACATTTAAACTGAGGACCATGCTGGGTGCTGCAAGAGGGACAGGGTCAGGAATGGACTTGGGCCATCACAGAGCTTTCAGAACACAAAAGGCTTAACACTTAACCCTGTTGTGATGAACTATTTTTACCTGTTCCTGGTAAGCACTAACCTGGGCTCTTCTTTTAAGACAAGAAGAAGCTCACAGGGGACTAGGTAGTCTGCCTACAGCTCAGGCATCCCTGCGGAGGGACCCACCCTGCCAGCATCAAGGAAACTATCAATCAAGACTCTCTACTTCCAGCTTAAACTGGCTTAGTCCAAGAAGAAAATGTGAGACTCACACCGCAGAAAAGAATCCAAGTAGGTCTTCTGGCTTCAGGTCCAGCTGGATCCAGAGACTGGAAACACACACTCTAGAACAGTGTTTGCTCGCTTGCTCTCTGGTTCTTTCTCTGCTCTAGCTCCCTGCTTCATTTTCCTCTGTGCTGCAGTCATGTCCAGTCACGCTCTCCCTACTTATAGGACTCCAAAAGCTCCAGGTCGATAGCATTACAACCTCAAATCCAGAAAGAGAGTTCTCTCTTCTTCACTACCCCACACAAGTGCCAACATTGGGCTAACTTTGCCCATTGACCCATCCTTGGACCAATTACTGTGCCTGGAGAGAGTGATTCACGGATTTGCCAGGCCTGGGTCACATGTCCACTCTGGAGCCATCACACACAATCCACAAGGACACAGAGTGGGGAGGAATTCTCAAAGAAAAGTAAGTTCTAGTGCCAGAAGGAAGAGATGAATATCGGGCAGACCACAGATGCCTACTAATGTAATAAGCAGAGCTCCCTGTCTGGGTTCAAGGCCAGAGCAGTGATAACCAGAGGCCTTGGGTCCAGGGCTACATCCTAAGAGCATTAGCCCAGTCTTCTCTTTAGGGCTAAAACTACTCTGCTAACACCTACAGACCATACTCTCCCCGCTGCCACCGCAGCAGAGCAGACCCCAAAGGTTTTAGGGTGTCTGCCGGGGGAGAAAACATGGAAAGAGAGAGATGGGACAGAACCACTCCCAGGGTTCTTGGTCTCCCTAAAAGTTACAGCAAGAAGGAGCTGAGTTTGCCAGAACATGATCAGTACCAGAAGAATGCACAGGTGGGTGTCACCTGTGGGACAAAGGAGAAAGGGGGTTTGTAGTAAAGTGGGTCTGAAAGAGAACAGGACATATCTGCAAGGGGAAGGAGAGGCTTTGAGGGAAGCCTGAGAAATGAGGCTGAGTCATGGGTGTGGCCCCCATCAGAAGGGTGAAAACAGAAAACCGTTTAGAGACCTTGCCGCCTTGAGGCAGGGAAGCAAGGGTTTCAGGTTTAGCACCTGGATTTTTAATCACCTCCCCTCCTGGCTTTAAGAACAAAGATGGACAGCTAGAAAAAGTCACATTAATACTGTGGCAGCTCAGACTGCCCTTTAGGACACCGTGGGCCCTCCTCCAGGAAGCCTGTCCTGCATACACAGCCTCTCACAGCCCTGAGGATCTCCTCCCTTCCCTCAGCTCCCAAGCCCACCCTCTCTTACCTGCTGCTTCCCTGAGCCCCTTCATGTTCGAGAGTCTTGTCTCCTTGACTGCTTCTTAGACCAGTTCACAACATTGCACAGGTCGGAATCACCTAGGGCCCTGACCCTGGCCCATCCCTGGACATTCTGATTTGGAAGTCTGGGCTGGGTCTCAGGCATCTGCGGACTCAGTAGGCTCCTTGGGGAATTCTTAAGTAGAGGCAAGTTGAAGCACCACAGTCAGATTCCACACGTGGACTGCTAAGAGGGGCCATCTCCCCTATGAAGTGAGAGCAATCAGCAGGCACAGGGGTCAGCACACTGTGACCCAAAAGCCCAGTCCAGCTCTGCTGCCTGTTCTTGTAAATAAAGCTTTATTTCATTTACAGATGGGCCACGGCGGCTTTCAAGGCTCATCATGGAGGAGTGGAGCAGTTGTGGCGGAAACCATATGGCCCGGAAAGTCAAAAACAGTTCCTAGCTGGTCTTTTCCAGATCAAGTCGGCCAGCCCTGGAATCGGGGACCATCTCTAAGACCCAGAAATATGTCTCTTGGTAGAAGAGTTACAGCCAGAAAAACCTGCCCCTCCCTCTGTCTCTGGGTGCTCACTCCACCTCCCCGACTGCCCAGACCGCGCAGCGAGCGTCTATTGCTCCCCCTGACTCAGAACCCAGCGCCCTCCTTCGGGGAAACAGCCTCCTACTTCGGGGAACACCTTGCCCTCATTGGACGAACACACTTCGAAATACTACTGTCAATCAAAACGCCCCGCCTCCTCTGCAGGCACGTGACCCACGCTGAGCCAATCCCTGCAGCTTGAACCTCGAGCGGAGCCGAGAACCAGGGCCCGCCATTGGGTCTCCTCCCTCCCAGCCTGCAGAGCCTAAAGAAAACAGCGTGGGCATCTCCCTCCCTGGTCTGGGGGGCTGCCCGGCTTGGCCCGGTCACGGCTGATTCTAAAGCCATTTCTGTGACTCGGTGGTTGACCCTGACTCCTCCCAAAATATTCCTTTTATCGTAAGTTAGAGCTTAAACCACCTGCTTATTACTCCCAAAAAAGCCTCACTGATGCCAAACGCAGGGGTTGGACGAGGCCTTGGGGTATGGATCTGCCCATTCCACAGACGGGCGCCTGACCTCTAGAGAAGAAAGGTGACAATGGCAAGAACGAGAATCCAGACCTCTGCGCGCGGTTCTCACATCTACTCCCATCAAAGCATCACCGACCCCTGCGTCGGCATCAGACAGCGTCAATCCAGACATACCGAAATCTTTTTTGGAAATTAATAAACATATAACACGGAGCACTCCTCGCACGGAGAGCAAGAATGACAACTCTATAGAAAGAACGATCCCCGACGAGAGCTGTGTGTGTGTGTGTGGTATAATATCAGGAATTAAAAAGCGTCAAAAGATCAAGTGGGAGGAACATGAAATATGAATGGGATGAAAGACACATTTCTGTGCACAGAATAATAACTCTAATGAGTTTCCTCACCAAAGTCCCGCATCATAAAGTACAAAAGCAGGGCAAGGGACTGAGGAGGGAAACGGAGGTGCCAGGGAAGGCTTTGTGTGTGAAAGTGAGATTAGCAGGTGGGAAGAAGAGGAAAAGACAAGAGCAGAAAAAACTATCAGTGCCAGGCTGTGAGTCCTGACACAAATCATTGGCCTCCTAGGAGGCGCCTCCCCGGGGCACAGGGACAGCAAGGTCTTCTGGTCCCAGGGCAGCTGGCAGGCCCCAGAGTACCCTAGAGTCCCATCACCCTGCAGCAGATGACCTGGGGCAACCCCAACCCTCCCCAGTCCCCCAGCACCCAGCCTCCAACAAAGGCAGTATAGGTGCCCCCAGCTGGCAAAGTACCTCTGCTGACTCTGGTCACCCAGACAGGGAGCCCATGTTTGTCATTCCTGGATGCTGTGGAGTCTCCCCAAAGGGTCAGAAGCAACAACACATACAGGGACATGACGTGAGCTCCAAAGGGAGACAGACCATGGCTACCAACTCTGGGACTGCCACCTCCTGGAAGAGACTCTGAGCAGGGGATTTATGCCTACACCCCAGCTTCCTCACGGCTAAGGTCAGGATGCTCCATCTTCCTGGGAGCTTAAATGAGATGACACACAAAGGCCTCCTAGCCCAGTCTCGAAGGGGGTGTCCAATAACCACCAGTTCCCTTCCCCTCACCCACACCTTGTCAGACACACAGTAAGCCATCCAGTCAATAATGTTGCTACCAATGTTATTCAAATCCCATCATCTCATGAAATGCTCACAGAGCCCTGGGATATAGGAAAAGCCCCGGCTACTAGTCACACTGGACATAAAAAGCAGCTGCAGCTGAACAGCAGGGAAGAAAGACGTCATCGATCTCTGTCCCTCATCGCCGGAACCAGTGGCAAGGCAGAGACCCAGTGTTAGGCATGCCCATGCAGAGCCAGCCCAGAGCACCCAGGTTGCAATGACCTGGAACAGGTGCATTTCCATGACAACCGTCTGCTTCCACAGTCACTGTCATCTTCCTCCTACACATGGAAACCCTCAAAATGCCCAGGCAGAGCACCCATCGACTTCTCCGCAGCCAGCTCTCCCAAGGGGCACAAAAGGAAGATCTGTGGCACTCCGAGCATGGCTGAGCTCTGCAGAGACAAGCACGTGGCTCCAAGAGGCAGAGATAGAAATCTCTGCTTTGTCTGCCTCACCAGGTCAACATGCTGGGAAAGTAGTGGCAATGATATTAATAACAAAATGTAAACGGTACTTACTGTGGATCAAGGACTCCACATGTATGGGTTCCTTTAATCCTCAAGATAATAACCATAGCAGAGAGAGATGACCATTATCTCTGTTTTACAGAAAAAGAAACCAGGGCACAGAGAGGTTAAGGAACTTGTCCAAGGTCACAGCTAGTAAGTGGTGGTGGTGTGGGGGGTGGGATTTGAACCCAGGTTGTCTGGTTCTAGAGTCCGTGTTCCTAACCCTGGAGGATTGCATGGTATTAAACAAGTCTACCAGAGGAGGGGGCTGGGTTAGAGGGAGGCTGGGTGGTGCAGCTTGGTAAGTCCCACCTGGAAAGAGAGCAGAGGGTAGAGTCAGGGGAGGCTTTTGGCTTCAGAAGATAAAAAAATCTTAGAACTTTTGTGACATTCCAGGGTTGTTATTGTCCCTTAACTGCACTCCCATCATGACCAGCAACAACGTGGTTACACCAGGCAAGCCTGTGGCCTGGCCAGGAAGGAAGCTGGGGGGCTGACAGCCACCTGCCCCACACATGGCCATGGCGGGGGAAACAATGGATGTCCATACCCATGGAAGCCAAAGTGGGTTGGGTTGGTATGTAAAAGCAGGCCTCAGAACTGGGGCAGGAGATCCAAACTAGATCAGGACACCAGCTGCACTTAAATAATTCAGTTGTGAAATTATTTGTTTAATGTCTCCTGATTGGTTTCCGGGGAGAAAGTGAGCAGCCATGTGTCTGTTGTTTGGCTTATGACCCCGGGTCCTGGCTTAGAGAATGATGCATGGTAGGTACTCAGTGTACATTTATGAAACGAATAGGCAAAGAGAATAAGCTGGTGTTTCTCCACCTCAGCACCATGGACATTTGGGGCTAGATCATTCTTGTTGAGGGCCCTGTCCTGTGCTTTGCAGGATGTTTAGCAGCATCTCTGGCCTCAAACCACTAGATGCCACCAGTATCCCCTCCCACTGATAACAACCCAAAATATCTCCAGACAAATGTCTCCTGGGAGGCAAAATTGCCCCCAGTTGAGAACCACTAATATAAGCCAACATCGTTGGCTAATGCCACTAATTGAACAAGGGAAGCCAAATTGAATTTACTCATCCAATGGGCAGTAGGGGATCTGAGCACCAGGAGCCAAGAAGGACTGAGAGAAGGTGTGAAACCAGGGACAGTGCACAGAGCTCTCAGATGATTAGCAAGAACAGAGCCCGCACTGCCTTTTCTGCTGTGAGCCACGGGGGTGCGTCCCGCTGACTTGAACATCCAGAATCAAAACAGGTGGGGAAGAGGAGGGGAAGGCAGTGCCAGCAGGAGAGAGAGAAAGACTGACACTGGAATGAGGACAGAAGCGGCCCCAGACTTGGGCCCAAGACCAGACTGGGCACCAGATATCCTCATGAGGTTTCCTGACAAGGGGCCTTTTGACAGGTAGCCTTGTAACAGAGACCCTCTCTTGTCTGTGCTTTGAAGCCTGCCCTGTGAAACGTAGCCTCACACCCAGGAGGCCCATGGATCAAGGTGGTCTCGGCAGATCTACTTGGAGGGATTATCTGGTGACATTCTAGCTACATGATGGCCTCGTTATTATTATACACACTCTCTCCCTGTCTACGCTTCCGAACCCTGATTTGTTTATTTCTGAAAACTGTTTCCACCAAGACACCAAGCTGGGCTACGAGAGATAGCACTGACTCAGCCATTTCCCCATCCTCGGCATAAAAGGGTCTAAAAAGAATAATTTAAGCTTCTCTGGAGTGAGATCATTTAATGAATCTTCTCGATGCTAAGAGGTTTTATATGCCTTTTTAAAAACCCTTCCCTAAGCACACGGCTATGATATTACCTTGGAGAGCGGAGAGATGAAGTGATACACGTATGCACAGCACATGGGGAGGAAGGAGGTGGTTTCCTTGGCAACAGCATCCATGTTCTGGCTTCCCTTGGCTAAATTGGAATATATTGAAATCTCTGCTTTGGGCACCTCTCTTGCGAAGGGAAATGAGCGGTTTTCTATGCAGGCACTCTCAGAAACCAGGGGCCTGCAGCTGGGGAGCAATGTTCCGTGAGTCTGACACATCTGACAGGCACAAGACGGTTAGCAAGCTGGCAAAAGCCCTCAGCCTTCATTTGCAAAACCAAACCATCCTTTCCCGAGCCAAAGGAAAATGAAAGCAAACACAGGAGGCTTGACTGGCCCAACAGATAGGACTCCATCTCACATGGTCTTTGTACATCCACGGCTCCAAGCTTTTCCAAATATGCCCAGCTCAATAGCTCAGACTCCGAAAGTCAACACACGATATGCTTAGAATGGAGAACGGCTCTAAGGAAAATAAAGACCTACAGAAAATGTCCTCAGCTGATCTGCTCAAATCTTTGGCAGTATGGAGGCAGCTACGGAGCCAAAATTCAGTGCCTGGCACACAGTAGGATGCCAGCCTCACATTTGTGGAACTGAACCTGGAGTCAGGACAGACCTGGGTTTTTGCCCTGGCTTTGTGGTTAACATGCCACATGACTTAATATAAGTTCCGTAAGCCCTGTGGCCTCAGTTTCCTCGTCTGTGGGGTGGATATAAGCATCCCTTTCTATAGGATTGCTGGGAAGGCTAAATGAGTTGTCTTCTAAAATGTCTAGCAGAGAGGCACCTGGGTGGCTCAGTGGGTTAAAGCCTCTGCCTTCAGCTCAGGTCATGATCCCAGGGTCCTGAGATCAAGCTCCACATCAGGCTCTTTGCTCAGCGGGGAGCCTGCTTCCCCCTGCTTTTTCTGCCTGCCTCTCTGCCTATTTGTGATCTCTGTCTGTCAAATGGATAAATAAAATCTTTAAAAAAAATTTTTAATAAAAATAATAAATAAATAAATAAATGCCGAGCAGAGGAGACATTCAGTTACACCTTCTTCTCCCCATCAAGAAACAAGTAGCATCCTGTTTCTCTAGGATAGTTAAAATTTACAGAAAAGAGCAGTGTCTAGGGGGCAGGAACAACTTCACCAAAGGAACTTACTTCTTTTCTATTTGTATATCTTTGTTCCTGGGGTGCTTTTGCAGAGCTGAGATGGCCCGGCTGGGTAGGATCTGGATAGGGAGGACAGAAGGATCAACTTGGGATAACCAGAGAACCAGCCATAAGCTTAAGAGGAAGTGGGCTAAGGAGACCACAAGGGGCTGAGACCTAGGCAGGCTAGTGGCAGGCAACACTACAGAAGCCAGCAGTGGCCACTAAGGGAGAATCAGCCATCAGCAGGGCCCAAGGTGGCAGAGTATCAAA
>PISX010001119.1:58901-176874 GCA_004024625.1 Mellivora capensis | reverse complement strand
CACAGACTTCTGTCCTGATTCCTGGACTGATGCTCTTCTAATGAGGCTTCTGAATACAAAACTGCTTTTGTCCTATTCCAGTACTCACTGTGTGACCTTGAGCAAAACCTTTCTGAGCCTCGTACTTGTGGTCTATACAATGACCACATTCCTAAAGTCATGGGACTGCTGTGAAGGTGAAATTAATGGGCAGGCAGCATGGTGAGTGAAAATACACCATCTGCATCTTTATATCTTCTGCTTTTACATCTTCTGGCCACCTGTGAAACGAGGGTTTGCTGCCTAGCTGGAGAATATACAAGCACAGAGCTTTTCTCCCAGGGGAAGGTGAAAGTGAATTTTAAAATGTGATAATTCAAAAGTTTCTCTAGAAAAATAAACTACTACCAGTCATTAATACATTTCCAAAAAAAAAAAAAAAAAGCACCATCACTAAGAGGATATTTGCTCTACAAATACTAAAATGCATTCTAAAGCTACAATAATTAAAACAGTATGGTACCAGCAGAGAAATAGGCAGGCGGAGGAATGGAAAAGACTCAATATTGAAACTTTAATATACTTTGAAGACAGAATTTCGCATGGTTGTGGAAAAATATGGACTATTCAGTGAACTGTGGTTTGGGGAAAATAGCCCAACCTAGGGAACAGATTTAAACTCTATCCCTATCTCAAACTATATTTCAAGGGCTACTGGGTGGCTCAGCAGGTTAAGCAGCTGACTCTTGATTTTGGCTTAGGTCATGATCTCAGGGTCATGAGATCAAGCCCCATGTTGAACTCCACACTTAGCACAGAGTCTGCTTGCGCCCCTTCCACTCACCCTGCTCGTGCTTGCTCACGCTCTCTCTCTCTCATATAAATAAATAAATAATCTTAAGAAAAAAACTATACTTCAAAATAAAGTCCAGATAGGTCAAATATTAAAATAAAAAACAGGCTGTATTAAGAGAAAATGCAGATCAATATTGACATTATCTTTGGGTTGTACATGAGACACCTTTCATATCCCTTCATACAGCCTCTCAGTTATGGCTGTAGAAACCACTGCACTAGGCGTAATATGTGAACCCATTGCTCCAGCCACACCGCCTCTGTCTCTCTGTCTGTGTCCCTCCTCCTGGCTTCTCTGGCACAGCTCTGTAGCTCACCCGCAGTAACCCATTCAGCCATTCTGGTGTGAACACAAACCCCAAAGTACAAGGGATTTAACGTGCCTTAGGGCAACCCTGGGCCTTAGGCGATAAAGCTGGAGAGTGAATATCTCCCTCTCTTCCATCTGTCAGGGAGATGATTCTGAGCCACACTGCACACAGATCCTGATAGGCCCCCAGCAGGATTGAACCCCATTTTTCTTGTAGTGGCTTCCCCTCCTTCCCTCTTTCCCACTTCCCAGCCCCCAGTTCTCTTACCTAGGACCAATCACCAAAATAAACTACATAAAAGCCCTTGTCCCAGGTTCTTCTTTGGAGGGAACTTAGGCTACAATGACTGGGTAAGTCTTAAGTATGGCACTAAGTTGAGGAAACAAAGAAAAATTCTGACAGATTCACTTTCTTTAAAATGTACAACATTTGTACATCAAAATACACCATATACACTCTTCCCTTCCCTTCCAGGACACTTTAGGCCAAAAGCCACTAGGTGGGGCCCATCGAGACAAGCAGGGTGGGGATGCGGGCAACATGGGTGTCAGAGCCTGAACAGAGCAAAGGGAGAATACATGTGGGCGAGAGGTAGCCCAATGTGAGTATCCAAACCCATGTGCACTGAATCGGGGTATTGTGAGAGCAGGAGCCCATCTGGAGCCTCAGAGCATCTGGGGAGGGGGAAGACAGCTCAGAACAAGGTATCAAAGCCTCAGTAAAGTGAGGAGATGCCCAGTATGTGGTGTTTCAGCCTGAACAAGATGAGAAGGGCATGTCCTTCTCATCCTGGGGGGATGTCCCTAGGACAGTAGCATTGATGAGGGATTGATGTCATACAAAGTATTAATCAAACAACTAAATATATTATAGATGATGGTGTGGGAACCAAGGTTCTCACTGCCATAAAAGACAGTTATTGGAATAAAAAGAAAGCAAGCTAGAATATACTTCATGGTGTATGATTAGAATTGGAAGCATTAAAACTCATAGCTTTATAAACATATATATACCTTCAACATATCTAGATATATAGAGAATAAATACAGTTGTAAATATCTGAATGCATGCATAAATTGTGTGTCTACAGAGAAGGTGGGGGCACGACACCCCAATAGCAATGAGCATACCTAGTACTCAGATTTTGGCTTCTAAATACTATTCTTCACTAAAAGGAACCAGGGATCCTTGGAGAAGTGGCTGACTCCAAGGCTGAGAAACACCTTGGTTTGCCAAAAAATAAAGGAAATGTTCAAAGAACAATGGGGACAAACTCAAAAAGAAACAGAAGTCCACTTGAAGGGCTTCTACGGACCAAACCTAAGGCCAGTTGAGCATCAAAATAAATAATGATATTATAATGGATTCTAATAAAATAGAAATCCAGGAGCTTATACAGATAAAACTTGCAAATGAATAAATTGAAAGTTTGAAGAGGAACAAGGTATTTAAATAGTCTCAAAGCATCTCCCCACAAAATAAGTATTAATTACAAAGTTGGGGAAGTACCTTTAGAGTGGAGAAATCTGGTGGGCCCTGCTTTGATCAGGTGTTCAAAGCTTTGCCCTCCTATAATGAGACCAATCCAAACACACGTGAGCTGGTGGGTCGCAAGGAAAAGAGCTGAGCATCACTTCTGCTATCCTGCCAAATGCAGATAAGCTGAGGCAAATTGTGAGGGAACAGAAAGAACACTTCTATGAACATTCAACCAAAATACTGGCCTGGGCTCTTCAAAAGTGTCCAGGTCATGAAAGTCAAGGAAAGACCAAGGAGTGGTTCCAGATTGAAGGAGAATAAAGAGACATGACAAATGCAACACGTGATTCTGAACTGGATCCTTTAGCTACAGAGGGCATTGTTGGGACAACTGGCAAAGTCGAATGGGGTCTCAGGAAGAGCCGGTACCCACATAAAAGGTCCGCTTCCTGATTTTGACAGGTGTATCACAGTCAAGTAGCACAATGTCCTTGTTTGCAAGAAACGCACAATAATGTGCCCAAGGTTCCAGGAGAAAAATGGTCTTTGGACTCTACTTGCAACTTGTCTGTAAGCTTGATCTTATTTCAAAATAAAAATGTAAAAAAACTGTATAAAAATGTAAAGACAAACTGGAAAAAATGCAAATCACATGATAGAAAGAGTTATGTCTTCAACTTAAAGCAAGGCTTCAAATTGTGTTAGAAAAATATGAATACCCAGATAAGAGAAAAAAATGACAAAAGGTGAACAAACTGTGTCTAAAAAATAAATGTTCAGTAAACATGAAAAAAGTTTACCTTCTCTGGAAACCAAAGAAATGCAAATGAAAATGAGACACCATAATTTTTAAGCCTTCAATTTGCAAAATATATGTTTAAATAATAATATCTCATCTTGGAAAGAGTGTGAGGAAACAGCTACTTTTATTTACTGCTGGTGGGAGTATAAATTCACACATTCATCCTGGAGGACAGTTTAGCAATTTGTATCAAAAGCCTTAAAATTTTGCAAACCCATTGTGCTAGTAAGTCTATTTCCAGGAATGCTTCCTTAGGAAATGGTCATGAGTGTTCACAAATATTTATTGCAGAGTTGCTTGTAGAGGGAAACAATTTAATTTCCCAACAATAAGGGATCAGATAAATTAACCACAATACATGCAAACAATAGAATACTATGGCAACCATTAAAAATTATTTAATCAAATATCTTTTAATGACAGCTGTGCATATAAATGTAGTTATGTGAGCATTAATATTCAAATCCTAGTGGCTCTGAGTTCCCACCTGCAGAACTGGAAAGTCCTATCACCTCCCTGTTGTTCCTGGGGTCAATGCAGGTGCCTCACATGTGCCCATATGACTGTCTCTCCTATGGGGACCGTGGGCCGACAGAGGAGGTGCCGGATAGACAGGATCCCCTACTGGGCTTGGTGGGGGCTGTCCCACTCCAGAACTGCTCCCTGGCCCCATCCTACACTCCCATTCAGTTTCAGCACTGAACTCACATGCACCTGGCCCCAAAGCTGGTCTCCTTGAGCTTCGGGTCTCATCACACCACTCAATTTGCTCTGCCCATCACCCCCCCCCATCTGCACCAAAAATGGATTTAGGCCAGTCAGGGGTCTCTTCTTTTGTCCCACTCCTAAGCCTCAGAAGAAAAAACGTCCCAAACCTCCTCCATCTCCAACCCCCAACCCCCGCCACAAAAAATTCCCCTGCTACATGACAACCACAGGGGTGGGGCAAGAGAATCACCAGGTCCACCTCTTGGAAGAAACAGCTGGGTCCCAGCTCTGTCTCAGCCTGAGCACACATCCCAGTACAGACCAGATACATGACCAAATGCCAATAAAAGTCAATAAAAGCCCAGAACAACTTCCACCAAAAGGTTACCTGTGTTTATTGCTTCAGGGTGAGAAAGTGAGCGATATGTATTTTTTGTTTGTTTGTTTATCTGTATTTTATTAAATGGTCCCTTTAAATATGCACCTTTGAACCTTGAAAACGTAGGGAATAGAGAGTAACAATGACCACGTCTGTGTAAGGTTAAAACAAGATCAAGCACACCCCACCCATATACCCATTGTGATACCGCAGCTGCAAACAATGAATGGACTTCTCCTTCACCCCCCTGAGAGGCTCCCTTCCTTCCGCCACACCACAGCCTGAACTTGGCTCTTCTCATTCCATTGGTCTTCTTTATCATTTCCCTGTGTCTGTTTGTATCTCAACCGAGTACTTCTGCTGCTTTTTAAATCTCCCATAAATAAAACCATACTCCGTGTAGTCTTCCGAGACTTGCTCTTTTCACTCACCGTTCTGTTCCTGATTTTAGCCACATTGTTGTTTAAAGCCGTAGTCCCCTCCTTCTGCCTGGTGCAAACACAACGATGGAGGCCTCCACAGTCACATGATGGGCATTTGCGCGGTGTCCTTTCATTTCACTCTGGCCGGTAACCCTGCAGGAATATCCTCGTCCATTCCTCCCGGAACACATGTCGGAGAGATCTTCCAGGTTCTACTCTGAGGAACAGACTTTCTGGATCATAGGATGTAGGCATCTCCAACTTGTCAGGATAGTGACTAATTGTTTTCCATAATGATGTGCCAATTCAGTCTCTCCCAGCAGTGTGTCAGTGACAAGACTGGGATTCGTTTAGAAGTTTCAAAATGAGAACTGTCTCCATCATGACAGGCCTCCCAAGGCACATCTTCCTTGGTGGCTGGAGTCGCTCTCAAGCACACCAAGTAATTAAAAGGTACCTCTTTCTTAAAAACCCAGGTGGTGTTTTAGAATAATCTGGATCACATCATGCTTCAGTTGTTCTTGGTTCTTGAGCTATGTTCTTGGGGGAATCCTTTGCCCTCCAGAGCCAGAGAAGCCCCTCGGAAGTGCCATGAGAGGAGCCCCTGGGATGGGCAATGAGAGGCCCAGACCACAAGCCAGTCGCTGACCTCACTCACCAGGCGGCCTCGGGTGGGCCAGCCTTCCTCCTGAGGAATGGAACAAGGGGAGAGGACTGGACAGTTTCCAAGGTCCCTTCCACCTTCAGGCTGCACCACTAAATCTCCCACTGCTTTTGCTCCTTCCTTACCAGGACAGCCACGGGGGGCTACCTCCTATCTACTTGTAGGGCTCCTCACCCCTACAAGTCATGCAAGGTGTGCAGGGGCAGAGACAGTGATTTCCCAGGATCACATCTCTATCTTGCTTTGGCTCCGGGACAAAAGCATCACGGGTAACCCACAGCCCCAGCTCTCTGTCCTGGTTCCCCTCGGACACCCCTTGCCAGGAACTCTAGGAGAGGCGAACGTTTGCGCCCTCCTTCTCTCTCATGTTTCTCCCTTATTGTGTTAAAGGACAGAGTCATCAGACCTAGAATTGAGTCCTGGCTGCCTCAGCCTTTTTGGCCTATGTGACCTGGAGCTAATCACTTAACCTCTCAGAGGCTTTAACTTCCTCACGTACAAAATGATGACAGTAGTCCCTAGCCCACTGGTCCACTGTAGGTTGTGATCTCATATCTGAGTTCACATATCTGTAATACTTAGCACAGTGCCTAACACACAAAACACATTGAATAAATGGTCACTTCCTATTAAAACAGGGCTCCTTTTGGGGCATCTGGGTGGCTCAGCCAGTTAATCCTCTCCCTTTGGCTCAGGTTATAATCCCAGGGTCCTGGGATCAAGCCCCGCATTGGGCCCCTGCTCAGTAGGGAGCCTGAAGCCCACACAGAGAGGCAGAGGCTGCAGACAGAAATGGCCACGCCTACATGCTGGTCCAAAGAGGTAACACTCCACATCTCTTACAAAGGCTTTGATGTTTAATTTAACTAGATTGGATGAGAGTTTTATTTCTCAAAAATTCTCCCTGCATGCCGTGTATCCCTCTCATAATGCACTGATCTGCCATATTCAGACATGGTGTGTGTGTGTGTGTGTGTGCGCTCACCCATGAACATCCCACTCTATGTAATCACCCAAGGACGGGGATTATGTTGGACTCCTCCATGGACTCCCATGAATCTAGTCCAGAGGTTTATAATGAGCGCACTCAACAAACACATGTGTTTATCAACTATCACCAAGTATGCCACAGGCCAGGGTCTTAGTGAGTACTGGGCAAACAGATATGACTACAACATTGCTCCGGCCCTCAGGGACTTCACGTTCACATGGGGTACGCAGACCAAAGTCAATGATGGGAGCAGCCAGAGAAAGAGAATCCTAGGCAGCAGTGGCAGTCTGAGCCAAGGCATGCAGGCAAGAGGTGGCTTCATGTGTCCCGTGTGGTGAGTTGGCTGGAGCTGCTGCAGCCTTGGCTACATGGAGAGGTTTGATGTGATGACGTGGCAGAAATAGGCAGGCCTACAGGTCATACCAAGAACAAGAGACTTCCTTCTCCCTCAGGCCATGGAGAAACATGAAAGACTTCAATACCATGTGCCCAAACCTCAACACAATCACTCAGGGGCCATGTGGAGAGTGATTTGAGAATTAGGTACAGAAGAGAAGAAAGTGGTAGAACTCAATAAAAGCATTGGAAGATAAAATGGAAGGAACATTTCAAAAAGAAGGTCAAAGACACAAAAGGAAAGGTAGGAAAAAAGATAAATTCAGAGGGCTGATCCTGGAAGTCCAATATACAAATTATGAGTTCCCAGAAAGATAGAACCCAAGAAACAGAGGGAAAGAAGGCATCCAAGAAATTATTTGGGAAAATTTCCCAGAATTAGAGGGCACGAGTTTGTAAAGTAAAAGTTCTATTAAAGTGCACCATACAATGGATAAAACAGAATATCAGTACAGCCCAGAGAGCTCAGCTCTGAAGTCTCCCACTCTGACGAGAAGACCCCACAGCTTCCTCAAGCTTTTAACAAGAAAACCAAGAATGGGTATATAAAAAGGATGAGAAAGTGAACTGACATTGACCTCTTTATGTCACTGGAAACCAAATGATCATAGTGAACATTCTTCCCTTTTTTTTAAAGATTTTATTTATTTATTTGAGAGAGAGAGAGAGAAGGAGCATGGGGGAACAGCAGAGGGAGTGGGAGAAGCAGACCCCCTCCTGAGCACAGAGCCTGCTGCAGCGCTCGATCCCAGGACCCTGAGACCATGACTTGAGCCTAAGTCAGATGCTAAACCATCTGAGTCGCTCAGGCACCCCCAAATTCTTCCCATTTCTGAAAGAAAATATCCAACCCTGAATTCTATGTTCGACGGAGTCATCAAGAGTGAATTTCAGAAAGGCAAGTTTTTGCTTCTCACGGGTCCTTCCTTAAAAGCTCTCGCGGCTGCATTCTGCCAAATCAAAGTTGCAAACCGAGAGGGACACAGAAGACTGGAGACGGAGGCAATGGTGACGAGCCTCATCATGGAGGAGAGATGGGAAGGGCGTCCCAAGGACGGTGACAAAGGCAAGGTCGGGATGAGGTGGCAGCCAGGCGCAGGACAATGTCACCTCTGAGGGCACCGGGATGGGAGACTCAGGTGGGACCATTCAGGATGATGAAATCAGTAGCATGCCCAAGGCACCTGAAAACCTTGAGAGAAGGCGTAGTAGGCAAGCAGCAGACATTGGAGTTGAATGAGTGGCAAAGTAGCACACAGACAGGCAAGCAGGCAAAAGAACAGGAAAGTTATTAGCTCTGGGGAAGACAAGAAGTTAGGCAGGAAAGGAAAACCAAAGTGCTTCCCACGGACCTAGTTGCCTTAAGCACTGCACATACAGGACTTGGACAACATTTTAAAAGGGAAAAGTCCCATTATTAATAGGTAACACTGCCTAGTCCTCCTGCCCTCCTTCTTACTTTCCCAAAGTGCCCAGAGTTGGGCAAGCCCAACCCAAACATCTCCCTCTCTCTGTCCTCAAGTAAGCAGCTCCCGTTTTAGGAACAGGAGTTATTTGGCCCCAGTGGGGGGGGGGGGGGGGGGGGGGGGGGGGGGGGGGGGGGGGGGGGGGGGGGGGGGGGGGGGGGGGTGGAGGGACGAGAAAATAAATTTGAAAGGAGACCTGTAAGACTAAAAGAGAAAAACCTGGTAATTAGTGCTTCAGACAGATAATAAATTCTGAATCTCACAAATAAGGCTTTAGGAATTGAGTGTGTATAATTGATACCCCAGCCTGGAGAGCCTATCAGATCGCCTTAATCCCACTTTTTGTCTTGTGCATTTTAAATTATTCAGTTCCTTTCAAAACCAGAAATACTGCCTTTGTAGAATCAGACGGCTCACTCCACAGGGTGCCAATTTAGGATCTCCACAGTGGGTTTGGCCAGAGATGCTTGCCTTGAAGTCTGGAGACGGCGTATCCATTCAAACCACAGCACTCGGTGCCGGAGCTCGCCCACTTCATTCCATCTGCATTCTGCTGCCTGCCACCCTCTCCCACCTGGCGACTCCACTGGGAGAAAGCCAGCCTCCGGGCACCAGGCACAGTGAGAATGGTGTGGGACCAGGAAGGTGAAAGGCCCAGAAAACCTTGGGCTGCTCAGAGACACACACCACCCCCACACACACACCCCAGGGATCATGTCCAGCTCCAGCGACCCATGTTCGACAGAGAGGTCACTTCTCAGTTCCAGATGCTTCTTATTGTAGGACTTGACATTCTCCATGCATGATGTCACTGGAGCCTCACAACAGCCCTGGGAGGTAGGTGATACTATCAGACCCATTTCACAGGTGAAGAAACTGAGGCTCAAGGAAGTAAAGTGCTTTGCCTAAAACAAAGCCGTAGAGCTTGAGATGTGAATGCAAGTTTGACTCCAAAGACCACCTTATTATGCTACTTTTGAGGACTTCCTCTGGGCTGGGGCAGGACCCTGTAGATTTTAAAGAGGACTAACCTCGAAGAGCACAACTCATGGCGGGGGGGGGGGGGGTCAGACACATAAACAGCATTGACATGCAATTGTGAGCTTCTTGTTGGAGGGCTAGTGAGCACAGGTGCAGAATGAAATGATGTGGGGGTGAAAGGTGGGGATTGGGAGACAGTGATGTGTAAGGGGCTGCCCTACCCCCTCTTCTCTGGGACTGGCCTTGGAAAGAGTAGACTCAAGGGCATAGGAAGTTGTCTTCAAATCCCTAAACAGCATGGTCATTCTGAGCAACCCCAAAAACTCAACCAGACCCAGTGAATGAAAATCACAGGAAGTCGCCCTGTGTGAGGAAGGCTGAACTGGAAGGCCCACCCTGCAAGAGCGTGAGAAGAGTCCCTGGCACGGAGAAGTAGGCAAGATAAAGCCAAGCATCCTTTGTCAGAAACATGGCACAAAGGATTCCTGAGCTGGGGGAAGGGGACAAGAGCACCTCATTCTCTGTTCTGATCCATCTTCCCTTCTCAGAACATCTAGTAAAATGGCCAGTCATGTGAAAAACTGGGATGATAACAGCCCCTGCCTCACCAAGGGGCTGGGGAGACTAGATGGGAAACCAGGGCTCAGACAGATGAAGCAATCTGCCCAAGGTCACACGGCATGCCGGCAGAAATAAGGTCACTTTCGCTGCATGGTTTTCCTTTTAAACCAGCTGGGCTACCCCTTCTTCCGTGGTGAGCCCCTTATGGTTGGTGAGTCTTTTTGTGCTCGAGACGTGCAGAAAAAAACAACAGATAAAACTTGCTACCTGGCAACCGACCTGTAATCAATCACCATGTATAGACGCCACCGTAGGCCCAAGCCCACCCTGAGCTCCGTGGGAAGAGGGCTGGGCTTAAATTCAGAAGACAGCCTTCAAGTCCTCCATCTTCTTCTCACCAGCTCCATGATCTTGTGCATGGGTCTCAGTTTTATGTCTATAAAGTGGGGATAATAAGTTCTGCTCTGAGAAACTGCCAGGGTTAGCACAGGCTTCCACAGAACAATGTATGCAAAAGCCCTGTTACCTAATGCCCTTGATGGATGTGAGAAGAGGGCTGGGGAGAGCTGGGGAGCACTGAAATCCTGCTATGTTCTATGTCACAAGCAGTCCCCGGGATGAACGAAGGTTCGTGTGCAGGCGATGTCTTACAAACTTGCTCCTGGGAGAACCTCACAGGGGAGTGGGGCAAGCAGGATGAGAAAGCAGCCGTGCAATGATGTGGTCACAAGGGGAGCCCCGGCATGGCCTGACCCTGCACAGAGCTCTGGGGTAGAAGTTATATCTGCCAAGTTTGCCCCACCTTGGAGAAAAGAAGTTGAGCTCTCACAGTCCTGCCTCACTGAAAACTGGTTACAGGCAACACTGGGGACACCTCCTGCTCTCAACCCCTTGGGGTGAAGTAACTGAATAGCCTGCAAGTGATCCCCTAAAGACGCTTGCAGCTGTGAGCCACAGGAACGCAGCATGCGGAAGCTGGGGCAGGGCGGTCGCGGACAAGAAGAACTCCTAAAGGAGACCCAAGGGGATCTGGGGAGAGAACTGACAGTGTCCACTCCACTGCATAGACCGTCAGCATCCATGTGCTCACTGAATTCATGTGCAACTCAATGAAGAGGATATTATGAGCCCTGCTTTGCAGATGACGAAGCTAAGTCTCAGAAATGTGACTCACCCAAGACCCCACAGTTAATAAGCGATCAATTCTATCTGCCTTCAAAAAAGTCAATCCTTCCACTAACACAGATCTTCCTACACTTCCCTCTGCTCCAAGCTCCAGATCCCCCTGTGGCATTGGTGGGCCCTCAAGGGTTCCATTCAGTCTGCTTATCCCCTCAATGTCACACAGGGTCAAGAAACTCATTAAGTTTGGGGAAATGGAGACCCTGGTGTTGGTAGAGATGATGAGGACAGCGGTGGTGATCATGATCATAGCGATGGTGTCAATGGGGACAATGCTGGTGATGGTACCAGCAGTGAGGGTCAAAGTGCTGGAATGGAGGACGCGATGAGAATAGTAGGTGACAGAAGTGGAGACAATGTTGGTGTTGTCAGGATGAAGCTGGTCACGGTGGTGGTGGAGGCGGGCAGGTAGCAGCAGAGGCAATGAGGGGGGATTAAATATCATAGCGGCAGTGGTAGTAGAGGCGGGGGCGACAGTAGCCGTGGAGGTGATGGCGATGACAGTTGTAGTGCTGTCACCAAGAGTGTGCGACACCGTGAATGTGGTGGAGGAGATTATGGGGATGGTCATGATGGCAGCGGTGATGGGACTGATGACAATGATAGTCCTGCTGGTGATGAAGATGATTAGGGTAATTGTGACGATCGTGGTGGAGGAGGGACAAGGTAGGGTGGAGGTGAAGATGGTGATGGCGGTAACAATGGTTGTGGCCACAGTCGTGTCAATATGCTGGAAGCAGTAGAAGTGATAATGATGGGTGATGATAGCGGAGGTGACAGAAGATGGTAGTGAAGGTGGAGATGATACACATGGGAGTAGTGGAAGTGACGGTGGTGATAGGAGTGGTGGCAGCTACTGTCGTACCAACACAGCAGAAATGGAGGAGGTGACGGTGACGGAGGTGACAAGGGTGGTGGTGATGGTCATGGCTGTGGCAATACTGGTGGTGGTAATGATGGTGGAATTACTGCCAGGGCATTAGTCATATTGTTGTTACTGGTGGTGACAGTGACTATCCAGGGATAGTGGTAGTTGACCCCTGTCTCCCTAGGTGCATCAGAAAATGGGACCCGTGTGTCCCCAGCTGGTGGCCACGGGAAGGCAGAGAAGCCCTCTGAGGGGTTGGGGCTACAATGAGTCTGCCATGATGAGGCCAAGACAGCCTTGGGCTACCACGGAGAGCCAAAGTCTGCAGAGGGGCAAGGATGGCAGCACACGCAAGACAGCAGAGCAAGTCAGTCACATCATATTTCAGTAACAGCGCGGAGCTGCTTGTTAGCAGAGATCTGCTTTCCAACGGCAAATAATAAAATTATGCTTTTTGTGCAGCTAATGAAATGCAAATTGAAGCTGGATGCACATTAATGCGAAGAGTTGAATATCCATTTAATCAGCTCCTCCCTGCAGGGGCCAATGATAAAAATGACAGAGGAATTGCATTGCTAATTCTGGGCCTGTCACATCTTATACACCCTTACCTTGTAAACCCACTACTCCTGTGGCTGGCACCTGCCTGAAGGGCCCAAGGTTTATATGTCAGGGCTCTGAGAGCCTGGGAATCCCTTTTGTGGGGGAGAGAATAGGTGGCTGGGCCCAGATGGGAATGGGGAGGCCTGGAGGAAGCTGAATGAATTAGATAGGATCTTTTCTATATAAAATAAACCGCCACGACCCTCTCTGCTGTCCGCCCATTGGGCCGGCTTCTCTTCTCCGAGGCGGGTGGGATGACAGTCAGACTACTGCTTCATGTGCTAGAAATCAGAGATCAGTGGTGTGACACTAGCGCTGGCACACAGCAATGGCTGATCATGTGCCAGGCGCCCTGCAAGGCCGTGGACAAGTGCCTGCTCCTCTGACTGGCAGAGGCACATACCCTTCCTCCTATTTTCAGATGAGGACACTGAGACTGAGAAGGGAAGGGCATGGCCAAAGGACACATAGCTAATAAGGGATCTGAAGACACACAGTGTGACTCTTACAGCCACAGCCTAGCTATTAGGGCATACTGTCTCCCCTGAAGGAAATGACATCTGGAGAGCTTGGTATCCAGCCACAGAGGGGGGCCAGGAGTAGGGTGAGGTGGGCAGGAGCAGGGCTGGAGGATGTGAGGCTACGGTTAGGGAGTAAAAGACAGGAAGGACACGCCTAAACAGTAAGAGGGGCCGGAGGTCATCTCTGTCCCACTCTGAGTCCAGTCCAGACCAGCGACTTTGGGGCAGAGGCAGCCACCAGCCTGTCTGAACAAGCAGAGGGGAAGCAGGCCAGGCATGCCCTTGTTAAACGCAGGAGAGAGGCGATCAAGGTGAATCTGTAAGGCAGTGATCCCAGAGACCAGGAGGAAGACAGATCAGAGGGGACAGAGGAGCAGTGAGGGCGTGCTGCAATGACAGAGGCCAGGGGTGATGGGCTGGAAGCGGGGTCCACCTGCACGCTTCCTGTCTGGGTCTCCTCTCTGTCATGCCAGAGACACATGGGGACAGCAGGGAACTCTGGAAACTCAGGGGCCTCCCCAACATCGACACTACCTGTGGTGGGCTCTGAAGGGCTTGGTGGGGAAGTGTAAGCCTGTCCAAATGACAGTGGTGACCAGGGGGTCCTCCCTAGCCCTGGAGATTAGGGAGGGGACCGGCACGCCGATGAACAGCATGCACTCTGCCTTCGAAGGGCCTCTGCCCTGACACCTCGTCTCGGATTTCTGACTGGATCTGACAGGGTCCTTCAGACGCCACACTGCTACTAAGGCAAGATTTACCTTCCACTCAGCCTCTGACAGGACACAAATGAGGAGGCCCAAGCGCCCAGCTCAGCTGTAAACAAGGACCCCAGAGTCCGCCACATGCCCCCAACCCTGCCTACCCTCAGCAGCTGGAGGGGAGATGCCAGATCCTCAGAGCAGCCCTCAAAGCCCACACTGATCACGGCCACACCCATGCCACTCGCCTCAGGGAGTCACCATGCTCTCAATTTGACCACTTCCTGAGCACCTACTATGTGCTGGGCACCCTACACCTGGCACTCTACTGAATCATGGCAACAATGACTCTTTCATAAAGCAACTCTTTTCATCCCCATTTTACAGATGTGGAGACAGAGGCCACCAAGCTCACCGAGAACATGGCGGAGCACAGACCACGGCCGAGGTCTGTGCTCCGCCATGCTGTGCTGGGCCATGGGCCACCCCTAAGGGCCGAAAGCAGCTCGCGTAGTCCCTGCTCCCAGAGCCCTTGTGAGTTCCTCTGGGGCGACTGTCTTTCAAAAGAGCAGGTAGTTTCTCACAGATACACAAACACAACCTAAAAACCCAAGCGCAGAGCAGTGGGCTCATCACACAACCGCTAGGGTATAAAGGAGAGAAAGAAATATATGTTTGTGTTTGCTTTAATGTAAACACATTAAACAGAGGCCCTCGGGACATGAGAAATTCGAAGCGGTGTCTAGCTCAGGGGGAAGGAAGGGACAGATGGGGGCAAGGGGGCTGGGGAAGAAATTTAGTCTGTGATCCTCTCATTTTATTTGTAGTTTTGAATACATAAATACACCAACTCTTCAAAATTTTAAGTAGAGTTTTTAACTAAAAAATTAAACATCCTTTCACCGGCATTAGGCCAGCGGTTGTCCACCGTAAGACCGTGCGGCCTGTTTCTCCGCGAAGGAGCCGGAGGTGCAGAAGGGCTGGTATGGGGCTGAGGCTCAAGTCCTGATCACTGGCAACCAGGCGCAGCCAGCCACCTGCCCCCTCCTCCTATGGGCATCAGCTCCTGGTTCAGTGCCCTGCGGGGCCGGGCACACAGTGGATCTGTGAATAAGACATCACCCCCTGCTCTGGGACGTAGATGGGAGGGCCGAGGTAAAATAAACTGGCTACTGCAAACAAAGGGGAAGGAGAAAGAACTAAAGCTTAGCCCCTGCAAGGCTTGGCCAGAAGAGCCCCTTGGTAGGGAGAGAGGCAGGCCCAGAGCCTGCAGACACTGTGGCATTGACCTCCAGCTTCCTGGAGGACAGGGTCTGGCCTCGATTCCCACTGCTGCCCCACGCAGCTGCCCGCTGCTGCCTCTTCCCTCTAGTGCTCTAGCCCTTGGCCTCCCTTAGCACAACCAAGACCAGCCTTACCTTTCCACAAAGCTCCACTTAGGAAAGCAAGGAGCTGAAGAGCAGGAGAAGGAGGTTCTGCTGCTGGAGCTCATTTCCAGTGTCCCCACCCCGCCATTGACACACCTGCTGACCTGTCCACCCAGCAGCACCTTGGCCACATCCTGGCTGCCGAATGGCATCCTCACCTCCCTACTCCCCTGGGGCTTCACCAGCCCTACACTGCACCCCCATGACCTGCCCCTGACTCCATCCCCACGTCAGGCTCCTGGGCCTCATCACCAGGAGACAGGCACCAATGAAGACCCTGCAACCCTAGATCCTGCCTGGGTGTGCCTTCCCCTCACCGGCCACCCTCATACGGCCCTCAGTGCCAGGTGGAGACAAGCGCCAATTAACAAGAGTTACATGTGGGCAGTATGGGCAGCCTTCCGTGACACACTGCACTTGGGTTGGTACTTTATGTGCCCAACAGCAATGGGACAGACACAGACGCTGAGCAGTGGAATAAGGATATGAGGAAGGGAGCAGGTTTTCACAGAAGTTTGGAGGTGGGACCTCTCTACCAACATTCTAGATCCTGGCCTGGGAAGCAGGGTCTTGAAGGTGAATGAGAAAGTGTTCCCCAGGGTAAGAGAGACTGGCGTGAAAACAAGATGAGCAAAAGAGTGTCGTAAGTAAAAGAGAAAGGACAGAGAGTTGACCAATGGGGACATCAAGGAGGCTTCCAGAAGGAAGGATGAACAAGGGTGCACTCACCAGGCAGGCCAGTGGGAAGGAAACAAGCTTCCTTCACCACGGTGGTTCAAAACAGGTCTACATCACCTCTGTACCTGGTCGACTCAAAGCAATGCTGTGGGATAGAACTTTCTGCAGTGATGGAAATGCCCGATACAACTGTCACTAGCTGGGGGCAGCTACTGAGCTCTCGAAATGCAACAAGTACAATGAAGGAACTAAATGTTTAAATCTTTTAAATTTTAACTCGTTTAAACTTAAGTAGCTACCCAGGGCAGGTGACTACCACATTGGATCCTGACGCTTCTAGAAGAATGAAAATGAGAAAAGCTGCTGGCACCAGTAGTCACTTGTTGCCTGTGTCCTACAAGAAAGAAATCACTGAGGATTGAGGCAGTCCAGGAAAAGTCTGGTCAAAGAGAGACTCTTAGCATTGGTGAACTTCTGACATC
Source organism: Mellivora capensis (assembly GCA_004024625.1). Taxonomy (NCBI): domain Eukaryota; kingdom Metazoa; phylum Chordata; class Mammalia; order Carnivora; family Mustelidae; genus Mellivora; species Mellivora capensis. The sequence continues at coordinate 160,418 of PISX010001119.1, read as the reverse complement.
AAACCTAAGTGGGGGTCAAGCTCACCTCATCCTCCCAGGCCCAAAAAGCATGGGCCATCTGGTTTCCCCAAAGCCAAGGACAGTGGCTCTCCTGAAATCATCACTCAGCTGAGTTTGGGGTGGCCTGAATTATCTTTGTTTAGGGATGTTTGTTTTGAGTGGTGTCATTATTTTATTTTTAAATTACCTATAATGCACCCTTTAAAAATTCCCTAATTACAGATAGGATAAATACATAATTGCAGACTTTTTAAAAGCACATATTATTTACTCAATACTCCATAATTACGGTCTTTTCCACGAAATGTATTATTTCCTGGATGGTCCGTAATCACTCCTTTGAAGCCAGCTGGGGAAGGCCAAATTGTCCCTCCAAGTCAGTTCACAGGTCACTGGTCCTGGCCCGTGAGGCAGTTCATGAGCCACCGCAGTTGGCTGTGGGAGCCCAGCAGGCCTGAGCCCACAGAGAGCCCCGGGCTCCATTACCGCACAGGCGGATCCGGCTGCTGGGGCTGCTGGTCTCAAGAAAGGCGCTGGGATTTGGGGTCTGAGATGGAGGTGCTCCTGGTTCTCTGGATTCTTCTGATGATGGGGGGGGTCGTGGCTTAGAGGTGCATGCTCAGGCTGGAGGTTAGCAGCCTGGCGGTGTGTATCCCAGGGCCATCGTTGGCTCACTCTGCAACTGTAGAGAAGGCTCTTGGTTTGGGTTTTACCCCAAGCAGCCCCTGAGCCCGGGATCTGGGCAAGGGGATCCTGGGAAGTCCAAGGGAGGAAGCAAGAAAGTAAGGCCATGCAGAGAGCGAAGCTACAGGCTGTGACTTCATGAGCGGGTTACCACTGTCATCTCTACTTCCAGACACGGCAGGACACAACTCAGAATTGTCCCCAAGGAAGCTAGGTCTTAATCTACCAAGTTTCATCCCTTAATTCTCAAGGGTCGTGCCCGGGCACGTTAACTCCCCGACCCTCCCAGGCTGCCCGGCACACAGCAGCCTGAGGCAGGAAGCCATCGGCACGCCCAGCCACTGCCCACCAAGGCTGCAGGTAACCGCCAAGAAAGACCAAAGTGTTACGGGCAGGCACCAGGAGTCTCTGCTAAAGCACATCAGTGACACTCTCTCTCTGCCTCCGCTTGCTCATCTGCAAATGAAGATAAAAGTCGTACCTGCCTCAGAGATTATGGAGAACAGAAAGTGAGGTTGGATAAATGAAGTCGCTATTATTGTGAGTGACAATGAATAAGGCCTTAGCTGAGCCCTTGGCAGCATGAATGGCAGCCCTCCCCAATTCAGAGAGGCTTTCAGGACCAGCCAAAAAATTATCACAAGTCCTGCAAAGCAGAACCTGGCATGATGGCAAATCCTTTGCCACACGGCTGTGTCCCCACACCTGTTACCCCAAGTCAGACACTGCTGGCTGACTTATCATTGCATCTCTCTTCTTTCTCACTATAGACCCATAAGTTGGTACAAATATGAGTGACTTCAGGAAGATGAATCTGGGTTAGGCTCAGCTGGTCACAGCCATTCCATCCTCCTCTTCCCAAGTGGTAGGATTAGACACTTGACCTATCTCTAGCCAGTAAGATGCAAAGGAAAACATTTGGGAAAGCTTTCCTCTCTAAGAAAAAGGAGATTCTCTTTTGGCTTTGGACAATATCGTATGAGGAATGATGCTTGGCGCAGCTGCAGCCATCTTGCACCACGAGGGCCCAAACCTGAGGACAAAGTCAACACATTGACAGTGGCAGATCAGACAATGGAAAAAAATCCACTGCCTTGCTCACATCACTGGGTCCCTAAATTGGTAAGCCCCTGAACTATCCTGGCTCTGGTATAAACAGTATAGTCAGTGCTAATGTAGTACTCACCACATGGTAGGCACTGCTCTAAGCACTTTGCATTTGTTCACCCATTTAATCCTCCCAAGAGCCCAGAGAGAAGAGTACTATTGGTAGTTCCATTTACAGATGTGAAAACCGAGGCCCAGAAAGGTTAAGTACCTGGCTCAAAGTCCTGCAGTTAGCAGTGATCCCACCTCAGGCAGTCTGGGTTTGGGCTCTGAACTCTTCCTGGTTACACTAGACTCTACTATCACCTTACTGTTTTTATAACATAAATAACATAACATAAATAACATAACATAAATAACATAACATAAATAACATAAAAAAATAAATCTTCCTATACTTTAAGCTATTTTGACTTGTTTCTTCTGTTAAGTGCAGCCAAAAGGATCCTAATTGATATACCTCAGTGAGATAAGCCAGGAAGGAAGGAAAAGAGGAGGGAGGGAAGGAGTGGGGAGGAAGAAGGGAGAAAGGGAGGGAGGGAGGGAGGGAGGAAGGAAGGAGTTTAATTTTAAATTAAAGGGGCAGGGCTAGGTCTCAGATGCATGTCAGGAAAGTGGTACCTAGAAGTACATGTCTCACGTACTCCAGCAGGAGTACTCCCTTGCAATGGCAACAGGATAAAAGACTATCGTCACTATTAGGCCAGCTTTACCAGGAGCCCAGATCTGTGTGGACCACTAAAGTAGATCATCTCAGAGAGCTCTTGGCATAACTCTGTAAGGCAGGAGCCACCATCCGTAGCTTACAAATGAGGAGCCATAATATTACTCTCTAGCATGCACTGAGTTCCTACTCTGTGCCAGCCACCAAGCGAAGCACTCTCCATGCCTGTTGTCATTTAGTCTCCACAATAATCCAATAAAGTTACCATCATTTTATACAAAAGGAAACCAAGGCTCAGAGAAGCTAAGTATCATGTCCAAGTTCACAAGATGATAGGGAGAGCCATGATACAAACTCAATCTGTAGAGGAAAGAAGGGATACCCAGAGAACCAGCTGCCTGCGACCAAGAAATGGGGAGCCAGGCCAGCAGGAGCCCAGGTGGGCATGAATCTCGGCCGATGGCCATCAGCTCCAAGAAGGAATGAAGTAGTTATCAGCTGAAGCTGCCAGCGGTGGGGAAGAGTGAGCTCCCCATCACAAGTGTTCAAACAAAGGCCAGGTGAGGATTTGTGCCACGGGCGAGAGTGCGTTGAGACCCCATCCCTCTCCCCAAGTCAGGGATTTTAGGATTCTAAAATTCTATAGCCACCTGTCGGAACTCTCTCCAAAGCTGTGGAGAACTCACAGCCTGTGTGTTTCCTGATGACTGAAAAGGGAAACCACAGAAGAAGCACTGGATCAGGAGTCCACAGATCCGGGACTTGCCACTCTACCACACCCTGGCTGAGGGACTCCAGACCATTCATGTTGCCGCATCAAGTGCCAGCGCAGAGCATAGTGACAGGCATGGCCTTCACTGGCACAACAAGGCACAAGAATGACTTTGGCGTTCCAGGGGCTTATCACTTAAACAGCAGCCAGCAGGGTTTCTAAAGAGCCCTCCCCAACCCTTTCTGGGCCTTAGGCCTTGTGAGGGCTGCTCCCAGGCAGAGAGCAGCCAACTACAGCTTGGCCATGCTTCAGGTGGATGCGAGGGAATTCTCTGTTCCAGTCTCAGTTTTCTCCTCTGTAAAATGGGCTTGTAAACAAGGACTTCCTGAGGTCCCTTTCAATTGTGGAGTGGAGGAGTTGGGGTCTAAGCAAGGTTGTCATGTGGATCCCAGCCCTTGGGAAAGAAAGAGTTCCTCCCTGGCTTCTGCAAGCGCACACTGGGAAATGGGGAATCAAGGGCTCCTCAGCCCACACAGGGCCTGGTCTGTCCTTTATACTTACGAATGGTCTCCAGGACTCCCCCAGAAAAGTGAAATTGTGAGGCGACCCAGCTTATCCTTTACCTCCTTGCTCTCCCCCTCAAGAGGGCATCGTGGACACAGAAAGACCCAGATTGAGGTCCCCAGTTCTGCCTCTCACTGGCTGTTACAACCCTGGACATGCCTGTCTTACCTTCGGTTTGTCCCCTTTGGAAAGGGAACGCACTATCACGTTCCTCCATTACTGTGAGGGCAAAATGAAACAAGGCATTCAAGAGTCCGGCATAGTACAAAGGACACGGCTGGCGCTCAATAAAAAAATGCCTGCTTTCTTCCCACAGGCAGGGCCCAGCTCCACCCCTTCCCCAAGGACAAGGGCAGCTGGCAGGGCTGGCTTCGCGATGCTGGCCAGGACAGAGGTGACATCCCCCCCGCCCCACCCTCGAGCCAGAGGCAGGACTCCTGCAGGGTGGGAGCCAACTGGGCTGCGGGCAGCTTCTCGGGCCAGAGAAAGGACAAAGGAGGGGCCAAGGCTGAGCTGCATCAGCAGTTGGGAAGGGCAATGCTGTGACAGTGACACTGAGCACAGCCCACTCTTCTGAGTCGGTGCCCAAGAAATCATCCTTGGCCCAGAGGAGCGTGCACTGCCTAACAGTGAGGGCACTACAGGCTCCCCACTCCTCCTGCCCCGCCTGGCCTGCTGCCTCACTCACCTTTATAGGTCTCAGCTCCTGGTCAGGGCACCCCCCTTCCCAGCCTGCAGGGACCCCCTCTGGTCAGAGCTCCTAGTCAGGTAACAGCTCTCGATGTGGCACACATGGACCCAGAGCCTGCCGTCTGCCCCACCCGTGCTGTGGGCAAAAGTAGAGATGGACCAGCCATCCCCACCTCGGCCCCAGCACCCCCAGCCATGGAGAGGCTTCCCTCACAGGGAGCGGAAGCCAGCGGCCCCCTGCCTCAGCTCCGGGTGCCCACGTGCAGGCTCCTCTACCGGAAAGCATCCCTGGAGCACTGCCCAAAAACTGCTGATGACCGGCAACGAGTCGGACAACTCCCACAACAAACGTGCATGTTTCCTGGTAGGGCTGCTGGCCAGATAGCATGGTAGTTGATCAGTCCTCTTTGCAAAACTGATGAGTCAGGAACGTACCCCTAAATGCCTTCCAGAAGTCACTGGGGGGTGAGGGGGTGGGGGACGCTGTGGGAGGAGATCCCACCTCCCTATCTGCCTATTTAGGGATGGGGCAAGGGGTGTCTAAGACTCCTCTCAGAGCTAACCATCTGAGGGTCTGGGAACCCCGTGTCTGGGCGGTCCAGCCCCAAGTTCCATCTCCAAATTAATCCACCAAGTCAGGCCTCCCAACCATGGTGAGGTGGGCTCCTGACCACGATGGGAAGATGGATGCCCATAACAGAGGCCTGGGTAGAGCTAGAGTCTGTGTTTAGTATCAGACCAGGTACAACCCCAGAATCAGCAGCCCGGAGCCCTCCGCCTATATAGGGAAGTCTGGGAGGGGCATAAGAGACCAGTCAGCACCCACCATGGTACCTCAAGCCACTCTGGAGGCCACCCACAGACATGTCCCAGCCCTGCCGAGGCTGCCCAGCTTCTCCTCATGAGGGGGGTCTGGCCTATGTGCTGGGCAGGGCAGAGAGCCAGGGAGTTGCTGTGCCCAGGAACAACCTTTGCCAATGAGAGACCAGAAATGGTGGGCACACGCCTCAACAACCTTGTCCCCAGTGGGGTGATGCCTGGTGTGTTCCACATACTGTCCTAGGGGCCTGCCATTGGGGGATGACCCAGCTCGACGCCTTAGAGGCAGCAATTCTGGATCCAAGTTGAGGACACACACACAAAAGGCACAGAGTTTCCATTCTGTTGCCACAGCTGCACAAACATCCCGTTTCCAAGGGCCGCCATGGCCAAGGTGCCCACAGAGCTGCCCGGTGCCCTGGGCTGGCAGGATGTGGCAGGGCGGGGGCCATGATCCTAGACCCCCGGCCTACTGCCTGAACCCGGCTCTCCATGCATTCTACAATTCAGCAAATACCTGTTCCCCTTCCCATAAATTGTCCTTCCTGCTCCCAACAGCCAGAGTCTATTTCTGGGGCTTAGAGCAAAATGCCTAGCTGACAGACACACGGGGAGCCATGCAAGAACGAGAACAAGATCCCCAGGCCTCTTCTCCAACCCAACAATCCTGGATTCCGAATCGCAGGAAGATGAAGATAACTATGGAGAGAGGCAGGGAGAAAAGAGGGGCGCTGGGGTCCCTCCAACAGTGACCTAGGGCTCCTCTCCTAAAAGAAAGCCACAGTCCTGCCTTCAGGTAGCACTCAGTCTGGGAAGAAGGCAGGCAGGAAAACCAATAAGCCCAAAGCAGGGTGATGGGAGTCAAACCAGAGGAAAGCACCAGGCAGAGGAGACAGCAGCGTCTGGGATCAGGAAGGGCTTCCCAGAGGAACCGCGCCTAAGTGAAGCTACGTGAAAAAGCAAAGAAAAGGGATGGAAAAGGGAGCAAACCAGGTGCTTCATGGCCATGAACAGGCTGGCCCGGAGCCAATCCCTGGATAAATCATGACTCAGTGCCTGGCTCCAACTGTAAATCTGGGAGACAGACAGGCGGCTCTCTGGAGGGACTGCTGCTCCCTGGGGAGGGCTCCAAGTTTGTCACCAGCTAATAGAGAATAAAAACACATCCGTTTGTGTGTGCAGAGATGTCTAATCTGCATACAGGCACTGAACACACACGCTCACACACACGTACCTCAAGGAAGGGCAGAGAGCAAAGACAGCAGGTTGCTGCAGCGGAGTGTTTGTAAGAATTCCTGATTAGGCGGACTCATCCCTGTCAAAGCGGAGGCTTCAGGGAAAAGACTTGACCAGCTCAGGCACAGAGCTGCCTTCCTTAGGAGCAGGGCTGTTTCCCTTGTTGCTGCTTTCAAAGAGAGAGATGATGGTATCAGGGAGCAGGAGGGGCAGGTAGGCGAAGCAGGCTGCTCGGTTTCCAGCCTCAGCGTTTCCAAACTGTTGAGGTGACCTTGGGAGAATCTCCTCCCTGACGTGGGCCTCAGTTTGCCCATCTGTACCTTGAGGAGGTTCATCTAGATCAACACTGGTGAGTTCAGAGCCATCATGGAACACTCTCCTGAGAAGGACCCTGAGCTTGATGGAGACATTGCTGATCAGTGCTGTCTGGGCTAGCACCGGCAGGAGCGGAGGTGGTGCGTGTGCTGCTCACCATCCTTTGCCTCTGGGGTCCTGACATTCTGTGAGTCTCTGATCTGACTTCCGGGGCTTAAACAAGACTCCAGCTTGTCGTGCTGGAGTTCGCCCGCCCCGGCCCTACGAGCCAGCTCTGCATCTCTTCCCAGTCATGTTCAGGGACAGCACACTGCATGCAGCTTAAAGTCAGCCACAGCTGAAGTATTTACACCACAGAAATGGGCCAATGCAATAAATCAGGGTTTTACTGGTTTGCAGGCCAGGGCATGGGGAGATGAGAGTCAGGCAGCCCCCCAGTCCTGGGATCCGACGGGAACCCCTGGCCCCCGGCAAGTGGCCAGTGCCCACCGATGCTAGAGTCCAGACCATTCTATCAGAGACTCACAAACCCCAACACCCACCTTCTTCTAGATCCTCACACCATTTGCCCCAGTCCAGTGAGGTTACTGTAACAGAATAGCACAGACTGGGTGGCTTATAAAAAATAGGTATTTATGTCTTACAGTTCTGGAGGCCAGAAGTCCAAGATCAAGGCACCTGCAGATTCAATGTCTAGTGAAGGCCACCTTGTGGACTCTCTGTGTCTTCGCAGGGTGGAAAGGGGCGAGGGGGTTCTCTGGGGTCTCTTTTATGAAGGCACAAATCCCACCATGCTCCTCTCTCATAACCTAATCACCTCCCAAAGTTCTCTCCTCCTGATACGTCCACACTGGGAAGTAGGTTTCAGCATAAGAACTTTGGGGGGACACAAACATTTCATCCATAGTACTGCTTTTGCTGCATGCACGCCCATTCAGATCCCCAGTCATGCCTTCCTCCTCCAGGAAGCCTTCTCAGACTGCTTTAGTTTGCAGTGATACCCCACACTGCCACCCCAGCTCTCATTTCACTTTCTGTTTGTTGGTTCTGGGATGAAAACTGCCTTCCTGGAAAAGGTTCAAAGCCTACGTCTCCTCCTTCTTCAGCCCCCACAGTTAGGGCCCCACATAGGCCTAGTCATGGGACAGATGTCTAGGGAGATGCCAGCTGAGTCAGCTACTGCCTGGGACAGAGTCCCGAAATACCAGTAGCCATCATCCCAATCAGATTCTTATTCCCCAGGTGGGGAAACTGAGGCTCAGAACAGCACGGAACTGCCTGTCCAAGGTCGAACTAATTCTATAGAACAGAGGTCTCCAAATGCCCACCACACTGCCTTAGGAGTCCCATTTACAGACACAGAGACTGAGGCCCACGAAGGTCTAGAGGGTTAGCCAAGCTCGTAGTGTGGCCCAGTAGCCGAGTCAGCACAGACGCCAGATGCTGTGCCAGCATCCCTGAGGGGGGCCTGGGCCTCTACACCAGCGCCCCCTGCCTCTCCCTTCACTTCAGTCCCAACTTCCCCCAGCTTACCTAACTAGGCCTCGCCACGTCCACAGCAGGGCTCTGGAGCCCACCTGCCCTCTGTCTCCACCTCCTGGAGGGGACATCAAGCCTCAGGGGTCATTGCAGCAACCCGTGGGGCCTGAGGCCCCAGAATCCACGGGGGCCGCTTTCTTCCCCAAGGAGCAAGGCCCAGTCTGGGCCTGCACGGGCTGCATTTGGGGCTGCCTCCTCCCCGTTCTCTGTCCTCAGGCTGCTACTTAACATGCGCACGGGAACCTCAACGCTGAGCGTATAGATTTCTCTTTGTCTTTGGTGGTAATTATTAGCTGTCTCGGTGGGTGAATGCAGGCAGAAACAAAGGCAGCAAGGGTTGTAAAACCTTTTATCTCGATCAGGCCGCATTATTTGATAAGGTGCTAAGCTAATAGCAACGCATGTCAAATTGTGTTTAGACAGATCGAGGGGCTGGGAATGGAGGGTATATTTGTCTCCAGAAACCTGCACCTGCAAGGATAAGAAGGCAAGCACGCTGATATTCACAGCCCCGTGCAAAACGCAGACGGCCCTGCTTCTGGGGCTCCCGGCACAGAGGCTCCTGGGAAAGGGGGCAAAACAAGAGGCTGGGAAGGGAGAGAGTTGTGCTCATTTCCATTCAAGACTATCTCAGGATCTTTGCCCCGAGCCCCACAGGTCCCCACAGGGGTCAGCTGCAAAGGTAGGATTCAAATCCAGGTTCCCTGGTTCCCAAGCCAGAGCTCTTACCACAAGCATTTACTAAACCCCAAGTATGTAAATCTGCCCTTTATAAAGTTGACTCTTACAGAATCCCTACCCCCAGGGACGGCATGGACCATATAGAATTTGTAGTGAATCATGGGCAGTCTTGAGAAGAGGCTCACAAGGGCTGGATCAATCAAGGCAGGCTTCCTGGAAAAGGCAGAGTTTCATATGGGCCTTGCAGGATGAGAAGGGTTTGGAACACAAACCTGGGGAGAAGCACCCCTAACCACCAAGCTCCGAACTCCTTACTGAGAACTCCTAGGTGGACATCTGCTTGTCTCTCTGGATCCTGCCAGGCACTTCCTCCAGTTTGCCTTCCCAGACCCTCCAAGAGAGCCTCCCTGCACCTCTGTATGTCCACAGCAGCCCGCGGCTGACCACTCCATGCCCTGGAAGGTGGGCGGGAAGGTGGTGTCAGAGCAGCAAGAGGAGGTGAGGATGCACATGTCGCAAATAGTTACCAAAGCCTTAAAATAAAAGTGCATGACCATTGACGCAGTGGCTTTGTGTCTAGGGATAGCCCCTAGGGAAATCATGGAGAATGCATACAGCTCTCAAGCCTTCAGGATGTCCACCACAGGACTGTTTATATTAGCAAAATATTGGAAGTAACCTGTAATTGTCCAACAATGCAGAATCAGCTGAAAGAAACACTCGGGACATTCTCAGGAAGCCATTATGAAGCAATCATTGATCAGAGTCTTTGCTGGGCTTCTCCCTGGAGCAGACCCAGGGTTCAAATGCAGGAAGGTGGAGGCAGAGGAGTGGGGAGGTGACAGAGGAAGGCAGGCAGGCAGTCATGGCTGTGTTTCAAACCAGCTACCAGGGTGGGCGATCGGAGCCTAAGTCCTCTGGATAAACTGTGGGACCAGTGTAACACACCTGCCTCGATGTACCACACTTATCCCTTGGGGGAGGGAATTGGGGTATCTAACACCAGCTTGCTTCAGTCGTGGACGGAGGGCTGTTGGGGGCAGGAGAGGCCAGTGTTGATTGCCCAGCACTTGCAGCCCACCACCAGGCAGCCGAAAAGGCTCCGGCAGCAAAAGAAAGCCCTCAGCAAACAAAACCCAGGTGCCGGCAGGTGGACTGGGGAGCAGCAGTGCACTGAAGTGGCAGGGCCAAGGGCACGTGAGCACAGCGCTGCCTCTTCTGCTACAGTCTGTGCTTCCTACAGCTCTCAAACTGGGAAAAGCCAGGCTGGCTAGACAACGTATTTCTTCGCTTCAGGACGCCCGTTGGCACACCGATGCGCACTGGTGAATTTCCAAGCCCTCGACTATACACTGTGTCGACGATACACCTGCCTTGAATTTTCCTCCTGAGGCGCACCCATTAGTGGCTCTGGGGACATCGCTGCGGTCCAGAACAGAGCTGGGGAAATGCTGTCACAGCTGCCTTCTTAGTAACATGGAGAAATGGAGAAGGCAGTTTCCTATGGCAGTTGGTGCAAGAGGCTCCCATTTTCTTAATGTGTGTGAAAAGAAACTGACCAGCAATTTCTCTTCTCAGCTTTGATCCAGGATAAGTATCCTCACCCAAGGAGGCCTGTCCAAGAGCATCGAAGGCAGCACTGTAATAGTGCTGGGGGAAAAAAAATGCAGAAGCAATCTAAAAGCCCATCACCAGAGGATACCTAAATAAGCTCTGATGTATCTATGTACGGAATTCCACCCAGCAGTAAGAACGAACGACTCACAGCTATAAGTACTGACATGGAGAAAACCCCAAGACTAATAGTTAGGTGACAAAATCAAAGTACAGAACAATACATACTGTGTGATACCATTTCTGTTGAAGAAAAAACATCCAAACACACTAAAAATAAAACCGTGTATCTCTATAGGTACAGATAGAAACATGTGCGTGCTCTTCAAGCAAGATCAGGAATGATACGCATCAAACCCGCAGCCGTGGTTCCCTCCGTGGGAGAGGGACAGAGGACCCTAGCCTGGTCCGTATCGTGCTAACAAGAATGCATTCCTATACTGCGCGTGTAATTAAAAAATAAATGAAAATGCTTTCAAGAAGGAAAAGGGAAAGCCTGGCAGTATCTCCACCAAAATACCAAAATATTTACAGGGTTTATCTCTGAGTGCTGGGATTAGGGGTGTTTTTAATTTTCTTCTGTTTGCTTATCAGTATTTTTAAATTTTCTACAAAGAGCATGCATGTTTTTGTAATAAGAGGAAGAAAACCTGAAGTAACATTTAATTAGGGACCCGCTACATCAGCCCCTGGTAGGAAGCCGTCCCCTCCTCCAAGCAGAGTCTGTGTCTGATGTTTCCTCGCACCCTCCCAAGCTGCTTTCGATTTCCACCCCAGGCTTCCTAGACATTACATTCTGGGTTGGACACTCCAAGAACCGAGGTGCTGGCTTTCCTGATCATAGCTGTGATTCTCTGCCTGTGCAACCTTGGGTCACACAACACCCTCTCTGGGCCTCAGTGCCATCTTCTACTGACAGGAATTCTAGAACCCGCACAGCCTTCTCCACACTGTGCCTGGAAGGCCTGGGAGATGATAGCTGGGCTTGTCTTGTGTAGAAGGCCCTACTTGTGTACAACTCATGCAAGGAAGACAGTCTGACCAGGAGCCACCACCACCGGCCAAGTCCCAGGACCCCAGCCCCCACCGAAAAGGTTTCGGGTCAGCTCCAGAGAATCCACTGGAATTCAAAGTCAGGCTGTGCACAGAAACGTGAACGATGCACATCAGGCCACGTGAGCAGCGCCGGGCTGGAGAAGCTGGGTCTCCCTTGAAGCAGGGCTCTGAGTGTCAGATTTTCCACTCTATTTCTCTGTAGCATGTTCTGCACATCCCAGTGCTAAAAATAACTGTGGCATCAGGGGATGGGGTGTGCTGGGTGGCTCCAACAGCCTTTGGAGCTGGTTTGACATGGCAGCCTCCCTTCATCTGGGCAGGACGGGACCCAGCTCCACAGAGTCCTCTCCACCCCGCTCTCCTCGCCCAACCTTACTCTCCTGTCCATAACTTCACCTTCCGCCTTGGGACTCTGAGGACCATGGGAGGTGGCAGCCTAGAAATCACAGGGATGGAAAATCCCCAAAGAAGTCATCTCTTCCACTGCCTGGGAGGAGCACTGTCACCCCTAAGTCCTTAAGGATGACAGAGAAGACCCCTATATCTAAGGCAGTTCCCTGAATCTAATCCATCAAACGGCCCACCTTCGTCTCTTTGTGGAAAGTCATTCCCGAGCCTCGCTGGGATCTCTGCCGTTCCAACAGAGGCCAATTCCTACTGTTCTCCCCCTACGGGAACTTAAGAGAGAAGTGATGGTTCCAGGTTGAAATCAAACTGAATACAAAGGCATAGGCGCAGAGCAGGGGTGATGTCTACTGTCCTCCGTGTCGGGTCCCTCCCCGACTAGGGGGATACTCCAGCCATGCTGGCTGGATGCAAGGTAGCAAAGTGTCTACCCGACCCCTGCACTTTCCTTGGTGCCCCCATCCACCAGTGCAGTCCTGATGCTGGATCCTGCGTGCATCCACGCCCAGCCCAGGAGGCAGTCAGGAGGCCTGGAGGCCACCTGCGGCCTTGAAGAGCTTACATTTAGTGCAGGGCTCAAGACAGGGGCACGAAAAGGCAACTAAAACCATATGTAACCTGTGGCAGAAGGAGGCATGGCCATCAGAGCATGGTCTCCCCGGAGGAGTGAGTTGTGAGCTCTGAGCAGAAGCAGGGAGGCCTGAGGCCACAGGTCCCGTGGACACCAGGGAATGCTAAGAAGAAGGACTCTCTGGGATCCAAAGGAAATAAAACTGAAAATGGGATTGAGATCCCATAAGGAAGCCCCACCTTTGAAGGCCAAGAGCAGAGATTTGGACTTCACTCCCTAGGCTACATTTCTTAGAAAGTATTCAAAAAGCGCCTGTTAAAAAGTGATTCTGTGAAAGGAAAGGTGTGGTGTGTGGTGTGCAGAAAGCCAGCAGGGAGTGGGTGGCCCCAGAGGAGAAACGGAAAACGGCAGGCACGTGGCCCGGGAGGAGTCAGAAGAGCTGCCGGGCAACTCTGGGAGCTGCAGGAGCCAGGCCACTTCCCAGAGCCTCAGTTTCCCATCCTATGGAATGGGGTGGCAGCCCTGGGGTGGGGGGCTGCTGGGAGGAGTTTGGCGCTGGTCCCATCCCAGCTCTCAGGAGTGAGCACTGGACTCAGAGTGGTAAGATGGAGACAGATTGCCCTTCGATGAAGCCAGTGGACAGCGATATGAGCCTGGGAGTCCCAGCACATGTAACCGAGAACTTGAGACAGGACTACATCCCTCCGACCTCTCATCCTTGTATTCTGCCTTCCCAGCCCCTTCCACTCTTCTGACAACACAGAGCCTCCATGGGAACAGAGTATGGAATGGGGAGGGAGAAGGCGGGTGTTCCAGGCCTTAGCTACAGCATTTCCAAACCGTGTGGCCCTGGGCAAGTTCCTTAACTTCTCTGAGGCTGTTTCCTCATCTGTGAGGGGACGAGAAGGATGACGACAACAATGACACATCTGAGGTTTTATCACGTGCCAAGCCATGCTTTACAACTCCTTGTGGGAGCTCTGCCATGATCATCCTATTTCATGCACACAAACTGACACAGAGAAGTCAAGAAAGCTGCCCAAGATCACACAGCAAGTGAAGAAGCCCGGATAGATCTGCTGAAGAAGGTGCTGATAGGATTGAAGAGGATGGAGAAGGAATGCTCTTGACACTGGAATTTGCTAGTCATCTTCCAACATTATCACGATGCTGTGGCAGGCCGCACTTTCAAAGGTGCCCACGACACCATTCCCATCCGCCAGGCTCTTTGACCACAAGACAGTGCTCTCCTCCATAAGGAAGTGGGTTCTGTTTTGCTTCCTTCTTGAATCTGGTGGGCCCATGACAGTTCTGGGCCCATAGAATGTGGCAAAATGGCAACCCCAGTTCAAGGTGCAGCCCAGCCCTTACCTAGCCCAGCTGCCTCCACTTTCTGTGTCCTGGGAGCCAGCTGCCATATGAAAAGTGCAACCACCCTGAGCCCACTGTGCTGGGAGAGACCCAAGTCATGCAGAGGGCCCTGGAGAAGGAGACACTGCCCAGAGAGAAGCCAAGGACACTGAGGGGCCAGGCATGGGAGGCAAGGGACCACCCCTTGGGTGACTTGCAACTGAGCCCACTGCCCAGCAGAGCCCAGTCACCCCACAGAATTAGGCATCATATGAATACATCGTTGAAGCCCCTGAATTGGAGGATGATTATCACACGTGAGTACCGAACCAGAACAGATATCTCCGTCCCTCCTCTTTCAGTTTTAAGAGGGAAGGTCATTACAAAGAGATGGGGAAGAGGGAAAACAGAGACAAGGCGGGCCTCAGGGTTACCAGCAGCTGGGGCACACAGCTCCCTTCTGCTCTGCCTCTGGGTCCCAGCCAGGGGTCAGCCTGCCCAAGAGCCCTCAGACACTGGCCTATGAGTCGGGGGCCTGCATGCCAGGCACTGACTAGCACCCGCTCCTCTGATCTGCCTTCTCCCCTTCTGCTACGTGAGAAACGGAAATGATGACCTCTGCGGTCCCTTCCAGCTCTTGCCTCTCCAGCCCCTCCACCACGGGGCTCATTCCAGCCTGGGCCTGTCTGGCAGAGCCAGGACACTGCGCAGAACTCAGAGGCCCTCAGGAGGCCCACACCCTACCCCAGGCCTCTAAGCCCCTGGGAAGAGAACCGCTGCAAGCCCCTGGGTCCAGCAGACCCAGCCCCACTGCCAGCCAGTGGAGCTCGACAGAAGAGGCAGTGCCCTCCCAACCCTCACGCTGACACGTGGTGGCTCTGTAACTCATGGGCTAACTGCGCCGGGTGCCGTGACAGGCCCTTGACATCCTCCCAGGCATCCAGAGAGGTAGAGATTGCTATCGGCTCATTCTGCTGATGCAGAATCTGAGGCTCAGAGATTTACCAGAGATGGTAAATGACTCGGTTAAAATCACACAGCTGTAAAGTCACACACAGTTTAAACCTGGAGGCCTGATTCCCCGGCTCCCCCGCTTGTCCACAATACTAAGCTGCTGCCAGTGAGAGCATGTGTGAAAACACAGATACGTCACTCTGTGCTCCCCCAGCAACCTATCTCTACACGGTCACCACACTTGCAGCCACGTACGCACATAAGCACAGACCGGGGAGTCCAGCACGGACAGGTGCACAGGTAGAGACAGGCCTTACATTGGTCCTGTATTTGAAAACCCACGTTCACACGGAGGCACACAAACACTCCCCCAGGCACACGTTCCAGCATTCTTACACACAGACACAGACGCTCATGGTCTCGGCATGTGCTCACACACACACACACACACGCACACCTACACTTCTAGCCCCAAGGACTCACGTGCAGATATCTGCATTCATACATCCTCATAACACACACACACACACACACACACACACACACACACTGCACCTTGTTTAATGATGCCCGGGAAATGAGAGTCATTATTTTTATTTAAAAAAAAAAAAAAAAAAAAGGAAGAAGTCTCAAATGCCAATAGATTCCAGTGTGTATTTTCAGTGCTAAAAGGTTTCACAAGCAAAAGTCGCCCAACAGTGCCACCTGCTGAAGGCTGGCTGTTCTCTGTCCTCGCCCCTTATGCTCTCCTGCCCTCAGAAGAGACCCTTCCTCAGTTTCCCTCAAAGTGCTCAGGACTCAGAAGCTGGGTGGGGGAGCAGGGGCCGGGGAGTGAATGCAGATGGGGAGACAGGAGATACTGAGGCAGAGAGAAACGTGGAGAAGGGGAGAGGGAAGCCGACTTCCAAAGCCAGGCAAGGAGAGAAAGAGGGAGGGAGAGCAGCCCTGTAGGGAGTTGGTGAGGGGGGAGGGGGTAGGACAGGAGCAGAGGGAGGAGGCCAGCAGGACACAGGCAATTCGAGACAGAGAGCACAGAAAGAACCAGACCTGAAGGATGAGTCAGGCATACCAGGAAAATAGATACGGGAGACACGGGGAGAGAGCAGGGCATGCAGAACAAGTTGTCAGCCACTCCCATGGGGCCCCCGTGTGCAGCAAGCCTCACTGTGAGCCCCAGCCAGCCTCCCTCTAGAGGACAGTAGGGAATGGGGGGGTGCAGTGTCCTTCCAGAGACCGGGATACCCATGACACCCCCAGCCCCTCAAAATGCTTGTCCAGCAGCCTCTGTCCCAAAACAGCTCAGCTCTCCCTGTCCCTGAGTTGGGATGGGCTGACTCTCCCTAGGGCAGGCTTCTCCTATAGAAGGCCTGGGCTGTTTCAGGAATACTGTGGAGGGGACTTGTCCAAGGTCACACGGCACAGTGAGAAGAGTCGGCCCTGGAAACTTCCACTGACCTCCACCTCCACCGTTGTGTGAGGCCACGACAAAACCTGAGGGGAAACAGAGTTTGGGATAGAAAACTCCTTCGGGTCATGTCCCCAGCTTCAACTCGCTGTTCTCGGTGAGCCCAGGACCCTCCACTCACGGCAGCACCTCAGCACCGCTCAAGGTGTAGCGGGCAGGGGGCTGGGCCCCAAGTCCTCTGTGAGGAGAGTCAGCCTCACCACCGCCAAGTCAGTCATCAACCCTCTGCGGCTGGAGTCAGAGCTGAACAATCAGCAGAAAACCCTTAAACAGACCCTCAAACCACAGGACATTAGTTCTGAAGATGCTCTAAATCCCAGTGGTCCCTTCCTGAGAGGACACTGCCCAGAGGACTGGGTGTGCAGAAGTGATGGGAATTCCAGCCCTGCCAGGCCAGCCTGCCATGCCAAAATCTTAGCATCTTTGAAAACCAAGTCATCGAAATCCTAAGACGGGGGCTCCCTGCAGGTGGCTATCTTGGGAGCTTCCTCCTGCCCTTTGAGGCCCTCCACACTGGGCCTTCCCTCTCCCAGTGGGACACTCTCTCCAACAGAAAAGCCCCTGACAGGGCAAGTCATGGGGCAATTTCCCTGCTAAGCAGCCTCTTGCGTGTCCCATAGCTCAGCCCAGGCTACCAGGAGACATGTCTCTCACCTTTGTTAAAAAGCATGGGACCCTCCCTGCAGCAGAAAGCTGCCCAAGCACAGCACAGAGCAGGTGCTGGCTGGCATCTAATTTGCATGGAATTTGCATATGCTTCCTGACTTCTCAAAATACCAGGAAACCCTCCTCCACCTTATAACTTCTCGGCATTCAGAATCCCTCCTGACTTCGAATCATTTCAGTGCCATGGACTTCCATTTGCTTAGCTAGAAAATGGGGTTCTCTCAGAAACCAGAGAGACTCTAGAGTCCTTCAAAGGTGAGTCCTGGCTCCAACCTAGCTTTCCAAAGGGGCATGGCCCCCACTCACTTTGGCTGCTCCTTCCCCCTCCTGCTGGGCCAAAGCACACAGCCCCTCACTGAAGGCACTCTGCTCTCCCACGTCTATAGGACCTGGCTGTAGTCCTATAGGATGCTGTTCCCGGACCTGGAATGCCCTTTCCTCTACACAAAAAACTCCTATTTACCCTCAAGACCCAGTTCAAATGGACCTTCTGCAAAGCTCCTCTGTGTCATCTTCCCTACCTCCACGCCGCTGAGCAGAATTATTGCCACTCAGCGGGTCCCAGCACTTTAGCTCATTAACAGCCAACAATTAAGGGGATGATTTATTATATAACAGAGAGGTGTTATCTAACACATATCTTTCCGGTTAGACTGTGGACTCACTGAAGGCAGGAACTGGGGGAGAGGCAGCCACCACTGCACGCCTGCAGCTCCTTGCCAAACACACTCTGATTTTCCCTCCTTAATGACTAGCCCAGACTGCATTAAATAGCACTGATACCCCACTCAGGGCTTTATAACATGCAACAGCATAGAACAGAGGGTCCTCGGGGACTCTGCTCCCTAGAGAGCCCTGTCTACTGTTAAGCACCCAACTCATCACAGACAAAACCCCCAGTGGAGGCATACAACCCCAGCTAGAGCCTTGTGCCCACAGGTGAGTGAGGCAAGGGGGCCAAGGCTGCTATTTAAGAAGCAAATAACCAAGCAGGGAAATTTACAGTCAGATAATTGGCAGCTCTGGTGCATAGTCAAATGCAGTAAATTAAGTGTTTTCCTGTAAATCAAGTTTATGATTTGCACTGGAGATGTAATTGTTAAAACTGTTCATTTTACCAGCAAATAGCAGTTGAAAGAAACCAATTTAGGAGTGACAGATTGGTTTTGATTCTAAATGTAGTGCTAAAACAGTTAATTTTAATAACATCCATTGGACAGGAGTCTGCCTGTTACTTAATATCATAGTCAACAATTTGAAAACTGCACAATCAGCCGCTGCTGCTTCCGCTAAAAATTAATCCAATTTTTCCCCCAAATGGAGGCATTTCTCAGCAGGAAGTAGCATCTCCATGCAGGAGGGTTTCCCTCATTCACCAGGTAACGGCCTTCCCATGCTGCGGAAGGCGGGCCACAAGGTCAGCTGTAGCTGGAACAAAAGGCACACGCCCCGGAATATTGGGACGGAAAGGGACCCTTCCCGGTGTCCCAGTGCCCTGGATGGCAAGCAGGATCTCGGACTTCTGCGCGTGCCTGCATGCCTCTGGTGAGGGAGTGTTCACTCTCATCCATGCCTCCTTTCCCCCCTGGGCATCTCTGAAACTGCGGAGATGTCAACTCCAGTTTCCATGGTCCAGCCCACCAGTAAATGGATGACAGTCCCCAGGTGTCCACCACTCCCGTGTGGCTCCTTTCTTCCCCTGGGTCGTACCAGCCTGGCCCATCCCCGAGGCATTGTGCTGTGACAGAGGGTCTTAGACAACAATGGGTAGTTAGTGGGTCTTTCTCAATGAACAGGACAAAATTTTATCTTCTACACCTGTCACCATCCTCCTCGTCATCTCAAGACACATACACCCATCTGTCAATGTCCAGCGTTGGTTTGTGGTGTCCAAGATTGGCCCTGCTATTTTTGTTATAAACTAATTTGGGTCCAAAGCACACAGAGGGCCTCCAGCTTCCCAGGACCTCCTCGTTTGGTTAAGGGGAGCCTATGAACTGCTTTAGGGGCTCACTCTGATCATGAGCCGGGCTCTGCTCCTAAGGAGTCAAGGCTCCTCAAACTTTAGCATGCATCACAACCATCTGGAGGGCGAGTAAAAGTGGAGTGCTGGACCCCCACCTGTCCCCCCCAGGGTTCCAGTTCAGTAGGTCTGGACAGAACCAGGGAATCTGCATTTCTAGCAAGCTCTCAGGTGTACTGATGCTGTTAGCCCTCACTCTGAATGGTACCCATGTAAGGGGTCCCTATTACTGTGAACACCACCAACCTGACACAGAGGAGGAAGCTGGAGCCCAGATAGGTGACACACAGTGGCGAGCACAAACAGCCCCCCCACACCCCCATGCAGCAGCTCCTTCAACGACTCGTTCTCTCCCAAGGCATTCCCGGAGCTACGATTCCCAGCAAGGAAGATGCACAAATCAGCCCATTTACCCAGCTTTCGTTCAATAATTTCAAGAGGTATTAAAAAGGGAAACTTCCATAAAAGAAGGAAAAGCCTGTTCATTTTCATGGCCACCACTTGGAGGAATGGTTTTCTGGAGTCTAGGCAACCGCTTGTAAGAGTCTATTATAAAGGGAGGTCTAAATCACATTTATGGCTTATACTGTAAGGCAAATGTAGGTATTAAAATTGTTCCTTTTAAATGATAAACACCCGCTGAAATGGTGCAATAGAGTCACATCAGAGACTGTTTTCACCCAAAACAAACTGACTCAGGAAAGGCAGTAAATAGCAAATTTGACTGTAGACCCCATGGCTACTGTTGATCTAAGGAGTGAGGAGGGACGGGGCGATGCAGAGAAGCTACCTCGCCAGGCCCAGTCTTCTCCAAGGCCCCAGAGGTAGGATTTCTCCCCAGAAGGAACACTGGCTCCTTGTTTTCTCGCCTGGTTTTAGAGACCAGGGCCTCCATTCTACTGTGCATATCACAATTGTTGTGGTTTTGATTTCGAGGGGGAAGTAATGGAAAAAATAGTTAATCACCCATTCATAATCTCTTAAACATTATTTTCAAGCTGATAGTTGCAAAACAAAATGCAATCTTTCTAGCATCTTCAAGCAATTACTTGTCATTTTCCCAGTTTCCATAATAAAAGGAAATTAGGCTGGGGGGGGTGAGGGGGAGGGAGCAAACTCCTGACTTTGACATTTGAGAAGATGAAGGACAGACTTCAAGTCAGTCCTGCCCAAGTTTTCCTATCACAAAAGAAGGCAAATGCCAAGCCAGGCCTAGTGATGGGAACTGGGGTGGGGGCTTCTCTTGGCCTACCCCACCCACTCCCAAACAAAATGTAATGTGGGTCTAATTACCTATACTTTGTTAAGCAAACTTGCTTCTGCCCACTCCCTGAGGGAATTCAGGGGACACACCCACCTCTCTCTCCGGCCCTAAAGAGACTGAATAAATGAGGAGTGTTAGCCAGGAGCCAATTTACCTTTTCTGAGCATCATAGTGAGAGCTTAATTCATAATAGATGGTTGAATGGATGGATAGATGGATGGATGAATGGATGGATGCATGCATGCATGCACGTATGATTAGACGGATGGTTGGGTGGGTGGGTGAGTGGGTGGATGGATGGATGGATGGTTGGATGGATGGATGGATGGATGGTTGGGTGGGTGGATGGATGGATGGATGGTTGGGTGGTTGGGTGGGTGGATGGATGGATGCATGCATGCATGTATGATTAGACGGATGGTTGGATGGTTGGATGGTTGGATGGATGGATGGATGGTTGGGTGGGTGGATGGATGGATGGATGGATGGTTGGGTGGGTGGATGGATGGATGGATGGATGGATCCATAGACAAATGGATGGATGGATTGAAGGATGAATGGATAGACAGACAGATGGACAAATAAAAAGTGAAAATAGACACCGTTTCTTGAGATTTCTCCCATGATGAGAGAAAGCTTCCCAAACTCAGTGCGAAAACACATTTTTTATTTCCAATCAATTCATTTTCTAGTCTGTTAAAGATATTTTTTGTTAAAGATACTTTTATAAAACAAGCTAAAATGTCATGGTAATGCCATGTTGCTGAACAAGTTCCTAACTCTTCCTCTCAATTTCTGTAATCAATAGTGTGAGGACGGTGCTGTTCCCCTGTGTCCAGGGTCAGGCTTGGAGAACTGCCCTTGGGCTCACCTCGAAGCAAGTCACACATGCTAATCCCCCATTTCCTCCAGCCACTCTCTGAGGTGGATGCTTCTAGCCCTACATTCCAGATGGGGAACCTGTGGCCCAGGGAGGGTTAGTGAGTTACCCAATTTCCAAAAGCTAACAGCTAGAAAGCTAAGCGTTATACCCAGATCTGTCAGGCTCCAAGCTTTTGTATTTGCCTGACTCAGGGCTTCAGAGATGCCTCCCAGCTAGGATGTGGGGAGGGACACTGTTAGGAGTTAGGAGAGGGGAGAGATGCTAGGCAGGAGGCAGGGACCCCAGGATCCAGAGGCAGGAGTGTGTGTGGTGTGGGACAAGGACCATGGGGGAGCCAGAGCAGGTGGGGAGATGGGACAGGAGCCTCCCCCGGCTGGCCTGGTGGCTCCCGTCCCTGGGCAGCTGGGCAGACAGTGGCCCTCAGCCCAGAGAAGGGGGTGGGGAAAGAAGCAGGCACCACGTCACTCCCTGCACTTGATCCTCGCCGTGGAGCCTGGGTTTCCCCATTTTGAAACCCATGGAGCAGCAGTTGGCATTAAAAAAAATGTAAATCTGACAGAAGACTCTCCCATCATAGTATTTCTCCTTTACAAGAGTTTTAGAGACTAGAGGGGTCAGAGCAGCTCCTGCTCCTGCTGAGCTGATTCTGTGAAGCTTTGAGCGTGGAGGGCCAAGGGCGCAGGGCAGCGTGTTCACAGAGGCCGGAATGAAAGGGAGGATCAGGGAGGATGTGCCAGCAGCCCCAGCCCGCGCCGGCCATGCTCCCGGGATCCCAGAGCACGGAGCAAAACGCAACAGGGCACATGGAGGCCTCCAGCAAGATGCACAGACAGGATCGGGATGGAAACGCAGCTTAAATCTCACCATTCTCAGAGGGGGAGCAGCTCGTCCCTTTCCTCCTGGACACCCATCCAGCTCTGTCATTTAAAGATTCTCCAAGGAGGGGCCTCACACACCCAGAAAGCAGGGTCTTCCATTCTTCTTGGTCCCCCAGGAGAACACCCTAATCCAAAAGTCCAGAATCTCCTCCCATTCTCCAATGGCAGGACAGTTCAATATGAATGAGGTCTCTAACCAGTGTCTGGGCTAGGGATGGAAATTCCAAGATGGAAGACATCCAACACCGGCCCCCAGAATGCTCCCAATCTGGGCAAAACCAGTTGCACCACAGAGAGATGAATATTTTGATAGAGGGAAGTCCAAGGTTATATGGGTACCCAGAGGAGAGGCCCCGACTCAGCCAGGAAGGGTGGTCAAAGAAGGCTTCCTGGAGGAAGGCATACCTGAAGCGAGCCCTCTCTGAGCAAAGGAGGGGAGGTGGCAAACACATACGTAACAGTAACAACAACACCTTGGAATGAAAGAATCCATTTTGCTTTCCTGATCAAGAGGAAGAGATTTTCATAGTTTCTTGGAGCTGGAGTCCAAGCCCCTTATTTCTGAGTAAGGAGACTGAGGTTCAGAGAGGTGAGGTGCTAGGCCTGAGGTAACACAGCGAACTGGGAGGGGTGGGGGAGAGGTGGCTCAGAGGCTCTCCTGGCAGCCAGGCCAGCCCCTTTCTGCCCTACATTGTGTGACTTGAGCTATGCTCTTCCCCAGCCAGGCATCACCTTGCAGGAAGTAGAGAGAGGGCTGTGGAGGGAGTAGAAGGACCACTCTACTCTCCACCTGCTGGACTCTCTCCCAGGAGCTCCTCTGAGGGAAGGCAACTCAAGGGGGCTGACCAGTCCCCCAAGATTCCCCAGGAGCACATCTGCCTCATGGGACACAGTGAAGCAGGGCAGAAGCAAGGCACGATCTTAAGGGCCCTCAGGGAAACAGGAGGCTCTGGCATCCCAACATCACCCCCCAACTCGCCTGCCCCCCTTCTTTACAGCCACACCCAGGGGCCGAAAGGGCACAGCTGACTCCCACTGGGCTCTCCTTTCCCCTCAGAAAATCCCAGCACATGACCCATTTGTAAGCTCTGGCTGCTGGGCCTGCCTCAGAGGCAAACTGGCTGGACACAGGCATCAGGTGACCCATTCCAGCCAGGACACCCCACTTCTCTGGGCTGTGTGGCCCTGGGGGCGTTAGCGATCACAGCAACCAGAGTCCAGCAATAGCCGCAGCTAACTCACAGCCCTAAGAAGCTGCCTTCAGATGGCAATGCACCTGACCCCTACAACCCCTCCAGGCAGGTGCCACTGGCACTGTCCCCATGGCACAGAAGTGGACACTGAGGCTCAGAGACGGGAGGTCACTTGCCCCAGGCCCTGGGGTTGGGGAGTGGCAGAGCTGGGAATTGAACCCAGCATTTTAGCCCTCTCGATCTCAGTTCCCTGTCCCTGAAGAATGGGGCCGATCACATCCTGGGGCTGGGGAGGTAAGGGGCCTGGTCCAGGCACTCGTGCCCTTGGGGAACCGAAGCCAGGGGGAGGCAGGAGCACCTGTGCTGGAGAGAAAGAAGGGAAAGCCCTGACAGCGGTGGGGCTAGAGCAGATGGTAGCCAGGGGTGGGAAGGCCTCACCATGGGGCATCAGGCCCTCAAGGACACCCGGAGGAAAGAGCACTCAATTTGAGGGAATTCTGAGAAGTAGGGCAGGCCAGTGTGGCTGAGCCTTGAAGGGCAGGCAGGTGGGTCCAACCCACAGAGGCTGCGGTGGACAGCACAGGGCAGAGACTGCACGTTCATGGGCTTGGGGATGAGACCTCCAGCTGTACAAAGCACTTTATCTTTGGAGCTCCTGGCACTAGGATAAGGGCTGTGACACTGGAAAGGTGAAAAAGCAATGGCCGCACTTCCGGAACACATACGTGCTAGGCACTGTGCTGGCTACTTGCCGTGCAGGTTGTCATTTAGTCCCCACCTGGACAAGAGGGAGGCTGGGTGACTTGCCGCATCTGACTGGGGAGGAGCCCAAGGCTCATAGAGCTGAGCAGCCTGCCCCCCAGTCACACAGCTGGTCAGGGCTGGGGCAAGACTTGGACCTAGGCTGTAGGGGTCTGCGTCTGGCTCTCCTTACCATCACACTGTCCCCCCACCCACTCCTAAAGCTACACTGAAGCACATTGGTTGGAGCAGAGAAACCAAGGCACAGCGAAGGGAAGGGACTGGCCCAAGGGCACATGGTCAATGAGTGCAGCATCTGGGCCCCTCACCCAGGGTGGTGGAGAGAAGGGCTTCCTACATGCCTGTCTGAGGTTCGGTGAGAGTGTGGGGAGCAAGCAGGATGCAGGCAGCGGGGGGGCACCCTCGGTATCATCCATGGGGGCCACGGTGAGTGGTGCAACCAGCTTGGCCAGAGGTTTGGAAAAATGACCCATTCCTGTAAAACCGAGATGCTGCACCTCTGTCTGGACGCTCCACCCCTGCCAGCACCATTAGGTCTGTTCGGGAAGGAAGGGGTCCCACAGAGGCAGGGGTCCAGGGGCCCCGTGTCAGGCAGGGCAACTAAATCATTCATCAGCTGCCACCTTTGGAGGCTCTGCTCTTTGCTGGCCCCGGGCCCACCAGCTGTGCAGCCTAGTCCAAGCGCCTGCCTTCTCTGGTCTCGGTGAAAGGGCTGGGCCAGATCACCTCATTCAGTGACTCCCAAAGGGCAGCCTCGACCACAAGACCCAGGCCCTGCTCTCAGACACATACTGCACCAGTGCGATGCCAATACTCATTCCCAGCATGCTGGACGATCATAAGCAGGGTGGTTCCAAACAACAGAAATGTATTCCTCTGTCGAGTTCTGGAGCCAGAAGTCTGAAATCAAGGTGTTGGCAGGGCTTTGTTCCCTCCAAGGCTCTAAGGAAGAACCTTGGCTTCTGCTGGCTTCTGGTCATGCCCACCAATCCCCGGGCTCCCTTGGCTTCAGCAGCACAACCACCAAATCTGCCTCCACCTCCACGTGGAATTCATCCCTGCGCACCCCCGTGGCTTCAACTCTCTCTCTCCTTATGACAACACCGGGCGTCGGATTTACGGCCCCTCCTGGCCCACTATGGCCTCCCCCTCATCCAGGAGGTCTTCATCTCCATTTGCTTCCATCTCTGAAGACCCTGATTTCCACACCACCAGGTACCAGGGGCTTAGGACTGCAACATATCTCCCTTTTTGGAGGAGGCAAAGGAAAACAATTTGGCCAACAACACTGAGGCTCCATCCTGGCCACCAGAGTCTCGGCTTCCTGGTGTGATGGGTGGTGTCCACCTTGGGGGTCCAGAGACCTGGCTTCCTGATCCCACTGTCCCTAGCTTCCCACGTGACCTTATTTATTCAGTCATTTGACTAACACTGACTATGTACCTACCACATACCAGAAACTGTCCTGAGCCCTAAGGCATGCTAGTCCACAACACACCATTCCTAGAGCCTGCCTCCCTAGAGCCAATGACCGAGTGGAAGGCCAACTATAAAGAAATTAACAAGCAATCTGTCCTCCAAGCCTCAGTTTCCCAAACCTTATCCTGAGCCATTCTCTGATGGAATGGATGAAGCCCATACTACGTAGCAGAACAAAATGATGCCAGAAGATAAGAGATCTTCTGTGACCCTAGCTGGATGTGTGATCTTGGGAAAAGCACTTCACTTCTCTGTGCCTCTGTTTTTGAATGTGGTTAATGGAAATGTCATGTCCAGCTTAAAAATATATCATCTATTTTTTATCACCTGAGAACATGCATGAGTTCAAGTGTGTGAGGTCTGGGCCCACTGTAAGTACTTTTAAGGACCCTCTGCTCCTCTGTGTCTCTAAAGTATGACGCCATACCCTCCCTATCAGCTTTCCTGCCTCAGGACATTTGCACAAGCTGGTTCTTCCATCCAGAATTATCATCCCTGTCTCTTTTCTTTGTCTGGGAGATCTTTTATAACCTCTTCAGTTAACTCTCTCAGCTCCTACTTTAACTCTGGACAGAAATAGCTTCCTCCTCTATGGGGTGTATGTGTGTGTTTAACTGATTTTGAAATAGAAGTAAAAATGCCTCTTTAAAAATTTTGAACAGTTCATAAATGTAGGAAATAAAAAGGAAGTTTTACCTCCCACACAGACCCTCGTCAATATCCAAACTAGCCTCTGCTAACATTTCATGTGTTCTTCCAAAAACTATATATATATATGTTTTATATAGCATATATATATACATATATATATGCATCATAATAATAATAATAATGACTTACTCTGTGCCCAGTCCTGTTCATGCTTTATGTTTTAACACAGTGAATCCTCACAACCTATGATCAGGTGCTATTATTAGCTCCTTCTGACAGCTGAGTAACTACACCCAGGGAGGCTGAGTGACTTTCCCAAGTCACAGAGCTGCTGAGTGACAGAGCAGGAATTCACACTCAGGTGGACTGTGCCCAAGGCCATGCTTTCAACCGTCCTTTTTTTTTTTTAAAGATTTTATTTATTTATTTGACAACCAGAGATTACAAGTAGGCAGAGAGGTAGGCTGAGAGAGAGGAAGAGAAGCAGGCTTCCTGCTGAGCGGAAAACCAGATGCGGGGCTTGATCCCAGGACCCTGGAATCATGACCTGAGCTGAAGGCAGAAGGCTTTAACCCACTGAGCCACCCAGGCGCCCCTCAACCGTCCTTTTTTATACACACAAGTGTGTTCTCATATACACTGCTCTGCTCCTTGCTTTATTTTGCTGAAAAAGCATCTCTGAATCTCTCCATATCAGCACAAAACCAACTCCTCCATTCTCTCCTGCAGCCACTTGGCACGGAAGCAATGTGTCTTCTGCCCCCAGGCCCCTGATGGACGTGTTGGTGGCCCCTGGTTGCTGCTGAAAATGTTTCTGGGTTAACTGGAGCTTGCGTCCTCTCTCCCTCAGTATACATTTGCAAGCACATCTGCGGAAAGGGGCCCTGGGACAGCTGGACCAGAGGGCATAGGCTTTTCAAATGTAAACAGATGTGGCCCTATCTCCCTCCGGAGAGGGTGAGGCAAGTTTGGGCTCCCTCCCCAATGTGGGCTCCCTTGGGGGTGGGGGGGAGGTCCGGAATTGGGGGGGACCTTAGACCAGGTTGTGGAAATGTTGAAGGAAGAACAGGACCTTTTAAGCAAAACCATCTAGAGTCTATTTCATTCAACAAACAGTAAGAATTTTGTTGGCTTCTATTGTATGCTCTGTCTGGGTACAGGAAGCAGAGAATAAGGGGCCAGGCAGGCTGCATTGAGGAGGGACTTGGGCTCAGTGAAGGTGATGCTAGGGAGGGTGGCCAGAACACCAGGCTGTGAGCCAGGTCTTGTGATTTTTCCAGAAAGCCTGAAACCTGGATTTTGGGTGAATTTGCCCTGATGCTGAGCAGAACACCTGGCCCTTGAAGATATCATATTTCTTAAGTGGATAAAGAAAAGAATGAAGGAATCTGAAGTTTGTCTTCTTTCTTCTGCAGCTCAGCCTGGAAGAGGGACCTGTCTCTCTAGTAAGACGTGCAAGGCCCTGGCCTTACTCTGGACAGGTGGGCAGGGCGAGGCAGCAGCCTCTTCCGGCAACCAATTCCACCTGCCCCAACACTGGCGCACCGCCCTCACCCCCCCACCGCCTCGAGTAGATAGGCATCTCCCTGAAGGCTGCAGGGGGAGGCAACTCTTCCCTGTTTTGCGAGGTAACTTTTGGGTGTATGATCAGTTTTGTTCAGCAAAGCCCACACCCTGCCCTGCCCGGCTGGCACTCAGACCTCCTGCCTTGCTGAATTCCTCCGCCACCCCGAGCAAGGGCACAGAGACATGAATAAGTGAACTGAAAGAATCAGCCACTATAAGTTGAGAGACAGTCACCTTGTCTCCCATCCTACCTTCAGTAGGCTTCAAGAAGGCAGGGATCAGACCTTACTCCAATTATGTATCAGTCAGTAAGACTAATTAATTAGTGCTCAGTGTGCATTCCTAATCTCCGTGTACATGCTATAGGTGATTAAGACTGATGGGGGGGTACGGTAGCCCGTGGCCAGGGTGGGCTATGGATAAGTTTGCTGACCCTTCCTCAGGAGTCATCATGCCAGGAAGCAGGGGACAGGAACAAGGTGTGCCCCTAAGGCTTGCCTTTCCAAGGGGCACCCAGAAGCTCTTGCAGTGGAAGGCACAAGAAAAGGCAGGGGCTGGACAATTTGAGGCCGAGAGGAGGCAAATAGCATCAGACACATTCTGAAAGGAAAACACCTGGACTGGGAGCAGGAGCACAGGGTGCCCGGGGTGTGACTTCTACGGGCCTCAGTTTCCTCACCTATAGAGTAAAGGGCATATTCCCATTGTGACATCATCTACCCCACAAACTGGGAAACCATATGAGACTGTTACCTTGTAGGTCAAAAAATAGATGGATATTGGCAATGCCTCTTGATCCAAATTCAGAATAATGACTACAGGACACTGGGCACAAAGCAAACTGGGACACGCAGTCATCCACTCTGTGGCTCGTGACCACACTGACTGTTTCTCCCCACTTACTTGTAATACAAAGACCCCTCCCGCCCCCCAGTCCCTCTGTCATTAGGCTGAGGTATAAAGATTAAGTTAATGGCGGGCGGAGAAAATCAGCTTTGTTGGCAAATTGTCTCTGATATTTATTTTGAACATTAAAACGAATCATTCCGACTAAAGAGGGCCGTAGTGCGCGGCCCATTAAAATGCATGCATTATGTATAACTCTCCCGGCTTCACCTCCAAGTATTATCAGCCTAAAAAGCAAACATGGTTTTTAAAGCCCCTTGTTTACGACATCCCATGACAGCTGATTAATGGCCACAGTTTCCAGATCTGAAAGCTTAGTAACCCAAGCTAGAAAATTCAATCTTATTCTAATATAGGCTGGTGGGGGGGGGGATGCAGCCAAATGGGAACAGAGCACAGCTCCTCAAAGGCGTCTGCACCATGGGTTGGAACTACCACGGCAACATCAGCTGGGGTTTCTTGAGGGCACTGTCTTAGTTTCCTGGAGCTGCCGCAGCAAATGACCACAAACTGGGTGGCGTTTTTAACACAGCAGAAATGCATTCTCCCACAGTTTTGAAGGCCAGAAGCCTGAAACCAACATATCGTCAGGGCCAAGCTCCCTCTGAAGTCTCTAGGGGGTGACTTGGCCTCGCCTCTCCCAGCTTTGGGTGGCTCCCAGTGTTCCTTGGCTTGTGGGTTCATCCCTCCAATCTCAGCCACTGTCTTCACATGGCAGGTTTCTGGGTTGTTCTGCCTCTTAGAGGATACTTGTCATGGGATTTAGGGCCTAGTCTAATTCAGAATGATCTCACCTTGAGACCCGTACCCTAACCACACCTACAAAGACCCTTAATCCAAATATGACCACAATCTGTGGTTCCAGTAGACCTGTCTTTTGTTGCAGGACACCTTTCAACCTGCTACAGGTCTCCTTCCCTCTCCCAGAGTGTCCCTTTTCTCCTTAGGACTGTTGCAAGACCAACCCCACCTGCAGATCTGAAGGGATCCCAGGAAGCTCTCAGATCTGTCCACGGTGATGCTCTCCGGCTGCCACCCACCCTCCCGGGGCCTCTACTGGGACCCTGCTGCCTCACCCACCCTCCGTGGGTTCCCTGCCAGAGCACTCCCTCTTAAGAGCCCTGCTGACCCTGTCACTCCTCCCCTTGGCCCTCAGGCCCCCCTAGGACCAATAAGCATCCTCATCATGGTCAGAAGCCCCTGCCCGATCTGCTCTCCAACCATCCTGCCCACCTTACACACAGGATGCATCCCTTCTGGGTGGGTTTCAGCCACATTGTTCCACTTCCAGCAGGAGTGATGCACCCCAGTGTCCCTGCCTAGTTGCCTGAAGATCTCAACTCAATGTCACCTCCTCTGACAGAGTCAAGTCCCCCACAATCACTACCATGACATCCTTCACTTCTTCTTAGCATCCAGCACACTTACATCATTTATGAGTGGATCTTCTTAACTTTTCAACACTCCAACATGCAAATGTTGTGATTGATCTGCCCCAAACTCTTCCTGTAGCATTTACAAAAGCTCCAACCACAATGGGTCCCACCTACCATCTGTCTTCTCTCCTCTCTCCTCCCACTTGATCACTCACTGGGGCTCCAGCCATAGCAGCTTCCTTCTGTCCCTCCGGAGCGTAAGCCGCAGCTTGCCTCAGGACTTTTGCACATGTTCTACCTGAAATAAACTTCCTCCAGATCTTCCTGATCTGGTCCATTTGCACCAAGTAGGACTCAATTCAAATAGTGCCTATCACATGGTTATGGTCCATGCAGTGGAGCAGCGGATACAGAAGCTTCTGGAGGAGAGCCAGGAGCGCATGAATTACTTTGACCTCCTGCCGCAGCCTATCACATGCACCAGAGATGCCATCTCAGCCAGACAGAACTGGATGTGTGGCAACACCAAGTCCCCCCGACACTGTGAGCTGATGGCGGGCCACCTCCAGAACCACATCCCAGCTGACGGGGTGCACTTTGAGCTGTGGTTGCACCTCATTGGCTGCCTCCCTGGGCCTTGACGTGCGGAAGTCTCTCTCTCACGGCCAGCGCAAGCAGGCCAGGGAGTAGCCGGGCACCCTGTAGAAAGGCCTGGTGCCCATCTATTGCACCAGCTTCTTGGCTGTGGAGGAGAACAAGCAGCTAAGGGTCACATGGCTCCCGCAGCCCTGGAACGTTGACAGCTCCGTCACCCAGCAGCTCCAGAGCCCAGCCCTGGGGCTCAGCCAGTACCAGGGGACACTCATCAGTGAGTCCTCCCTGGTGGTCCAGCTAGTGCAGTTGGCCTTCCAGCAGCAGATCCAGACCATCAAGATGCAGCACAAGGAGTCTGTCAATGGCCTAGCTCAGCAGCAGCAGCAGCAGTGGCAAATCTAAATGCCACAAATGGAAGCCAAAGTCAAGTCCATCCCACAACCACCAGTCCCGCCTCCAACACCCACACCCACCCACATGATCCCACCAAACACCCATCCAAATGCCTGACTCCCCTGAGGCATGCCTCTAGGGGAGACCAGGATCCTGCCACCGCCAGCTACCCTGGGCCCTGGGCCCCATAATCAGATCCCACTTAACAAGCCCCCATGGTTGAATCAGCCTCATCCCATTGCTCCTTGGGGCCAACGGCACCCTCCCAAGCAGGCCCCCTACCCCTACCATCGGGGCAGACCACCCCACTGCCCACTCGGGAACAATAGCCATGAGGGCCTGTGGGGCAAGCAGTACAAGGACCCTGGCTAGAACGGTCACCATGATGCCCCCAGAACAGCCAGCCTGACCACAGCTGGAACAGCCAGGTCGAGGGCCCCTGGAACAGTGGCACGAGGAGCTGCTGGGGAGCAGAGGCCAGCAGCTCACGACACCCTTCCAAATGCAGTGGCTGCCGCTCTCCAGAG
Source organism: Mellivora capensis (assembly GCA_004024625.1). Taxonomy (NCBI): domain Eukaryota; kingdom Metazoa; phylum Chordata; class Mammalia; order Carnivora; family Mustelidae; genus Mellivora; species Mellivora capensis. The sequence goes on along the minus strand of PISX010001119.1, from coordinate 128,831 downwards.
GGCCCGTCCCACCCCACCAGCAGCACCCACAGTTCAACCAGCTGTCACACCCCCACAACTTGAACCACTCCCCACCCTGCTTCATGCAGGAAGATTTCCATCCCTGGTACCCGTTGTAGTGGCTATCCAAGCCTCACCCCTTTGACTCCCCACAGTGGGACTGCCCTGCTGAGATGGGACCCCCTCACCACCCAGACCACCTCATGCCACTTCCTGGGATCAACAAGCACCCACCCCAAGCCCCAGCACCCTGACCTTAGCCCTCCTCCCCATGGCTTCAAGGGGAAGACCCCCACATACAGTGACAGGGTCCTTCCCACGTAACCACGATGACCCCAGCCTGGTCCCCAGCATACCTTAGTTTCATCTCCCTACCAGGCTAAAGGTCCCACTCATGAAAAAAAGAAAAAAAGAGACAAATTCACCAGTCAAGAGAAGCCTTCCCCTTTCCAAAACCTCCCAGACAGACTACTCTTCCCTCCTTCATTGTTTTCATAGCAATTATTAGCAAAAGTCCTCTCCCTTGCTGTTTTTGGGTTGTTTTTGCTTTCTGACTTATTCTCTGTGTTCCCCAACTAGGAAGGAAGCTCCCTAAGGACAGGGACCTTGACTGTCTCATTCACTGACGTATCCCCAAGGCCTAGGACCCTCCTGCCCGGTTCCCACCACTTGTTGGATAAACAAGTGACCCAGAGCCCAGCACAGTGCCCAGGACAGAACAAGCCTTAGCGAATTCACTCCCTGTGGCTTTCTGTGTGTTGTGGGGGAAGAACATGTCCTTCTTAGAACTCCTAAGGTCATCTAGGTCTTGATCTAAGGGCAGCATGACCAACTTCACACACACACACACACACACACACACACACACACACACACACACACAGAGAGGGGGGCATGCAATGCTTGGACAGCTCCCAAATTTATTCATTTGCTACTTCTTTTGTTCATTCATTCATTCATTCATTCTGCCTTCTGCAAACATTTACTGAGCCCTCGCTGTGAGCCAGGCACTGCTCTGGCCCTGGAGGTATGGTGGAAACAAGCTCTGAGCTGACATTCTGGTGGAGGCACCCCTATTCTCTCTGAGCCTATCCTAAGCAATCTACAGCAGAGCAGCAGAGCCCACTCTTTCTGAGTCTCAGTTTTCTCCTCTGCCCAATGGGTAGCAAGATCTAGCCCAATGGCCTGAAAGTCCTGGTAAGCGAGGCAGGGAAACACTCTTTGGTTGTGGGGTATGGCCCATAGTGCCCCTGGCCTGTCCCTTCTCCCCCTGGTCTCCCTGCTGCTCACCAACCATGCCCATTCCCTCCTCTGCCCATGACCTGCAGTCCCCTTGGCCTGCCCAGGAGCATGGCCCTGGGCCTTAGACAACCTGAGCTCCAACTCAGCCCTTTGCATGACCATGGAAAATCATCTAACCTGGAGAAGCAGGAATTTGCTCACCTGTAAGACGGTGACACTAATGTGTACAAACCACTGGTGGGAGGACAGAAAATGATACACTTCCTCAAGACCCTGCACTCCCCAGACGCTGAAGGATGTCTGTGATTCACCCCCAAATGTCCCAGTTCTTCCCAGCTGCCTGCCTAACTCCTGTCTATTCCCACAATGCAGGCCAAGTGCCCAGAGTCCCTTGCACGCCCACCCTCTGTCCACACTGCTCCCCTCTGTTGTCCCCTCTTGGGTTTCCTCCTGGGCACACACTTGGGGCAAGGACCAGACCCGTCCTCAGGATTCTCGCAGTGCCCGACACGGCAGGCCCCACAACACTGGCTCAGCCAAGAGTCTGAGTTACTGCCAGTTCCAAGGGCACCTACTCCCCACTGGCCCTGTACCAGTTCTGGGGGGACGACCATCACATGGCTCCCAGGCTGGAGGTATCCACCGTCTGGGAAGAACACAGGTACAGAAGCAAACACCTCCCACACAGAGCCATAAGCAGGAGGGCAGCATGTAGAGAATTCGGGGGCCTCCCTGGAGGAGCTGGGCCTTAAAGGGGCTGCCCTTCTTGCCTGAGTGGGAACGTTTGCTTGATGAGTGTGTTCCTGGAAAGGCTCACAGGGGTTGGCATCCCCACTGGCATCTATGTCCGTCTACCAGGCCCAAGTCCTGATTTATGATGACTCCCCTAACTGGCACTGGCTGACTTTTGGTTGCCCCGTTCCCAGTTCCTGCTCATCTAATTAAAGATCTGTGAACCGACACACAAACAGGGTGAGATCAGAGGCCTCCTCTTTCAGGGACTCTTTGATGTGGGGAGGAGGGTGACTGGCCTCAATCTTCCCTTCCACACTAAGTTTAGTTTGACAGACTGTAAGTTTATTGCTTATAAATTTTCCAAAACACTCAAAAGACAGAACATTTGTCTTGAGAGCTCTTTCTTATCCAATATCAAAATATTTGATTATCGCAATAGATATCACTTTCCCTGTTTGTTAGAGAGGAAAACTGAGGCTCAGAGAACGACACTGGGCCCACGTTCCCTTGGTGCATCCGTGCGGGGCCGGGACTAGAACCCCGGCTCCCGAGCCTAGACCACGGTCCTGCCTAGGGCCTCTGGGCCTCACTCCTGGGCCCCTGAGAGGGGTTACCCTTGCCCTGGGCAGGAGTCCTAAATGGCCTCCCCCCCTTCCCTTCCCGACAGGAGAGCCTTTCCTGTCCCAGAAGATGGGGGGTGGGGGGGACACCCCTTCCACCTTCCGAAGGCCAGGGAGGAAGGCCAGTGGAGCCAGGCATATAAGCCGAGCTCCCAGAGAGGTCTGAGAAGTGAGGGCAGCTTGGGGACCCCCAGCACGCTGCAGAGGTGGTCGTTTAACTTAATAACTGTGAATTTGGGACTGTGGCTAAGATCTTAGCAGGAACATCCCCCAACACACACACTCTTTGTGTCAAGAACAACAGTTGCCTGCTTTCCATGTCTGTTCTTATCTACTTGTTCAAACTTGGATCCTAACAGTCATCTCATGGTATCCACCTGGGAATTCGGAAGGTGGGGGGCATTTGCACCAACCCCCGCTGGTCTCTGCAGGCCTCAGCCCGTGCATGATTAGGGCATGCTGCCATGCCAGCCAAGCCCAGGGCATCTGTGGTTGTAGGGCCTCGCACGCAGTCTGCCCTGAAGAAGAACACAAACAGCCAGGCCCTCGGATGGCATGAGATCCAACCTCCCAGGCTGGCGCTCCAGGCTCTACTATCCTCCAACAGCAGCCTGGCTTCCAGCAATCCCGGCCAGACTGTTCCCCATGTCTAAAATCCCATTCCCTTCTCCTTTCTCTGCATAACCAAGCCCTCTGTCAAATCCCAACACCCAGAGTCCCCCTCTATCAGGAAGCCTGCCAAGATTTCCTCAGTCCCCCACGCCAAATCTCATTAATGGCTATAAGGTTCCATTCTCTTCCACTCACTTCACACTTACAAGTTTCTCATACTAACTTCATTGGTTACATTTTCATGTGGGCCCATTGTGTGAGTACCTGAGCTATGAGCTCCCAGGAAGCACAGGCTCTTTTATTAGTCTCTGAGTCCCTAGGGGATAGCCTGTTACCCATCACAACGTAGTTCTCAATCCATATTTGTTCTTTGCCTCTAATTGGGCAGTCAGCTCTTGGTGATTTAGACTCAAAGGAGGAAGCTCGAATAAGGGCCTCAACTGGATTCCAGGACTGAAAGAAAATGCAGGTCCTGCCTTTAATGAGCTCTACCTGTGGTAGAGCATCTGGCCAAAATTCCCTTTCTGCCCCTCCACCTACAGAATCCCCACCAATCCTCAATGCCCAGCTTACACGTTACCCTCTCCAGAAGTCTCAAGGCAGACTCTTCATGCCCTTCTCATGACATTCCAATATACCCGAGTTTGGATTGTTATAGGTTGACTTGCAGCCCCCAAAAAGATGCTGAGGTCCTAGTCCCCAGGGCCTGTGAGTGTGACCATATTCAGGAAGAGGATCCTGCAGATGATCGAGTTAAGATGTGATCACTGGGCTGGGCCCTACTCCCCTATGGCTGGTGTCCTTACAGAAAGAAGAAATTTGGACACACACAGAAGGAAGACCAGATGAACACACAAGAATGCTACCTGTAAACCAAGCAGCACCTGAGGTTACCAATAGCTAGGAGACAGGCAGCCTCTCTCTCCTAGACCCCAGAAGGGACCAACCCTGGCAATGACAAAAGTATACTATCTCACATGCTCAAGGCCAGCTTTGATTTCGGACTTCCAGCCTCCAGACTGACTATGAAACAATCAGTTCCTGTTGCGGAAGCCACCCAGTGTGTAGTACTTTGTTAGGGCAGCCCTAGCAATTTCTGACTCCGCCTCTCACTGGCTGGTTGGCCTCAGGCCAGCTAGTTAAAGCGGAATCTCAGAGTCTTCCTCTTTAGAATGGGCACAACCCATTGACTGCAAACCCCTTTGTTTCGCCTGTCTTCACACCTCCAGGCTACCTTCCCAGCTCTGGCCCGTGGACCATGGACCGTGGACCGTGGGTAGGAGTGAAATGCCCCAGCAGACGCAGAAACCCCTCCCACGGTCCTCCACACTCACTCCCCTCCCCTTCTGCCAGCAGACAGTGGTGGGGCCCTGGGAGGTGACAGAGCCACCAGGCGGAAAGAACCTGAGTTCCGGCCAGACTGCCAGGAGGCCCTACCTTGGAACATGCCTTAAACGTGCACTACAGGAAAAGTTGAGGGGGTTCACGTGCAGTTACCTACCCTGACTCATAGAAACACTGGTCACATAGTACTTCATGAGGATTAGAAATATTATGGTAGGAAGTTAATAGTAAGTTTTAATAGCATTACACTCTTTCTAACTGCCCCACCACCTAACACAGAGCCTGGCATAAGTAAGAAAACAAATAAGCAAAAAACAACAACAACAAAAAAAACCCACTGTATTGTTTCAATTAAAGAGCACTGAAATCAAGAGTGCTTGGCTCTAGCTCTGCCTCAACTTTAGGCAAAAAGCTCAAACCTCTGGGCCTCAGTTTAATTTAACTTAATTTAATTTAAAATGGGATTTTTAAATATGCTACAACTCACTAATAATGAAAGCTTGCTTTGCCCCTGATCCAAGACTGCCTCAGAATCCTTCTCAACACAGAGCCCGGGACAGGCCCTCCAGGTGAACGATCCTGACCCACCTGCGATGTGATTCTGGAACTGACTTGCTTTACTATCTGTTCTGAGGACAAGAACCTCGGCCCCCAAACTCAAGCTTATAGAAAAAATCATTTAACCCTCTCCTCCAGATTATTTTCATTTTGAATTCCGAATCCTTTTTCATTTTGAATTCTGGAGCCCTGATCCTGCTGGCTAGAAAGCTCACCCAGTCACTTACGCCAGGAGTTCTTCCCTCCCAGGCAGATTTCCCTGGGTCTACACAAGGTGTGGGCTCAGGGAACCCCTCCAGGCCTCAGCAGCTCTGCACGCTGCAGCTAGAGCCCCTGTACCCAGCTGTGGCCCCTTCAGGTGTACAACATTCTGCCTGCGTCCCACCCTGGGATTGGAAACCTCAAGAAAGCTGAAAACCCAGCTATCCTTCCTAGGCCTTTGCAGGGAGAGGCCCTACAGCAGCCACCCTCCACTCTGGTCTGAAGACACCTCCTGGGAAGTGGGGGACCCCCCTTCCTTTCTTTCCCTGTTTCTCTAGGGGCTCTCCCATCCTCCTCCTTCCTCTCCCACCTCCCAACACCACCGTCTCAGGGTGGTTTGAGAAAGGAAAGCCTGACAGGATTGTCTTCCACACAGTTTCTCTTTCCTCCTGGCCATAGCGACTCCTGAAGGCAGAAAGCCCCAGGCTGCTGCCTGAGCTGGGGAGAGGGAAGGCAAGTATATCTGGGACTGTAAACTGCATGGCCCCCGAGAACCTGCAAAACTCGGTTCTGGTGAAGGCCGGAGGCTGTTGGGGCAGAGTATGCACGGAGCTCTAACTTCTCTGAAATGCCACTGAGGGGCAGAACCAAACACAGTGTGTGGCAGTGTTTTGTGTTGCAAGCTCTGGTGTCACATCTCAAGGGGCAGCCCACTCAGGCGGGATGTGAGTCACGGTCATTTTATTATAAATGCCGACGTTCATGAATGAGTCACCTCCCTTCCAAATGTCAGTCTCGCTCCCGTTCTGACACACTCTCCTGAGAGGGAGTAAAAGGGTTAATGGTGTCTTACAGCCACTCACAGGGAAATTCCACAGGACCCAGCCTTAGAGACCCAGCAGTGTCAAAGTCAAGTGCCTCCAGGGCCCAGTTAGATTCTAAATGTATCCATGGCTGGGGGGGGGGGGGGGGGGGGGGGGGGGGCGGGCACACATCTATCACAGGGCCACAAGCTGGTTGCTGGAGGGACTTCCATTTTTCTAGAGAAGGCAAAAAATATGGAATTTTTAATATGCAACTTTCTGACTTTTAAATTGTTGTAGCTAGCTCAGAGTTTTTTTTTAAGGCTAGTTGGGGTCAGCTTTGACCCATGACTTGTTTTGACGGCTGCTGTCAGGACTGAGGGAGCCCAGGTGCAGTTGAAACTGCTGAGCCTGGCAGGGAGCTGGGTAGATGTTTTGGTGCTGTGTATGTGGGCACTGGTGTGTGCGCAAGACTGCAAGGCTTAGGTGAGAACCGGTGACAGTGGGGGGTAGGGTTCTTTAAGATGCTAGGAAAATGTCACCTCCTCCTTGAAGCCTCCCTGCACCCCACACCCACATCATCGTTAACCATGGGTCAGTGAGCACATGGAGGACAGCACAGATGAATGAATGCCAATGAATCAACGTGTGAATTCTAAGTGGAGCATCTACGAGAGGCAAGAGCCCCACTTGCCCCTCTGTGCACCTGCTCCTGGTTGTGGTAGGCACTGCACACTCAGGGCGACGTGGCTGACCAGCGTGCTGAGGCAGGTGGGACCAGGCCTGGTGGTAACAGATCCATTTCCCACTCCTTTGTGCAGAATGACCTCCCTGGAAGGTGAAGGAGAAGAAGGCTTTCTCCTAACTCCGTTCTACCCAACGTGAGCCCTTGCAGGGCCGAGGAGCAGGCCTGATGAGGCCCAAACACCTGGCTCTCCTGGCCATTCCTGGGGCAGCACTGCAGGGATGGAAGCTGGCCCACAGCCAGGCAGAATGAGAAGGCTAATGTCCCCTCACAGCCACTCAGCCTTGCCGGCAGGTGTCACCCCCTGGTGTCAAGTGTCCTATAAGCTCTGTGCCTCAGCTTTCTCTTCTGTAGACTGAGGGTAATTTAGGAACTTTAGAGCCAACGTGAACATGAAGTCAGACTGTCTCTACAGTACTTGGTCCAGGCCAGACATATAGTAGGTGCTCAATAAAATGTACCGTTAGGAGTCTTATGGTTCTAACTCTTCACACACTGTGTCATTTGACCCGGAAAGGCCGTGAGGCAGCACCATCACCCATTTTAGAGATATGTCAACGGAGGCTGGGGAGAGGGCCGCCCCGGGCTGCCCAGCACTTCACCTGGTTCTGCTGAGCCAGTGTTTGCCACCTCCCGTCGCTGCCCAGCCACTTTCTCCCACCCCTGCTAACACATGGTGGCACCCCATCTCCTGTGGCCCCTGAATGCTCCCTGGGGGTCGGTCAGCCTTACCCCGACCCCCAGCTCTGTGACTGTTCCCCCATTCACCCCTCACCACACTCACTGTCTCCACGTTGCTCGCCATGGAGCGGGCCACCAAAGGATACGGCAGCACCCACAAAGATTCACTGATGGGCCACACTCCCCGCATTCCATCCTTAGGACACGATTTCTCGATTTTTCTGATTCAGTAGGCCTGAGCTGAGAAGTTGCATCTCTAGCAAGTTCCTCAGAGGGGGCTGAGAGCAAAGCTGGGGGGCCACGTGGCTGCACCACAGGCAAAGTCACCTCCACATTTCACGCACATGGGGAGTGTCCCTCTCTGCACCTGTCATTGCGGGTGATTACTCCCTGCTGGGGGGTGGGGGTCGGGTGCCCTCTGCATTGTAGGAGGGGTCAGCAGCGTCCCAGCCACTATCCACTGAACACCAGGAGCAACCAGATATGTCTCCAGCATTGCCACATGTCCCTGGGGGACCAAATTGCCCCAGGGTCGAGACCAATTACTCTGGAGTAGCAGTACTCCCCCTTAGCTGCACAACGAAATCACCTAGGGAGCCTTAAAAACTACACACTCATGCCTGGGACCTCCCCAAGACAATGACTTCATTGGTCAAGGGAGTAGTCTGGGCACGGGGGTCTATAAACCCTCCCGAGCAGGTTCAACCGGGCGGCCTTTGACTCTCACTGGGGATGCCACTGGTTATGGGGACAGGAGAGAGGCAGAAACTGAGGGGCTGTGATGGGCTGCGCTAAAAAAGACGTTCAGTTCTGCAAACTGGTGATGTAAGGGACCCATTAGAGCTAGGCCAGGGACGGGCTATAATCTGCCCCCAGGGTGTCAGCCTCCATTAGAACACAAAGTATCCTAAGATTCTGGACAACGACTGAGCTCTGCTTTCTTTCAGTTAACCCATTTCCCAGATGAACCAGAGTTAACCCAACAGGACAGGGGTTCTAGTTAAAGTAACCAACTTGGCCCTGCTGAGACCATCTCTTCACCTTTGAAACAAGAGCCTAAACCAGATTTAGGTGACATCCCAGGTCTTCCTGGGCTTGTTCCCTGAGGCTCCAAGTCAGTGAAAACACTTTGACTAGCCACTGAAGAGTTCAGTGGGGCCCATTTTTCAGCTGCTAGAAGCCCTCTCCATTTGGTCTCTACAAGGCTCCCAGGCAGGTGACATAGCAATCTAGGTGAGAATGGTGTGGAGGACAATGTCCCCAGCCAGAGCTGGCCAGGAGCCAGGGTTTGGCCAGTGTCCGCCCAGCAGATGGGCCACAGGCCCAAGGACCCACAAGCTCCCGGTTGGGGGGCGGGGGCTAAGTATGGCCTGGAGGCAAATGAAGAAAGAGGTTGTGCCCTTGTTCTCATGGAATCACAGCATCTTTGAGACAGACAGATAACCCAATCCCACAAATGCAGAGTGTGGAAAACCAAATGCTGGAACCCCTGCCTCAGGACCACCTGGGAGCTTACTAAAGAGAGTCCCTAGCCTCACCCCCAGAAATTCTGATCCTAGAGGCCTGGAGTGATGCCTGGGAATCTGATTTTTCAAATTCTCGGGTGCTTCCGATAGGGGGTTTAGGAAGAGCTGAACCCTAATATGCCCTTCCCAAAGAAAAACTATTTTGGCCTCAACATACCCAGGGTGTTGGCAGCCTGTGCTCGAGCCCTGCTCTGCCCGTGCAGACCTCTGTGTAGCACAGCATCTCATTTTCCTTGCACATAGACGCCCTCTCTGTCCATAAGGACTATGCTGTCTTCACCTGGCTCAGAGAGCATGAGCCACTTGTCCAGCAAAGTAGATGCAGAATGGGGACCAGGAGCCCAGTCCCCCTTTCTCCCAGGCCAGCCCAGCCCAGTTCCCCCAGCAGGGTGGGAGCCCCTGGCCCGCGCCTGGGGCCCGAAACAGCCTGGCTGGCTCCGAAGCGCACGAGGCTGTTTATGCAAGCTGACAGCTCTGATCCACCAAAGGCGCCTGCTTCTAGCTCAGCCTCTAATAATAGCTCTTCCTCGGAATCCCTCCCGTCTTGGTGGGAGCGGAATATTTAGACATATCAAAGATTCCTTCCCCTTCTTTCATCGAGCCAACAGTGATATGAAAGGAGTACAATGAAAAGACGGGTCTCTATGACAAGCTTCAGAGAGCAGCCAATTCCCTGACATCCCTCAAGACTGCAATTGACTCCACGCTCCTCAGATGGGAGTCAGTGTGGTTACATAATAATAACACCTTCCATCTCTCTGGCGCTATTATGGGCCTTCTGCCAAAGTGCTTTCACAGGCATTAGCTTTTGAGCCCACAAAGTATCCGGGAGGTGGGCAGGGCAGGGATCCTTCTCCTCAGATTACAAATAAGAAAATTGCTATGTGGAGGGGTTAAATGACTTGCCTAAGGTCATACAGCAAGTTAGCGGCTCAGCGCAGCGTCCTCAGGCAAGCAGGGGATCTGGAGAGCACGGAATTCTAAATGGCCTTCCCTGAAAGACACAGAAGGGCCTTTGCTGGCTGGCAAACGGGCCCCGCCTGCCTCCACGTCCTCTATCCCTCACATTCCCTCCCCACCTGTACTCTAGTGACGCAGGATACCTCTGCGGGCCTCCAGACCCACCAACCTTTTAACACTTCGGTGTCTGTGCACATTCTGTCCCTGCCACCTGGCACATCCCCTTCCCCGGTCCCTAGGACTAGCTCCTTCTCGTCCTCCTGCATGCATCTAGCTCCAGCACTCCCACCTCCTCCAGGGAACCTCCCCTGATGCCCACCTGGCAGAACCAGGTGCTTTCTCCCTGTGCATACCCCCACTCCGTCCCATATTGTGCTGCATTATAACTAGCAACCAGAGCATATCTGGCACCAAAACTGTAAGCCCCCATATTAGTCTACTCGGGCTGACTTCACCAAGTCCCACAGACCGAGTGGCTTAAACAAGAGCTATTTATTCGCTCACAGCTCTGGAGGCCAGAAGTCCAAGATCAAGTTGCAATCAGGGTTGGTTTCCAGTAAGAGCTCTTTCCCCGGCTTGTAGGTGACCATGTACTCCTTCTCACATGGTCTCTTCTCTGTGTGTTCTTGGGGAGGGAGGTCTCTGGTGTCTATGCCTCTTTTTTGTAAGGACACCAGTCCCATTGCATTAGGGTCCCCTGCTTATAACCTCATTGAATCTTAATTACCATCTTCAAGGCCTCATCTCCAAACACAGTCACTTTGAGGGTTAACATATGAATTTGGGGAGACACAATTCAGTCCATTACACCTCTCAAGGACAACAAGCAGGTCTGGCTCTCTTTTAAGGAGACAGTATCTAGCCAGCCTGCTCCACAGGACAAATGTCCCATGCAGGAATCCCTTTTACAAGTCCCAGGCACGTCACCCACCATCTGCTTGACACCCCGAGAACAGGGAGCCTGTCATTCATTCTTAGATAAGGAGATAACAACTTCAAAGTCCTAACACCTAACTACAAAGCCCAGTTGTTCCTACTGAAATCATCAAAAGAATCCATCCTTCATTCCCATTATTTGAAAATAACATCATTCTTCTCCTCGGTCTCTGCTTTCCTAGGCTCCTCACCCCTAGCCACCCAACTCCCCAGCAAGTGTCTGCTCCAATCACCCTCTCATCCCTCTCCCAGATCAGTGTGCAGGGCTTGGATAGAACCAGAGAGAACCACCACCACACCAGAGACCCTTCTTCCTCACTTCCAGGAACAGACTGCAGGCCCTCTTAGGCTCTTAAAGGTTTATGCAAGGCTAGACCTTGGAGATGACCTGTCCACTTGTTCAGTGACTGCCTGGTGCAAAGGGTCAACACAGATGCCACCTCCTCCAGGAAGTGTTCCTGATTCCTTCTTCAATGCTCCCAAGACACCAGCACTCCCTTCTCCCACATAGCACATAACCCCACGCTAGAGTACATTTTCCTGATCACCTCCTCCACACAGGAGGGTAGAGGGTATGTCACATTCATCTCTCTGCCTCAGGCACCCAGCCCAGCTGAGAGGTCTTTGCGCCCATGCCCCGGGAACCACACAGCTGCACACAGGGCCTCAGCACTTACTCACTGCTGAATTTTAACAAACACTCCAAGAGATAATGGTTAATTTCACAGAGCCATGAGTGGAGGCTGTTAAAATGTTAATATTATTTAAATTGTTTTACATTTTCAACAGTTTGAGCCGCAAATATAAATGTTTTCCTTGCTTTCCACAGAGCTGAGCTCACAGAAATGATTGATGAGGCGCCCAATGTGGAATTTCCCACTTTAAATTAAGAAATGCAACGTGAAGGTGATGAGAAAAATACTCCACACCCACGTGTTAATACGCTGGTGGCCCTGGGGCCCCAACTCCCTGGCTTGTGGCCGCGCCAGGTCAGTTGTCCCCCTGGCCCACAGCGGCCATGTGGGCGACGCTCCTCACTTCACCCTTCACCTCGCTGGGGCTAACGTCACCATACGGAGTCGGGGATAATAAGATCTGCCCCAACCTTCTGCAGCAGGCTTGCATTCGGGGGTGCTGGGAGTTTCCTCTACAACGTGTCCCCGGAGCTCACTGCAATTGTTGCGAGGGTACCATCTCATACCCATTTTATACAACACATGCACAGTCACACACCCAGAGCTGGGGGAGCCTATCTGACATTAAAGCCAGGGCTCTGAATCACCATATTTGTTTCAAGACTTTATTTATTTATTTGAGAGAGAGAGAAAAAGAACATGAGCAGGGAGAGGGGTGGCCAGAGGACACAGGCTCCATCCCAGGACCCTGAGATCATGACCCAAGAAGATAACCGACTGAGCTACCCAGGCTCCCCTCTGAATCACCATATTAAGTAAGATGACAAAGTGCCTGCTTCACAGGACGCATGGATGATTCAGTTGGTTAAGCATCCAAGTCTTGATTTAGGCCCAGGTCAAGAGATCAAGCCCCACATGGGGCTCTGCTCTGGGCATGGAGTTTGCTTAATATATTCTCTCTCCCTGCCTTGGGATGGCTGGGTGTCTCAGTCAGTTAAGAGTCCGACTCTTGGCTTCAGCTCAGGTCATAATGTCATGGAGCCCTGAGTCTTTCCCTCTCCCTCTGCCCCTCCCCCTGCTCACACTCTCTCTCTCTCTCTCCCTCTCAAATAAATAAAATCTTTTAAAAAGAAAAACAATCTCTCTCTCTCTCTCCCTATGCCCCTCCCCACACAAAGAAAGTGCCTGCCTCACAAGAGTGGTAACTAATACATGGTGTTTTGCCTCCCCCCCACCACCTCCCATCCTCCACACCCTGATACTCCAAACCCTCTGGGTGAGATTCCTCACTCCCCCCGGCCTCTGCTTCGCCACACTGGGAAATCTCCATGCCTGCCAGTTCTAACATTGGCCAAATGGTGAGAGCCCAGCCCCGAAGGCAAGCCTTCAGGCAGGGTGGGGAGCTATATGCTTTGGGTCTCCATCTTTTCCTCTCCCTCTGGCCCCAGGCCTCAAGGCCCTCCAGACTGGACAGCACAGGTTCACCACCAGGCCTCATACCCACGGGGGGAGAACTGGGCTCCCTGCTCAGTCCCCAGAGGGGGCCCTACCTTACCTCTCTGGGCCCAGCACAGGACTAGGTACCACACATGAATCCTCTCCGGGGCCCGTCTCCACATGTTCTCGGCAAAGGAGGCACTATTAGCACTGAGTTGCATGTGAGCCAACCGAGGCTCGGAGAGGCCAGGCCAAAGGACACACAGCTTGTGAGCGGTGCAATCTGGTCTTAAATCTAGTTGCTCAGAACTCCAAAAAGCACATGGTTCCTCCTGCAGGGAGCCACCTGGATCGGAGCCCTGACCCCTGTCACTCCTTCAGGACTTCGTCTCTACCTTCTGAGGCATCATTCATTCATCCCATCAGTCATTCATTCATGCAGCGCCCACTCTGGAACAGGTCCCATGCTAAAGCCTGGAGGAACTTGGGCGCAAAGACCTCTCAGCTGGGCTGGGTCCCATGCTAAAGCCTGGAGGGGGTCAGGGGGACACACTCATGGCCTCCCTGGGGCTGACAACTCAGTAGAGGGTGACAAGCAGGGAAGCAAGTGGGGACAGTGTGGTTTGTGCCATGAGGGAGGGAAGCACAGATGAGGGCCCCCTAAGCCCAGCCTGGAAGAGCTTACATCTAAGTCTGAATGATAAGCAGAAGTTAGCCAGGCGAGGGGTAAGATGGTGATCCTGCTGAGAGCAAAGCAGGGAAGCATCAGGCAGGGATGAGGAGCAAGGGAGGCCTGGAAAGGAGAGAAGCCCTGTAAGACTGACCACAGAAGAGCTGTGGGCTTTACCCCAAGTGAGGGGTCACGGTTTTCCAGCAGAGGCGTGAGCAAGCAGATGTGGGCTCTGGAACTGTCCCTTTGGCTACAGTGCAGAGAGGAAACAGAACAGAGGCGCTAGGGCAGTCCTCTGTGAGCAGGCCGCAGCAGGGGATTTAAGAACAGTCAGCAGGGAGAGCTAAGAGACTGGCCACTCAGTGAGTGGGAGACTGAGGGAGTGGGAGGTGCCAGGAGGAGCAACTGGACGGGGCCCAACACCTATGGCCAGCTGTCCTATGGCTCATCCTGTGCGGGAGCCCTCAGCCCTGTCCTGGCCAGGGCCATCCTCCCCTGAGCACTGTGACCACCAAGTGCGCTGGGAGTCTGGGGCTCCACCTCCACCTCCCTGCTGAGCTCCTGTCCTCCCCACCCCATCCCAGACTGTAGAGGTCTGAGGGGGTCCTGACCTCACACATCCGAGCTCAGTGTGGCTCTAGCACCTTCAGAGTGACTGTGGGCAACGGAGCAAACTTTCTCGAATGTCGGGTTCCACACCTATCAAATGCAACAGTCACTGCACCTGTCGGTGGTCAGGGGGTCCAAGGAGATGAAACACGAAAGGCCTTCCGGTCTGCCCAGAACACACCAAGCCTTCACTGAGTGGTGCTCTTGTTATTATCATGGCTCAGCCAAGCCTGCAGCTCCTTCTCAGACCCCCTCCCAGGGGAGGGAGCAGCTTCCAAGGCCCGTGGCAGGGTCCGTGGCATCCCCTCTCCTGCCCCCTGCTTGCCAAGTGCCAGCGAACACAGACGGAGGCCTGCTCTCTGGAGTAGGTCAGGAAGGCGGGCAGAGGGGGGTGGCCGTGATGGATGGCTTTCGGCAGTTCTACGATGCGTCAAACGTTTAATGGAAGTCAGCCGAGTGAGCCGGCGCTTCCCGCACTGCAGGGCGCAGGTCTGGGGGCCCTCTTCTCCTATCTTGCTGATGTTCCCTGACGTTCTGGGAGCATGGAAGGCACTTAGGTGCTTTGCGGAGAAGGAAGAGAATACCAAATGAAGCTGAGACCTCCTTTCCTCGTCTCTGACAAGGACACGTTGTTTCAGGAAAGGAGAGGGAAGTGGGCCAAGCACCCTCAGAGGCAAGACGACAGAAGGGCTCCGGCGCCAGGTGCTGAGGCTTTTCCTGGCTGTGTGACCTCGGCAAGACTCAAACAACTCCGGGCCATAGCTTCTTCATCCCTAAATAGGGATCATAACAACCCCAACTTAAACAGGGAAATGTGCACATACAAAGAGCTGGAACAGTGCTGGGCACACAGCAGGCACGCAGTAGCTAGCTGCAGTAACAGGGGAAGGAAACAGGTATGAGGCCCTCTGGGCTGCCGTCCTGCCCCACTGCTAACTAGCTGGGGTCACACCCGAGTTCAGTGTGGCTTTCCCAGAGAACCTTCTCAAGGCTGGTCACCTCAAAGCCAAATTCATCCTGAGATGAGCAATGATGCCCAGATAATTGAAAGCAACATAGACAGGAGGGGTTGGCTTCCATCACCTCCCCTCCTACTTTCCTTTGTCTCCCCTGCATGGCAGGCCCCCACAGGCTGGCTTCCCTGACCCTCCCCTTCTGCTCATCCTTACCTCCAAGCCTTTTCTTTACTCCCCTCATTCATCTACTCCCCAAATCCTTCCTGCCCCTCCAGCCCAGTTCAATCCACGCCTCCTCCCGGCAGCCTTCCAGCTCTACTTCCTCGGGAAGCACAGACCATCAGCATCACATATCTTGGAAAGAACACGATCATGTGGAATGAATCGGGCCAAACAAGATGAGGCAAAAACGGGTGGAGCTGTTGACCAGATATGCCATGCCTGAACTGGAGCAGGGCACCACACCCAACAAGCCATGAGCAGAGGCACAGAACTCCATTACCCCAGTTTAGTAATAGCCATCCTGTTGGGGTACAGTCTAGCTGCCAGGCACTACTCCTTATGACCCATTTTGCAGATAAGGAAAACTGAGGCTCTGGCTCAGCAAGTGACACATGGATTAGAAAGCCAGTGAGTGGCGGTACCAGGATTCCCAGAGGTCCTGACCATCCAGTCCAGGGGCCACACCATTTCCCCAGTCACAGGTTTTTGGGGCTCCCCCTCCAGAATCCACAGAGAGGGAAGGCTGGAGCTCAGAAACACAGCTGGTCCGGGAAGGAGCCCTGGGCTCTTGCAGGGAAGACTTAGGCAAGTCACTCCAGCCTGCTCCACACGAGGCCCTGTTTTATTAGGGACATTCCCTCTCTTGACAATACTCGGCCTCTGACCAATCCTGCTACAGTGATGGAATTCAGTAGGCACTCAAAAGGATGTTTCCAGATAGGTGACAGTCAAGCCCCAGGCTGCCGGGAAGGCCTCCTGGGCCCAGGCAGTCACACCCCAGGCTGCAGCAGGTTCACAGAGCATCGCCCTGGCTGGAGGTGGTTCTCTGAGACCCCACGGGCTGTCCCGCCTCCTCCATGTAGAACACCAGCGCATGGGGTGGGGTTCACCCCTCAAGCTGACAGCCTGCATTTCTAACAGCCAACTTCAATTCCCTCCCCTCCCTTGCCAGCACCGCTCTCTCCCCCAGTAAATAGCCCCGAGCTGGCTGTCCTGATAAACTGGGGCTTTGGGGACTTTCTTCAAGTGCCTTGTAAATGGAAGCGTCTCAGACCGACAGCTCTCAGTGTTCAATGAGATTATATTTCTTATTTAAATAGCTGATTGGAGGATTGGTTTCAAAGTAAGGCACTGTATGCCCATGGCCTCCTCTGGGCTCCCGGGGAGAAGCAATAGAGTGCGGCATTGTGCACCAGAGCCTCTCCTAGCCGCTCAGGCTCCCATTCAGGTGCCTCCGGGATGGGGGGAGCCGGTCGGTCGGGGTGGGGGATAAAAGCCGCCTCCCCTCTTGGTTTGGGGAACCGGAGATTATGCCTTTCATTCAAGAGCGCCTTCTCTGGGGCTCCCCACCACGCTCTGCACCAGTTGTCTCCCCTCTCAAAGCGACGAGGAGATAAAAGGCAATGTGTTCGCTTCATCCCACCTCCGGGGAGAGCTCAAATCAGTCTTTTGTCAGCGAAGGATAAGCGCCACCATTTTAGGAAGGGCCGTTGTTCAGCGTGCTCTGTCGGAAGGTTTTGTGCCAGCTCTTTCCCCCTCGTTTGTGCCGTGGTTTCCCTGGCCCCGTGCTGGGTGCCGGGCAGACCGATGCATGCTTTCTGATTCGGAACCCACACTCGGCCCCAAGAGAGGTGGCATCATTGTGGGTAGCAGGTGACCCCTGGCCCTTTGGGAAGGACGAGGTTTGCATGGGACCCAATTCTGCCTGAACAGTGCCACACAGCCCTTGGAAGGGCCTGAACTCTTTGCTTAAAGCAAAATTGCAATTAATTGTGTGTCAAAATAACATATTAGCAACAGCAGCATTGGACCATGTGCAATCCCTCTCCTTTCAAGCTTTTGTCTGCCCAGGACCAGAGGGGCTTGTCAGGGCATCTTTGAGACAGACTGGCGGCCCCCATCAAAAGCAGCTCCAGAATCTCGGTGACTGTCCCAGAGCCCTGGACAAGATAAAAGGCCAGTGGTGGCCTCACAGGATGCCCGGCTCTGTTTACGGGGCCGGGCGGGGCCGACGAGCTTAGTTCCTGGCAGCTGCGGCGCAGGGGCGGGTGGTTTGGTATGCCAGGCACATCCAGTGCCTCGTGCATCCAGGGACTGCAATCAGGTAGCTGATGGGGATGCAAGTCACATCGCCTGGACCATTGCCGCAGTGAACTGATTCATGCTGCTACTTTGAGGCAAGGAGAAGGGACAGCGGGGCCCAGAGATGAACCAGCCTGGCTTTATTATACAGCTGCTGTTTTCAAGCTGGAATATTCCAGCCTCTCCTGCTCCCTCTCTTTCTGCAGAGCCGGCGCTGGCTGCCTACCTGCAAAGACAGTGCTCATTCTGGCCCCTGGCTCTGTCTGAACAATGGCATTATGCAATGCATAAAGAGTACCCGGGCAACGGAGACAGGCATGGCTTAATTCGCTCAGTGCCCAGTGGCTTTTGAACGCCCCTGCATTCAGCCTTTATCCCGAGCAGCCCCAGGCCTCCCCTACCCTTTATTCCCCATCCCTCCCCATCACAAGCCTCCCTACACAGGCCTGCAATGGAGCTGATGGCCATGAAATGAGGGACACAAAGGCAAGGGGAGACAAGAGCGCTCTGTAACTAGGAGAGACTCTGGCTCTGGGAAGGGGACCTGGCCATCAACTCACCAGGTGGCTTTAGCCCATCCCTTCCTAGCTCGGAGTTCCAGGTCCTGTCTGCAAATGAGAGATGAGAACCAAGTCCCAGAAGGGCTTTTGCAAATCCAACGTTCTATAATCTGGATAGACACAGCTCAAAGCCATTGTTCTGGCCTCACTTATGGATCGTGTAGGTCCTCCGGTGTATCAGTGATATTCACCTTGACTGTGACCGAGGGCCAGACCACAGGTCAGGACAGTAAGTACCCAGTGATGCCCGTGGCACACTCGTGCCTGCCTGGCCTGTCTGCAGCAGCCCCCATGGCTCAGCTGCAGCTTGCAGTTGCCCTGGAGGACTAGGAAGTCCAGTTCTGTGAGGTCCTCCAATTCTTAAAAGAAAATAAAGGAAAAGGAAAGGAAAGGAAAGAAAACTTTATGCCAAGTCTCACAATTTTAAATGTTCACCCAATTTCTTGCAAACACTGTCAGGTCAAACAAAACCTATCAGGGACCTTATCTGCTCAACAGGCTTTCAGATAGCAAAGCCACGATCCTACAGGGATACCGGTGTCTGGACTCTAGGGGCACCATGCTATATAAGCCTAGAGTCGGGTCACGAGTGTTCCTGGGACTGGACAAGTTCTAGAGGGCAAGGGTGCCCCATTATGCTTTGAGAAGAGAAGAGGAAAGGAGGGGAGGGGAGAGCAGGGGAGAGAGAAACAAAAACTGGCCCCAATGTCAGGGCTAACTGGATGGCCTCCTTTCCAGAAGTAAGGGAAATGTTCCTGTGGAGCCTGCTGGTTCTCACCTCCTCAATGCCCCTGCCACTTGACCAAACAGGGCCAGATGACAAGCCTAGATGACGAGCCTGGCTCCCTCACCCCCGTGTGGCTGAGAAAGTGATTCTACCATGTAAGTTACCACCTGCCCACACAGACCCTGGCTCCCTACACTTCAGGCCTCAGTCTCCAAATCCTGCCCTCCTGATGCAAGCCCTCCCAGCAGAGGGCATTTGCAGGAACTTTCCTGTAGAGATCCCAGGACAAACAGGAGAGCTTCAGGCAGATATCTGCCCAGAGAATCACAAACCAGCAGCAATGTCCCATTAGCCCAGCTTATAAGAACATATTCTAAAGAAGAGAAGCCACATCTTAGTAATATACCTGCCAAGTCTCTGAAACCACAAGTTCTTATTATTTCAACAAGAACTGAACAACTAATATTTACCAGCAGGGAGGGAAAATATTAGGTATGAGGAGCTCCTTAAGGGCCAGGAGAAAGGACATACTCATATACACTTTCAGTTAGATAAAAAGGAGGGAGAAGGCAGTCTGGGGCTAAAAGCAACCATCTTTTGTACTGATTTAGAGATCACTATATTACAGCACCATACTTACTGTCAAAAAATCTTCACAGACACAGCATTAATGTAGGAGGCATGAGGCTAACTCCTTACTCATCACTGTAATACAAAATCAAAATCCTCTATAGGATGTAGATCAGATTGCCATGGTAGTGGAGAGGAGAAAGAGGTAATATTTAATCTGTCCTCTAAACACACATGTGGAGATCCAGGAAGGGTGTCCCTCCCCTCCAAATAAAGGGGAAGGGCATCCGTGAAAGAAAAGATAGGGGAGTGTGCAGAGAGTGGGAGGGATAGCCTGCTGAGTGAGTGGATAATCAGCTGGGCAAGTGGTCCCCAACTCCAGGGAAGTTCACGCTGGCTGCAGCCCAGGGGACATGCAAGGAGACAGTTGGAAAAAGATGGGAGAAGTTGATAAAAGGCCAATCATGATGAGCCCCCAGCAGACAGAAGTTTATGCTTTATTTTATAAGCAATAGGGAGCCACTGGATGTTCATGGAGAGAGGGATTCTGTTAAAACTGAGTTTCCGAATGAACCTCCGCTGGCTACACGGTGAGTAGACTGAAAGTTGGAGAGTGACCAGGAGATAGGAACAAGGGTTTGGGGGAGGTGACGGCCTGAACCAGAGCAGGGGCGATGGGGTAGCAGAGAGGAGAGGGACATCATAATCAGCATGAAGAGTCTAAACAGCTTGGTAAGTGATTGGCTACCAGACGTCAATGATGGAAGCCTCCTGCGGGGTTGGGAGGATTATGTTGCCACCCTCAGAAGGAGGAGGAACAGGCTGGGAAGGGAAGAAGATGGTCTCAGACTCATGCTCTGAGTGGACAACCAGTCGAAAACCAATAAGCAACCCTGGGCTTGGCTGTGTGGGTTGGAGGGTCCTGGCACAGGTGAAGGGGGTGTGGAGCTGGGGGATACAAGGCAGCCAAATTCCGAAGGAGGCTCTGCAGAGGAGCCACGAGTCTACCAACATGCCCCGGAGCCCCACCCACCGGGCCAGAGGCTGGGCTGTGAGCTCCAGCCTCTAGGTCCTGGGAGGCCCTGAGTGCCTTATGGGGACCACAAATAATTGCCTGGTTTAGAGCCCTAACTAGGGACTCAGCAACAGTTTCTCCACTGTGGTAATTGACACATCTTTCATGGCGGGCTTAAGGAGGGAAACCGTCTCAAGTGATGGCACTTCACACTCGGTACTTGACATTTCCGAGGCACTCCACAGGCATTAGCTAATTAATCCTTGAATCTGTTTAGCCCCCAAAAGAACTCCCAGAGGCTGCACTTGTACCCCACGGGCAGGAGTTTCCCACCCTCCCGAGGCTCAGGATACCAAGCGTTGGGGTGGCAGCCTTGGAGATAGCCACTCGCTTGCTCCCTCCCCAGATGGATCCCAAGGCTACAGACTGCCAGCAAGGGAGCCTGAGAGAAGAGGCCTCCATGGTGCAGGTATTTCCTGGGAAAGAGACGAGAAGGTGGGTCGAGGGCCAGGAGACTGACACACACTCAGCCCAACCAGGTGCGGCCCCACTGCGCACTTTACTTTTCATTGATCATTTTTAGTGACTACTCATTTCACCCTCAAAACAATCCTTGTCTTAGGTTGGATTCCCCCAGGAGGAGCCCTGAAACAAGGACTCAAGGTCAAGCAGGGTTTTAAGGATGCGATCCCAGGAAGAACAAGCTTGGGAGGGGAAAGAGAAACAAAGAAAGGACAGAAGCCCATGCAGGGTGTGTCGTGGGGTGCAGGCAGGTCCCCCCACACTGCACCCTGGAGGTTTACAGAGCACGCCTCAGGAAGCCCCCACCAGCCACAGGTTGAGGGTTGCAAGTGGAGCATTAACTCCCTCCACCTGCCCGTGCCACCTGTGCATTCAGATCCACCAGAAAGCCCTTCAATGAATATCCCCAGATGCGTGCTTCAGAGGCCGCCAGGACCGAGAAGCCGGGAACTGTCAGAGCACAGAGACACGGACAGAGCTCTAGCAGCGTTGCACACAACAGCACTACTCCTATTTTCAGACAGGAGGCTCCTGAGGCTGCAAGCTGGGACCTGTGACCAAACTCACACAAGCAGGAAGCGGTGAAGCTTGTGACCCAAGTCCCTTTGCCTCCAAAGCCGAGGATCTTTCCACTATGTCCCACTGTCTTCCAGGCCAGCTTCTGCTCTCCTCTCTCCTTTCTCCTCGTCCTAGACCCACAAAACAAGGGACAGGCTGTCTGCTAAAGACATCGGCTCCCCCCACCCAGATCAGTGTCTCAGAACTGGACTCTTGAGCAGGTTTCCCTGAAATAAAGACTTAAAGACAGATCTGCTGTGGACAAGGTCTGGAACCAAGCAGGTAATCCTTCCTCCGCAGCAGCGATTCCTCCACTCGCAAGTCCCATTTTTTTACTTGGCCCTTTAATTCATTTGATAACTTTGTGAAGTGCAGATCTGCAGGGTTTCAAAGAGCCGTAAATTCTCCATCCCAACGCCACAGCTCCCGGCGCTGGGTTTGTGCTTTGTTTTTGCTTGCACAAGCCAGTGGTAAGCACTTATCACTGGTTGGAGAACTGAATTTGGCAGGAGAGATTTCTGTGCATTTGGGGGATTAATTTGCCAAGCACCTTCCCCAGCAGAAATTCTAAAGACAACAGCCAAGTGTAGAGGGGTGCAGGCAGCCTGGCAATCACGAGCCAAACCCTGTTCTGTAGGTGGCTCTCTGCAGCCCTGAGAAGAAATGCAACATTTCCCTGCTTTCACATCCCAGAAGGCACTCTCTCCTCCTCCTCCAGTGAGTACTGTCCCATCAGAGCCTAGCTCAGGAGGGAAACTGAGGGTCAAGGAGGTGGTCAGATGTCCAGGTGGAAAAGGGAAAGGTCCTGGGACAAGGTCCCCGACGGTGCAGCATATACTTAGCCCAGCTACCAGGACTGGAAAATTCACAGGTAAGCAGGTGTGGCAGTAAGTGAAGATGGCCAGCCACAAGCATCAGTAGGAGCAGTTACAGGCAATAAGCAAGAGAGTGACTTGAAGTCTCGGAAAGGTAAATAGGCAGAGATCTGGCAGGTAGGTTGGCAGTCATAATGTTGAGGGTGTGCTGGAGGGGCACCTGGGTGGCACAGTTGGTTAAGGATCTGACTCTTGGTTTCAGCTCAGGTTATGATCTCAGGGTTGTGAGATCAAGCCCTGTGATGGGCTCTGCATTGAGCACGGAGTCCACTTGAGAGTCTCTCCCCCTTCCTCTGCCCCTCCTGCTCGTACTAGCTCTCTCTCTTTCTCAAATAAACAAATAAATCTTCAAAGGTGTTCTAGAAATGGCTTACACAGCCCTCAAAAGGCAACTGTTACATTTCCAGAACATCTACAAGTAGTTGTTAAACACATCCATTATTAAAAATTAAATTATATAAACTTACCATTAAATGATCTATATTAAGAACAGAGGTTAAAAAAAAAGCACTCGAAACTTATCACTTCCCAATTTTTCTCCTACATCTTACTATCGTCTATACTGTTGAGTGTACGTATATCTATTGTGTCTGTATGATGGAGATTCTTCATCCTTAGGGCTGTTGCGCGTCTCCCAAAGTTAACCGTGTTGGTAGTATTTACACCATGGAAATTGGCGAACACTAAACACTTGGACTTCATTTTCTCCCCCTAGAAAACCTGTGTTTAGTAGCATTTACTGGTACACTACTGGAAATTGCTGCCCTAAATCAACCCCTTTCCTCTCCCTGGCACCACGGGTGTGCCTCATGCTTATTACATTACAGCCCAGGCGCTGCACACCTGTATGGCACACCAGTTAGTAAAATACTGATGGACTTTCAGTTTGGTGGGTAAATAGCTGCTGTCCCAAGGCCCCTATGAAAAGGACATCCTTTCTCCAGCCGCACAGCCCTCCCCTCAGTGCCGTTAGCAGTTAGTGCCTGAGCCTGTTTGAGCATCAGCGGAGGCCAGTGTTCATGCAGTACACGTTGTCAATATGTGTACCATAACCTCTTATAGCTATCCTACGAGTTAGGTTTTATCATCATCCCCATCCTACAGAGAAGGAAACTGAGGATCTGAGGGAAAAACAACCCTCACCAGAGTCACACAGCTAACAAAAAAACAGAGTGGGAATGACCCTGAAGTTGGCCTGAGCCCAGCCAGTGTCCCCAGCCATGGGGCCACGCCATTTCTCACTGGCCTGGAGGTCTGAGGGCTCGTGGCAGTGGCTGGGCTCCAAGCTCTGGGAGATGAATAGAGTGAGGTGAGCATCAGCTCAGGCTAGCTGAGTAGGGCCCTGGGCTTGAGGGGACAGGCATGAGAAGGGCTCACCTTGTCAAACAGTTATGCTTGTCTCGTGAACAAGGCAAGCCCTGGATAGTACAGCCTGATGGCACACCAGAGAGGGCCCAACAGCAAAGATATCCTGGGGGCAGAAGCACTGAGATCCAGCCTAGGAATCCTGAGGTCTCAAAATGAGACTGGCCCATGAGGGTCCCATGTGGTTCAAGAGTCCTGACAGCTGAGCCACTAGACATTATGGGGGCCCTCCCTTCTCTTCCCCTTCCTTTCTGTGCCTTTCTGAGTCCTTGAACAGTGAAGTATAAAACCCTATGTCTCTCCTCAAGAAGCCTACAATCTGCACTAACGAGAAGCTGCGTGCCCATATGAACAATATAAATACTAAGTATTTGATTAATGTGACACAAGTGAGGTCACAAAGCAGGTGTCATGGCCAAGAGAAAGCTTCCAAAACCGAGACAGATGCCCTGCTCTATAAGACATGCCATCTATTGGATAACACAAAGGTTTTCCTATCACTATAATTCCCAGACATAGCGTGTGCCATTGTAAGACAGAATCATGAAGTTAGCAGTTTTCTGGAGGAAAAATACTGCTGCATAAAATTTGCAAGATTATAAGAGCCATCCTGATTTCAGAAACATTCATTGTAAGACAGAAAAATAGATCCTCATGTTCCAAGGTCACTAGGACAAGGGATATGGCAAAAAGCCAGTACCCTCAAAGCTTCCCTTTAGAGTCAGTCAGTTATTCAGTCATTCCACAAACAGGCATTGAGAAACCAGTGCTGGGGATACAGCACAGAGCAGTAAATGCAGACTTGCTCCCTACTCTCCTAGAGCTCCCAACTGAGTGGAGGAGATGATCATTGCCTGAGTACGCACTTACAAATATGTACACAGTTACAAATAAGTACACACTTCAAATACATACACACAAATATGTACACACAAATATTTACACACTTACAAATACGTACATACTTACAAAGATGTACACAAAAATACATACACACTTACAAATGTGTACACACAAATACGTACACACTTACAAATACGTACACACAAATACATACACACTTACAAATAAGTGCACACTTACAAACAGGAGCATCTGCTACAGCTGTGCTGGAAGCTGCAAGAAGCTTAGAG
This sequence comes from Mellivora capensis, assembly GCA_004024625.1. Lineage (NCBI taxonomy): Eukaryota > Metazoa > Chordata > Mammalia > Carnivora > Mustelidae > Mellivora > Mellivora capensis. The sequence goes on along the minus strand of PISX010001119.1, from coordinate 103,932 downwards.
AGAAAGGACTCTCTTTAAACAAGCAGTCAGGGAAGTCCTCTCTGAAGAAGGCCCTCTACAGAGGAGGGTGCGTCAGGGACGGGGCTCCAGGGAAGGGGAAGGCACCAGCCCAGTGGGTGCAGAGGGTACAAAGGGAGCGTAGCACAGAACCAGTCAGAGAGGTCAGCAGAGTCAGACCAGGCACAGCCGTGTAGGCCATGGCAATGAGTTTGGCTCTAATCTGAGCATGAGTGGGAGACCATGGATAAAACTTTCATGAAGGGAAGTGACATATGTTGATGTAAGTCTTGAAGGATCCCTCTGGATACTGGGTTGAGAATAGACCGATTGGGAGTGGTGGGAAGAGAGACGTAGGGAAACCAGCAACAGGGCTACTGGAGGGATGCAGGCATGCAGTGGTATCAGCTGGACTAGGGTCGTGGCCATAGAGAAGGAGAAAGTAAACTGATTCAGGATTTGGAGAGAGCCAAGACTATGTTGTGACTGACTGAGGATGAGGGGGGAGGGGTGCTTTCATGGGTGATGCACTTGGGTAGGTGGAGGTGCTGTTAACAAGAGACAGTAGTATATGCACACCACAATCTGACTCAGGAAGAGATGGAAAAGCACCAGGACCAGAGTCACCACTTAATGAAGCCTTGAGGGGACCAGTTCTGATGCTGGACTGAACCCTTCTTAATTTGTCTCCGAATCAGCAAGACACACAGTCAATGAGATATCTGAGTAACAACATGCAAATAAATGCTGCACAAACATGTGAGATGGAAAAAACACAAGTCAGGTGTGGTCCCGGAGGCTGCATGGAGGAGATGATTTCTCCTCTAGATCAAGAAAGACAAGTAGCGGGATGCCTGGGTGGCTCAGTTGGTTGAGCGTCTGCCTTTGGCTCAGGTCATGATCCCACATGGGGCTCCCTGCTCGGCAGGGAGCCTGCTTCTCCCTCTGCCTGCTCTGCTTGTTCTGCCTGCAGCAATCCGTGCTGCTGCGCTCTCTCTGAAGTAAATAAATAAAATCTAAAAAAAAAAAAAAAAAATCTAGAAAAATTTTAAAAAAAAAGAAAGAGAGAGAAAGAAAGACAAGCAGCATCTAAACAGGTGAGGAGAACTGAGAAGACATGCCCTGGCAGGGGGGGCAGTGAGGCCAAAGTGGACAAATAAAAACAGAGGAAGACATGGGAGCCAGGAGCCTATTCCATCTCTCCCCTCCCCTGGGCAGGACAGCAACTTTCTTGGGCTACCTCATCTGGTCCAAGGGTTGCTGGTAGAACCATGTCTTCCATTTCTTTTTAAAACAGCATTATTAAGACATAACGGATATACAATGAACTGCACATAACTAAAGTGTACATTCCAAGAAGTTTTGATATATATAGACACCCATGAAACCATCATTGCAAGTGAGATAATGAACATATTCATCACCTCCAGAAATTTCCTCCTGCTCCTCCCTGAAAGCCCCCTGCCCTCAGTCCCCAGCAAGCACTGATCTGCTTCCTGTCACTATCCATTAGTTTGCATTTTCTAGAATTTTATATAAATAAAATCATACAGTATTACTCTTTTTTTTTTCCTGGCTTCTTTCACTCAAGACAATTATTTTGAGATTCATCCATGTTAGAGCATGTATCAATAATTTCTATTACTGAGTAATATTCTGTTGTATAGCAATGCTACTGTTTGTGTATCCATTCATCTGCAGAAAAGCATTGAAGTTGTTTCCAGCTCGGGGCTACTACAAATAAAGCTGCTATGAACATTTGTGGGCATGGCTTTGGGTGGACATATGTTTTCTTTCTTCTTGGGGAAAGAGCTGGCTGTGGGCTGGCTGGATCATATGGTAGGTGTGTGATTAACTTTCTAAGAAACTGCCCAACTGTTTTCCACAGTGTTGTAGCAATTTACTTCCCACCCACAAAGCATTCCAGGTCCTCCATATCCTCACCAACATGTGCTGTGGTCAGTCTTTAATTTCAGCTACTCTGAGAAGACGTGTAACAGGATCTCATTATAGTTTTAATTTGTATTTCCCTAGTGATTCATATGTTGAGCACCTTTTCATGTTTATTAGCTAGTTGTATATCTTCTTTAGTGAAATGTCTATTTAAGTCTTTTGTCCACTTTTAATTAGTTTGTCTTATTATTATTATTATTGCAATTTCCTGCTATATTGGGATACAAGTTCTTCATCAGATATACAGTGTACACTATTTTCCCCACTGGGGGCTTGCCTTTTTAATTCCCTTGAGAGTATCATTCAAAAAGCAGAAGTTTTACATTTTTGTGAAGTCCAATTTCTATTTTTTCTTATGGATTATGCTTTTGGTGTCATATTTAAGAACTCTGCCTAAAAAAAGCTCACAGAGTTTTTCTTCTGTTTTCTTCTCAAAGTCTTACAGTTTTATGTTTTACATTTAGGGTTATCATCCATTTTGAGTTCCTTTTGTATACGGCACAAGTTTTGGATCCAAATTTATTTTTCTGGTATATGACTATCCCACTATTCAAGCCATTTGTTTAAAAAAGACTATACTTTCTGCGCCGAATTGTCTTTGCACCTTTGTCAAAAATCGGTTGCCCATATATGCATCGGTCTACTTCCAACCCCCAAATCCACTCCATTGTTCTCTTTGTCTATCATGATGCCAATGCCACACTGTCTTGATTACTGTAGCTTAACAGTAAGCCTTAAAATCAGGCAGTATTAGTCCTCCAACTTTGTTCGGTTTTGAAATTGTTTTGGTTATTCTAGGTCCCTTTCATTTCCATATGAATTGCAGAATCAGCTTGCCAATTTCTACAATTTTCATGCTGCGGCACACCCCCCTCTTTCTACTTGGAGCATTTGACAAGAAAACAAATAGGGAATATCTGAGCTGGGGTTGGTACCTCAATCTGAGCCAAGTAAGTACTCAGGAAGACTGAACTGAATGGAAGGAATTCATCTCCACCTCCAAGATGGAACAAGGCTGGTTTCATACTTCTAACAAAGCATCCCAGGGCCGAAGGTGATGAATATATAAGCCCTCAGCAAGCTAGTCCCCTGACTCTGGGCATGGAGCATTGTCTCTTGCTCCTCCATTAAAACATACTCTCTTCTACTCTGCTCTTTCTTGGCCATTGGGTGTAGTTCCCGCCCATAAGGAGATCCCCTGCTGTACCTGCATCTTCTATATCTGGGTAACCACAGAGTCCAGGACAGAAAAAATCCAGCCCTCAGTAGACCTCACAGGGGGAGCAGAAATAAAAGGAAAAGGACATGGGCATGCCCACTGGGAAATCCAATGAAATATCAATTGCTGGCCATTGCTTTTGTAGTTTAAAAGCTGTTTGGTGCGTTTTCTAGAAATAATTATAGCTCCCATATAGATGCTAGGCCATGTGCTAAGCTCTGCGCTGTGAGAATTTTCTCATTCAGTCCTCAAAAGCATTCAGTGAGTGAGGAGAATAATTAAACCCATTTTCCAGATGAACTGAAGCCTACAGAGGTTGAATGACCTGCCCAGGTCATTGCCAGCAAATGGCAGAACCAGAACAAGAATCCAGATGTGTCTGATCCCAAAGCCCACACTCTGGACTGAACCCCAAGATGATTCTGCCTTTAGGGATGGGAAATGTAAAAGCCCCATAAATGTGGGCAGTCAGATTATCAACATGACTTAATAAGCTGCTGCTATGATCCAGGATCAGCCTCAGAACCCCTCTGACATATTCACATGTGATTCAACACTCAGGGAAGATGCCTGACTCTCTTCTCACCGGCTTGGGAAGCCACATCCTGACGAGAGGGAGGAGGCCTTCAGTGATGGATTTGATTACAGAAAGGAAAGACCTAGGGATGCCAGTTTCTGTGGTAAGATGTCACCTGGCAGAATCTTAACTCCTAGAAGGTTCTTGAACTTGCTTAGGCACAAAAGAGAATTTATGGGCTCTGGTACCAAGTGGCCAGAGACAGTGGAGCACTGGGCCAAAGGGAGTCATTCTCAGCAGCTTCTCTCCAGGTGGCCCCTTTATGACCACCCACACTTCCAGTGTTACATTTCTCCTACTTAAAACTTTTCTTACAGAGAGTTCCATCAAAAAGCTCAAGCCAGACTCTTACTGTATCAAGTAGGCCATTCCAGAACCCATCCATGAGACTCCTGGGCCAGACCCAAGTTACACATTATTTCTGGAGTCAGAGGATGGCAGCTGGCCCAGTGAAACTCCCCTGCCAGAGAGCAGGCGAATGGTGGATCCCCAGAAGAAAACGGAGAGCTCAGGAGGTGGAACAGCAGACGAACCCTGAATTCTCTCTGACTATGATGTGCAGGGCAGACCCACCCAGCCCACAAAGCATCAACTGACAATGTGCTGACTGCTTTGTCAGGATCTGTGTTAGGGGCCCAGAGCTGGTGTAGGAAGGTTAGGATATGCAGATTACGGCCTGCCGAAGGAGGCACAAGCCACTCACATGGGGTCGGCCAGTGGCTCCCTTGGCATCCGATCTCCTGCGGCAGAGAAGCGAAAACCACAAGGTCTCAGTACACTCATGAAGGAAATAAAGTCACAAGATTTATTATTTACAAATCCCAGAAATGGGGAGGTGAAAAAGGCAGGGGGAAGGGTGGTCCTCCATGCCAGGGCTAGAGCGAGAACTTTTCATGGGTTCAACTGTAAGCTGTTGTTTTAAAAAGTGACCTGAGAAAAGCAAGGCAGGCCCTTGGGGCAAGAATCCTCAGCTCTGGTCCTCACCTAAGTGTCCAGACTTGGGGCGTTAGCAGGACTGTCATACTGCCAAATGCCTAGGAAGTAACTCAAAACAGCTGTCTTCTCATCACACTCTTCTGATGTTGATCCTCACGAACTCAGAGACATGTGTCTGCTTCCGACACTGGCTCCTCCTCCATCCTCTAGCTAGCCAGTGCATCTGAAGGCCTGGCACCCAGCCCGTGCCTGCAGAGGGCACAGGCTTCCTTCTGCTCCAGCAGTGGTCCCCTTTCAGATTTATACGTTCCTGTGTGCTCTTCCTCAGATTCTGGGTCTATATTTAGATATGTACCACTAGGGACAACGAAAAGGGCAGGTGGAAGTGGAAATGTCCCCATGCACCTGGACTGTATGGTCACCATACCCACTATCCTCTATCAAGCAGCATGTGAACGAGGTCAGGAGACAATGCTTGGGCTGGCAACAGTACCCTCTCCCTGCGTGCCCTTCAGAATGACACCTTGTCTCAGGTCCCAGTAGGGCAGAGGGGCTACTACAAAAGCTATTGTTGGCTCTAATTAACTGGGCAATTTAACACAGGACAGATGAGATGCCCACCAGCACATCCAGGATACGTGACTTGGCCCCAAGCTCCCAGGTCTCCTCTGGCCCACCGATGTCCAACCCCAAACAAGGTAAGACAGACCCTGCTTTTCGAGGGAGTTACTGGGGTGCAAGATGTTTCACAACGCAGCAGCGGCAGCCACTGCAAAAAAAAAAAGGCAAGTTCAAAGGTAATTGGACGAGGAATTTTAAGCACCGCTGTTCCCGTGGCAAACTGCTTCATGAATACCCATCGGGATCTGTCCATATGGACAGCAGAAGGGCTCCTGCTGTTCTTTTGCTAATAAAAACTGTTGTGATTACATTTCCAATCCTCTCGGAACAGGGTCTCCGTGGGGCCGCAGCACGGCATGCCGAAAATGTGTCTTCCAGGCTGATAGGCAGCTCCCCTCCCTGCTACAGAGGGTTGCAAAGAGCAGCACCCCCTGGATGTGGAGGGAGTGTCCTTAGGGGAGCTGGGGCTGAACAGGTGTGTGAGTGTATCTATGACTGTGTAGTTTCACACATACACTACACACACACACACAGACACACACAGGAAAACCTTAATTAATGGAACAATCTTCCATAAGTGGTTCCAGTTACTAGCATTTTCCAGTTAATTAGAGGTTAACCTGCAATCACTTTTTTATTTCAACCTCCTCGTTGAAGTACATTAGTCTAATTTCACCCCTACCCTTGTTCCTGAGTTCCAGCCATTGTCTGTATAAGGAATGCCCTACCTGCCCCCCATTCCTTGTCAGTCAAAATCCTACCCATGCTTTTTTTCCCATGACAATTCAAACACTGCCTCCTCTATGAGGCTTTCCCTGATTCCTAGCCCAGGAGAAAATTTCCCTCCTGAATTTTCCTAGCCCTCTGGGGCTTCCTCTTACAACATACTTACACTTCCTATCTCTTCCCCTAGGAATGGCCAGGCTCCAGCCGGTCACCGTCACGGACTTGCCTCTGAAACCCCAGTGCCAAAAGCACAGGACCTAGGTCTCAGTAAGTGCATGATAGCTGTTCATTAAACAAACAAATTAATGTAACCTAAAGGTTTAGGAGACTGGGATGAATCAAAATTCAAGACTTCTAGAATAATGAAAATGTTATAATTTTTAAAAAAACAAACTCCTGCTTTTCCTTATTTTCTTTGTCTCATAAAAGGACTAAAAAATATTACAAAGCTCCATTAATTGGAGGAATGGATAAAGAAGATGCAGTATATAGAGAGAGAATGGAATATTATTTAGCCATCAAAAAGAATGAAATCTTGCCATTTGCAATTATGTAGCTGGAACTAGAGGGTATTGTACCAAGTGAAATAAGTCAGTCAGAGGAAGATAATTATCATATGATTTCAGTCTTATGTGGATTTAAGAAAAAAAACAAGATGAACATAGGGGAAGGGAAGGAAAAATAAAATAAGATGAAAATTACAAGGGAGGCAAACCTTAAGAGACACTGAACTCTAGGTTTACCTCTTGTTCTTAGAGCCAACTTGAGTCTGAGGCAGACTCTGCTCCACATAGTAACTCAGGGACCCTGGCTGACAGTTTCTACCACCTTAAATCTGCACCTAAATCTGCACCTAAAACTCCTGGCCTCCTCCACCACTGCAACAAGGAGATGGCTGTAGGGTTGCACACCAGATCTCCTATACTTCATCCCAGAAGTAACCCCCTCACTCCTGTTCATAGCCATTGGCCAGAGGAGCACATGGTCCTGGGGGAGCAGATAGATCCTTGGTGAGATGGCTACCTGTGTCTCTGCCACATTCTAAGATACTCCTCACTCCTACTCTTCCATCTACTTAGGTAAATCCAGACTCCTCTCCATAAAACTGTCCTCCATAAGAAAGCCAACAGGACATCAGTGTCCCCACGCACAGGCCCAGTGTTGCCAGCCCTCACCATAGGCCAAAGTAGCCCTCTCTCTGTGGCAAAAGAGCCTGGTTGGTGCCAATTCAGAAGTGAGCCAACCCAGCCATCTCCAGGCTCCAGAGCAGCCCCAACCCCCACTGCCATGGAACTGACATGGTTAGGCCCAGCTAAGCATTCTCTACTTCTCAGATGACCAAGTCACCCTAATATGAAGAGCTATCCCAGCCAAACCACTACTCCAGCCCCTGCTATCCCTCCCAACTGCCAGCCTCTGCCCACTGTGGGCCTTTGTGCCTCCCAGCTCACAATGGCCATCCGTCTGCCTCAGAGGGCAGCTTCCTAGGACAGATCCTCCTCACAGGCCACCAAGACCCTCCCTCTTGTGTAGTCCCCATTCTTCAGCCCCCAGTGCTGGTGGAGCAGGGAACAGCTGGAAAGAGAGACACATTCAGAGCCCATCAGTCCTTTGGGGGGAGTTTCTGAAATATATTTTTATTCTTCCTACTTTGCTGATCCATCTAGAGGCCACGTTCCTCAAGTTCACAATAAAGAAAGCCTGAAGGGAAATGACTGACTTCATCAATAAAGCAGAGAATCTCCCCCTGCCCCACCTTCTCAAGCCAGAAGACAGCTTTGATCATGAGACAGGGAAGAAATGGAGTAGCTCCCACCCTTTCCTGATGCCCCCAGGTGAGTTATGTCAACTCACCTGTAAGAGAATGAGTGAGTGAATGAATAAAGGTCATATGACAAGTGCTTAATGAATATCCTTTCACGTATTCTTCATAGTGTTAGCTGATGCCACATCGCAGCAGATCTTGGTCTTTCCAAGAGAATTAGGCAAGATTGCTGAGTAAAGAACAAGAGATGTCCTCCCCTAAATTTTTTATCATTCCTTATGCACCAGAATGTATAATACACATGGTCTTTATTTTCATTAGCTCTTTTGATCCTTATAACAACCTTACAAAATAGGTTCTTTTTTTAAGTTTATTTATTTATTTATTAGACAGAGAGAGAGAGAGAGTGCACGCAAACAGGTAGAGAGGCAGGCAGAGAGAGAGAGAGAGAGAAGAGGAAGCAGGCTCCCAGCTGAGCCGACAGCCCGATTCGGGGCTCGAATCCAGGACACTGAGACCATGACCTGAGCCTAAGGCAGAGGCTCAACCCACTGAGCCACCCAGGCACCGAAAATAGATTATTCTTACATTATTATGATTATCATTCCTATGATATATTATTCCTATGATTATTCCTACATTACATATTGAGCAAACTGGGCCTAAAGATGGTTATAAGAATAGCCTAGCTCATCCAGCTTACAAAGGGCGGAGCCAGGCTCTGAGTTCAAAGGTCTGTTTGATGTCAAACATTGCTCAGGCTCTAAGAAATGTCCAGTTCTAGAATCTGATTGGAATTTAGTTCAATCAGAACTTTGTAGGCACCTCTATGGATGAGCTCCTACAGTCTATACTCTGTGATGTGGGGAATATGGATGAGTCATGATTCCTGTCCTAAAGGAGCTGTGATCCAGCAGAGGAGGTAAGATGAGGCCCTTAAGAACTGTGCCAAACCACATCCCCTACCCATTGCATTCTGCACAGCATCATGAAATGTCCATGGGTTCATGTTCATCCAGAGGAATAAGAGAGGGTTTCCCAGAGAAGGGAGGCATTTGAGCCAAGTGCTGGGCCTCAAAGGAGAAATAGGATTTGTGCAGGCAGAAAATGGGGCAGAATAGAGCCGGGGCCATGAGATTGCAAAATCAGGACAACAACGATGGCTTAACAAAGAATCCTGATCTTGGAAGCCCACAGCCTGGGTTCATGTCCTCACTCACACAGTAACTCTAAGCAACTCCCTGTGTTCTTGGAGCCTCAGTGTCCTTAGCTAGTACACTGGGATACTGACGATGATGCCACACCCCAAACCCATCTAGAGGATGCCCTGGGTGACAGCTATGAAAGCACTGGATAAACGGGGAAATGCTGAACAAAAGTGGAGCATCATGGTTGCCATGGCTACACACAGGGCACTCAGGGAAGCCACACTCCCAGCCATGAGCATCACAATGAGGCAAAAACCTCATTGTGGGTGGATTGCCCCCTCCTGCCACCCTCCTCTCAGATAGTTCAAGACAAAGGTTGAGTAAGGAGGGCCTGCTGCTCCTAGGGGACCCACAGACAACAAACACAGTTGAGGCAAAAGTGGTGTGTTCTCTCCCAACATGATGACTAAGACCCAGTGACATGGGAGGGACATGCTGTGTCTCCTAAAGATAGCCTGACTTCAGCCCCCCATGGAGCCAGGAGCCTGAGCCATCTTCCAGTGGTGGCTCTGAAAATAAAGCTGCAAACAGGCCTCCTACTCCCCTTGGCTGCTCTGGGCCCACAGGTGTGGTGTGTGCACCTGAAGCATTGGTAGAGAGGGTGGAAATGAGGCAGTGGGCCAGGGGCTGACTTTACAGCCCCTGAGACCCTTCTGGAACCCACATTTGGAACATGTCCTGTCTCAAGAGCACACTGGGGAATGAATCAATGTCACTGACTTCAGGAAGTTTGCTGAGCATCGTGATTTGGCTAAGTGCTGGCAAAATATCTCAGTTCAACCAAGGTATTCATTATTCCCACTTTCCAGATGAAAAAACCAAGGCTACTCAGATAGGAACATGATTGGGCCACAGTCACACTAATGGTAAACAGCAGACTCAGGATATCATGGCATCTTTCTACATCAGACCCACTAATGTGGGGCTGGCTTCACCCTCAGCCCTCTCTTTCTTCACTGCCTCCATCAACAGTATTTGCCTCTCCTTGAGCTTCTCTTCCCACCCCCACCAGAGCCCCAGGTGCCACCCCGGTACTCCCAAAACAGGCAAAGGAGAGTGTGGAGTGTAAGATCCATGAGGGACGGGATTATATCTACTTTATGCTTCACCATTCCTTCAGCCTCTAGAATAATGCAGGGTAGAGAAGGCACTCGATTCATATTGTTGAATAAATAGCTCCTTTTCTTTCTCCCATAGCCCATATCCAATCCATTAAAATTCCACAGGATCTGCATTTCCAGAGCATATCCAGAATATTTATCTGAATGGCCCAAATGAAAAAAGACTGACCATACCAAGCGTTGGTAAAGACATGAGGAATAGAAACTCTCAAACACTACTAGATGGAAAACAGTTGGGCCATTTCCTACAAAATTAAACATACACCTAGCGTAGGATCCAGATGGCCCACAGCCAGCCATTTTACCCAAGAGAAAAGGAAGCATTTGTCCATACAAAGGTCTGTACAAACATGTTCATCACAGCTCAATGTGTGACAGCCAAAAACTAGGAACAGGGCAAATGTCCATAAGCAGGTGAATGGGTCCAAAAACTGGTATCATGGAGTCCGACTCCGCAAGGAGGTGGATGAACATGGAATGACAGGAATGAGTCTCAAAATAATTATGAGTGAGAATAGTAAAAACAAAGAAAAGAGTACGTATTTTTTGTATGACTTCATCTATACAAAATTCTAGAAAGCGTCAATCAACCTGTCATGGCAGCAGGATCAGTGGTTGTCTGCAATGTGAGGGCTGGTGGGCCAAGGGTGGGGAGAAGGAGCAGGAGGGAGGGTCGTCAAGGGCCACAGTGAAGCCTTTGGGCATCAGGGACATGCTCGTTGTCTTGATTATTAGATGGTTATTAGATGGATGTCATCTGCCAAGACACATTCAATGGTACACCATACATGCAGTTTTCTGTGCGTCAATTCTATCTCAGTAAGCTGTTTGTTGTTCTTAAAAAAAACATACATCCAAAATCCAACCAGTTCTTATCACCTCCATTGCTAACCACTGGTCCAAGGGCTACCACCTGGATGTCTCACTCCGTATGAACCAGCCCTGCTGAAATTTCTCCCGTGCCAGAATATTCCATCCTCTCTGCAGGAGATGTGGCAGTTCCTGCTGGCCAGGTCCACCCACCCCCAGCTGCTCTGCTAGTTGGCCAACAGCAATTCACAGCTGCCTCTCCTCCAGAGCATTGCTCTTGGTTGACAGAAGTCACCTTGCTAGGGAGGTTACACCCCCATTGCAGGGATACCAACAGCCAGTAGCTAGCTGACTGACATAGGGTACAGAAGTCTAATTCCCTTCCTTCAAAAGCAGATGGCTTTGCAGTGTGGTTTATACTCCAGAGTCCCACTATCGAGGGTCAAGCCAAAGCTAGACTTTATCTGCAATCACATTCTTGCTTGGCTCCTTCCCCTCCCTTGTCCTAATTTAATCCCTTTCCCTATAGGTTTGTTGTTGTTGGTGGTGGTGGTGGTGGTAGTGGTGGTGTTTTAAGCAGGCTCCATGCTCAGCGTGGAGCCCAATGTGGAGCCTGATCCAGGGCTTGAACTCACAACCCTGACATCAAGACCTGAGCTGAGATCAAGAGTCAGACACTTAGGTGACTCAGCCACCCAGGTGCCACCACTACCATAGGTTTTTCCTAAAGGGCCCTCCCCCAGTAAATCCTGGAAACCTGAATACTTTCTCAGGCTCTGGAAACCCAACCTAAGACAGTCAGTGCCAGGGTGGACCCGGGCAGCAATCTGAGAATAGGATCTGGAGGGGATCCCCTGTGGGCCCTGTGGCCGTCCAGAGTAAGTGGTGGCAGTGCAGTTGCTAAGCCTTCCCCCTGGGGAGACGGGGGGAAGGGAGGGAGAGAGAGGGCCACCTACTCATGCAGTATCTCTGGAGTTTGAGAGAAACAGGAGAAAAAGCATATGGACTAGCAAACTGGTGGCTACTGCCAAACACCCATGCTTTGAGGAGAGAAAATGACAAGCTTGGGACAAGCAAGCATTAATTTAAAGCAACTGTGAGAGGCAGAGGACTTCTTCAACAGCATTTAAAGAGCCTCACCTCCAGCAGTTAGCAGACAGAGTAGAGACTAAACCCAGGACAGAATTGTAAGAGAAGTCTTCTCAGCCCCAGCAATTCGGATAGGCCAGATCAAGGCCCTGAGAGGAAGAAGTAGGGCCCTGCGATTTGGGATAGAGATATCCAAGTAGATATTCTTGAACCCCCAACTCTCCTGAACCCCTGGGCCTGCTGAAAAGACCCAACCCCCACCCCCTTGTTTTAAGTCTGAATAGAAGCCTCAGCTGAGGGGGGTGCCTTTGAGGATAATGCTGGCCCTCTCCGTGATGCTCCCCAATTCCTTTCCTGGCCACCAGAGCCATAACCAGGGCCAGAGTGCAGCACGGATTCACCAGCAAGTGCTCAGCCTGCTAGGGGAGAGAGAGGTCATGCACTGAAGGAACAGTTAAGATCCAGCTCATAGGAACCAGGAGAGCATGTATGGAAGTGGATGCTGAAGGAGGGAAGCAGAATCTCAAGCTGGATCAAGAAATGTCTATCAAGGAACACCTGGGCGCCTCAGTTGGTTAAGTGTCTGCCTTCGGCTTGGGTCATGATCCCAGGGTCCTGGGATGGAGTCCCACATTGGGAATCCCTGCTCAGCAGGGAGCCTGCTTCTCCCTCTGCCTGCAGCTCTCCCTGATTGTGCTCGCTCTCGTTCTCTCTCTCTCTCTCTCTCTCTGACAAATAGGTAAAATCTTTAAAGGAAAAAAAGAAAGAAAAGAAATGTCTATCAATATGGAGGCACCCTCCACATTGCAGGATTCGACACCCTGGCAAAGGAGCCCTGGAGGGTGGCCCTCTACACGGCTGGTATGGCTATTGGAAGCTGCTGTCAAAGACTGTGAGGAAAGGGGTCCAAAGTCGCAAATTGAAAACTTCAATTCAGTTAATGTTGAAGGACCATGTGGCCCTTAAAGCCTAAAATATTTACTGTCTGGGGCTTTACAGAAAAACCCTGTTGACCTCTGATGGATGGACGTGACTAATAATAACATCACATCCTCAGGGTTGCCTGGCTGGCTCAGTCAGAGGAGCAGGTGACTCCTGACCTCAGGATCATGAGTTCAAGCCCCGAATTGGGTATAGAGGTTACTAAAAATAAATAAATAAATAAAAACTTTCTAAAAAATAACATTATGCCCTTAAGAGTCAACAAGGATATGATCTATGTATAGAATCAAACAAGGTGAAGCATGAGCAGAAGCCTGAGATTAGATACCCCAATGGAAAATCAGTCCTTTGCTCAATTTCTAGACTTGACCCAGTTCTCAGAACCCCAGCTGATAAAGAGAACTGGTCTCCATAAGGTAGTACCTCGAAACAGTATAGTAAGTATGGGTAGTAGTCATTCCCAGCTGGAACTACTTTCATTTGCTCTAGGGAACAGAGAATTACCATATGGAAATGGAATATGCAAACCTTTTAAGGGACATTAGAGGGTATAAGCTAGTATAGATACCCTAAGACCCAAAGTCCCATTATGGCTCCTTCATTAGAGTAGAGGCATATGAGGGTTCAAATAAACAATGGTCATGGCCCAGGATCAGTGGTCATTTCTCACTTCCCAAATACATAATTGGAATATATCTGCTTAGCAATGGGGCAGAACTTCGGAATGATTCTTTATCTAATAGAATGAGCTCTTCTAGCACAAAAGGCAATGTGGAGCTGAAGCTGCCCCCTTCCCTGGACCCAGATGGTAAATCAAAAATATTACCACTTCCTGGGGAATGGAAGAAATTATCATCATCCCCAAAGACTTAAAAAATGTGGAGGAGTTGGTCCCTCTGTCCTGTCTCCCATTTAACATAATAGTCTGACCTCTGTCATGGCGGACAACAGTGACGATGACAAACTTTACCAAGTAGAAGCCCCATTTGCAACTTCTGAGCTGGATGTGGTATCATTTTTTTTTAAGATTTTATTTACTTGAGAGAGAGCATGCATGCATGGGAGTGGGGGAGTGGCAGGGGTAGAGAGAGAATCTCAGGTAGACTCTGTGCTGAAAGCAGAGCCCAACATGGGCCCAATCTCATAAGCCTGGAGTCATGACAAAAATCATGGCCAAAATCACCTAACTGACTGGGCCACCCAGGCGCCCCTGGATATGGTATCTTACCTAGAACAAATTAACATAATTGCAGGTAAGTGATATGTGGCTATTGGTCTGGCAAATGCTTTCTTTTCCATAACTAGCAGAGAGGAGGACCCAAAGCAGTGGGACGAACAGCAGTATTCATTCACAGCCCTCTGTTCAATCTGTCACAGGACCCTGCTCATTCTCCTTCATTTTGTCATAATATATCCACAGGGGACTGGACCATCTAGGCATTCCACAGAACTTACTTGTTCACTATACTGATGACATCATTTTTAAATCAGACCTTTAAGAGTAAACAGTAACAAGCACAACAAGTAAAGATCTAGAGGGTAGGACATAAACCCTATGAAAATTCAGAAGCCTGCCAGAATCGCTGTTTTTAGAGATTTCATGGTCTTAGAGGATATTGGGACATCCCTTCCAAAATGAATAGCAAGTTATTGTATCTTGTCCCTAGGGACTGAGACTTTCTTTTGGCTGTGTCTTCTGTGTCACTGAAGTCTCAGCACCCAGCACCATGAAGCCTACCACAATAATAAATGTGTGCATGAACGAATGGAACTAAAGCAGCTTGGAAGTCAAAGCCATGGCCAACACCATCCACATCAAAGCAGCCAAACGTTGAACTTGCCTCTTTTAAGGCCAAACCCTGGTACAGTCAAGTCTGAATAAATGAATAAATAGGAGAAGCAATTCATGCTTCTAGGTCATTCTCTACAAAGAATCATTCCAGGTTCCTCAGGTTCCTTTGACCAACTCATACAGATGACTCTAAGTCGTGAAGGCTTTTAAAGGGAAACAGAAACTAATACCTTTGAACTCCTGTCATATGTTAGACACTATGTGCATCACATTATTTCATTTTAATAGTTCTCTCAGATTTTACTAACATCCCCACTGTACAGATGTTTAAGAGGTTCCCAGTAAGCAGGGATCTCAGACTCAACTGCCTACAAGGATGAGTAGGTAGAAAATGAGCAAAGTGTCCCCAGTCACAGGCAGCTGGGAGATGTGGAGATGGTGACAAACTGGAAAGTGTGTGTCCTGTCACAATAACCAACACATGAGGTGAAAATTTCTCCTGGTGATTCTTCAAAAGAAGCTAAAAATCACAACTTTGGGGGAAATCTCCTCATTGGTGACTGCTAACAATTAATTCAACAAGTTACAAAACCCTGTCAGGGTCAAACAAAATTCATGTCAGGGCCTTCTACGACCCATGGGCCATCCGTTTTCAACTTCAGCAATCAAGGATTCAAGCATCAGGAGATATTAGAATAAAACCCCTAAGGGTCCTTCATACCCAATATTCTGCCATCCTGTGGCTCCAAAGGCCCTTTAGTGCTCTGATCACCAGGTCTGTGGGGAGAGGTCTTCTCCTCCCCTTCCCCAGGCATGATCTCCCCCAACCCCATCATTTCTGTGTCCACCCATCTAAGAGACAGCCTCAAGCCTTCTGGGTGGACAGGTTAACTCAGAGCTTTAAGGATCTAGTTCTGATTTCTCCAGGGATGGTGAAGGCAGAGCATTCCAGCCCAAAGGAGGAAAGATTCCTAACACCTGACCCTGTCATTGTTCCTGACGCCTTTCAAACTTCCACACGCTCTGGTCTCTTTTGTCCCTCAGCATGGCAAGGTGGGTGTTACTACCTATCTGATAGGTACAAGAACCGAGGCTCAGGAAAATTCAAGTTTGCCCAAGGTAACACAACAATGTTGCTGGGACCAGACTTGAGTTTCCTGAGATGCTTTTCTAGGGCTCTTTTCACACAGCCACTCCATCCAAGACAACAGATGCCCCTGGACAGGCCTGGAACAGTCACATGGAGCCTTCCAGCCCAAGGCCGTCTAGCCAGCATCATCCACCATGTATGTCTGGGAGCCACAGATGGTTCTGCCGGCCTTCCTGCCCACACCCTGGGTCCTCTGGGAAGCTCCCCACCCCCAGTAATATGGCCCCCAACATGCTGGCTTCCACTGCAGCCATGCTATCTGCCCCCAGTCCCCAGCCTGTGCTGAGAGGTTCATTTGCCTACTGAAACCCTGGGCATTAAAAGGGCCAAGGAGGATTTTGTAACCACTGACTGCTGCTGTTGCTAAGAAACAGGTCCTTTAAATTCAATTTACAAAAAAGATAGAGAGAGTAAGTGAGTGAGAGCAAGGAAGAGATGCTCAAACATCTGGTTATCTTCCCTGGCTGTCTCCAGTGACTATGAAAATGAGATAAGTGCCTTCCGAGACGCATGCCGACCCTCTTCAAGCCACTTGCTAACTTTCCTCTGAGCTAATATTTTACATCAGCAGTGGGACAGGGGGCAGGAGGAGGGGATGGCAGTGGGGGAGGGGGCTCTTGCTGGAAACTTGGTGGGTTTAAGACAATTCCAGCCACCTTTTCCCCTCCAGGCATGACTCAGTTGCCCAAGACAGTGAGCTCCCTGGTTCTTGAGGCCAGTGCCCCTCACCCCTACTTCTACTGTCAGAATAAATTCTGCACATAAGCCTAATCTTCTTTGGTTTAGGATTTCCACACAGGTTATGTTAGCTCTTATGCAGTAAATATACTTTCCCACATCACAGATGAGGAGGGGAAGAACATGGCGGTTGGAAAATGTACCTGTACCAGGAGTAGAAGGGGTATGAGCCTCATCTGCTGAAAGCAGGTTCAGCCACTCACTTGCCTCTTCAGGCTCACACAACTCAGCCATCCGCTGCAAAGTAGAGTTGGACCATGACTTCCCACAGTGTGCACCACATACAAACAGTGGTTCAGGGGAAGTTACTAGGTGTTTGGTTAAAAAAGAGTTCTCGGGCCAAAAAAGTTTGGAAAACACTGGGCTAAAGTGGAATAGGCCTCCCCACTAGGAGATTTCTCAGAGCCTTTCATGCTTTAATGTGCTAAAGGAAGCTCTGAGCAGTTAGCTATCTCGGCTTGGCTCCCACCAGAAGCAGGCTATGATACAAGAGTTTGAGCACAAGTAGTTGATTTGGAAGGTGATCCCAGGGAACCCTGGTAGGGAAATAAAGAAGAGAGGCAGGGAAAGGAAGATGGCCATGATGGAGGAGTTATCAAGCAAGTCACCTCTGCGGGCAATGGGAGCTTTGTCCAGGGGGCTCTCTGGGAGATGGCATGGGATGCATGTCTCAGAGTTATCCCACCTGGAAGCAAGGGAGCTGGAGTATTCATACTCCAGCTGTGGCCGGTCATTGGTCGAGGCCTGCTCTTGCCAGGCTGGGGAAGGGTGTCAGTAATCCTCATCAATTGTCAGGCACTTCCTGTCATTCCCCAGGCATGAGCAGAAAGACCTCGGGCAGAACTGGCAGTTGGAAGTCCAGCCCAGTGCCCTAGCCTGGCAGCAACTGGGAGAGACAGGAGAGACCCGGACAGTGTCTGCTATGGACAAGGGAGAGAGCTACCCTTTCTAAAGCTTATCAACCATGAGACTCTTTAGAGATCAGCTCGCAGAACTCATGGTCCGTGGAAGAGTTCATCAACCTAGGAGCTTTCTGAGGGCAAGGCACCTCAACAAGTCTGAGGCAATAATCTCACAATGGCTAAAGAGATACGTTTGTTCACCATTTCCCAAAAGCTGGACAGGTGTATTCTCACAAACATGAGGCAAGTTTGGCTCTGATCTGCTCCCAGTTCATCTTTCAGAAGACTCTGCCCCATTTCTGAGACCCTGCCCCCTGGACCTAGGTTCCGATCAGACCATCCCAGCATGACCTCATACCCGTACGGTAAACTCCTGCTACAGCAGGTCTATCATATTCTTAGGGCCCCCCACCCCAGGTCACTACCTCCTTCTGAGGTCCTTGCATTAGCCAAAAACAGAGAAACTATCCTAGAGTGCCTCCTCCACTCACCCCTCTCCTTTCGCTGGTCACCCGGACCTGCAGCCTTGTTTTTGAAATTAAATAACAATAGTAATCCCAAGAGAGGCAATAGCAGGATGGTTAAGAGCTTAGGTACCTGAAATCAAATTGTACCTCCACTACTAACTACCGGCATGACCTTGAGCAAGTTATTCGATCTCCTTGTGCCTCAGGTTCCTATAAAACAGAAATAATAACAATACTTCTATCATAGAGTTATTACAACTTGTTAGTTATTATTAGAATGCAATGCATAGTGCCTGAGGACAGTAAGTACTCAAGAATGATGTCATCAGGAATAAAAATGACAGCAGCTAATGTGTATTGAGGGCTATCACATGCCAGATACTATGACAAGCACTTTGTATGCATTAAATCACTGAATCCCAATTATCTACCTACCTGCCTACCTATGTTATCATTCTCTGTCTCTCTATGTAGAAATGAGGCTCAGAGAAGTCATGCCGCTGGCCCAAAGTCACTATGTGGCTAAACAACCAGGAATGCTTGTCTGATGGTGGAATCTCAGAAGTGCAAAACAAGGTTTGCTGCTGCTCAAAGACTACTACTAGGTTTGTCTTCTAGGCAAGGATATTTCTCTTTCCTCATCCCAGAAAGCTATAGAAAATGAATGGCTCCCCTTGGGCCCCAAGATAAATATCTGATCTTTGGAAGTAGAAGCTTTTTACCTATATCCTCTCTGCCAATCAAAGCCTGGCCCATGCCATTAGATTCCCTTTCCCCCAGGAAGTCTTCCATGATCCTTCCCATACCCAACCACAAGGAGGTCTCCCTCTCCCCAGGTAGAATACTAGCCATATGTGACATCCCTTTGGTATGTTGACCTACTGTTATCTTTATGTAGGTCTCTGCAGATTTGATCTTATGAGAAGATATGGCTGCCCACAGAGGCAGAGGCATTGCCTTAAACCCCAGGCTACCTTCCTGAGTCCAAGTGTGTCTGGTACTCAATAAAAAGTCACACATCCTAGCACTGAGAAAGAGATGAGAAATTATCAAGCACTCTCATCCCTTCCCTGCATTTTACAGAGAGGGACAATAATCTGCTTCAGTCACCCAACCAGGCAATGAAAGAACCAGAATCAAACCCAGGATTCCTGACTCTCAGGCCACAGCTCTCACTCTGAGGATGCAGAAGACTGTTTCCAGCATGATTCATGATCTTGAATTAATCACTAATATTTCTATCAAGGAACTTACATCACCCTGCCTCCCGACCGCCATCACCCATCAGAGAGGAGACACTGAGTCTGCCTCTCATCTCCCTGGCCCACTTGCTCCTCCTCTCCTTGTGACTTCTCTTCAATTATAGCCCAGTTTCTGGAGGTTTATATGCCATCCACCCCTGAGACACTGGAATGTCAGCCATTAGTCACCATTCTCTGCACCCTCAAATGAGAGAACCAAGATTAATGAAGCATCTTCTCTCAATCAAGAAGCCATTTCAGGCTGTGCTTTTAATCCCAGTGAGTTGTGCAGATGAATTAACACCATTTGACCTTTTTATTTTCCATGGGAAGATTTGTGGTGCTCCCCTCTACCCCCACCCCATCTGAAGAACAAACATGCTCCCAACCACTTATATCCAGCAGCCTCAAATGTGGGCCCAGAGGGAGGGTATAGTGTCCCAGCACTGCAGTCAGATTACTCCTCAGAGTGGCTGGGAGAAAGGGAAATAGGTGATGTCATTTCTGGGGGCTCCTCAAACTTAACACACCCACATCTAACAAAACGCAAGAGACCCTCCTCTCTCAACAGGCAGACAGAACCTGGGAAGGGGCCCCAAAAGGCAGCTCTTGCCAAGCCAAGTCTTCGACATGCAGTGGGGGAACCAGAACTGAGTCTGAAGCTAAGCCAGAGCAATATTTGAAAGAGCTGACAACAAAGCATAGCATGCACACCAACCTACGAGAGTGGACACCTGCCATAAACCACCATAATGCTACCCAGGCACATCCCAGGGGCTATTGGCTGCAAACAGAGCATTTCCTCTTCCCAAGAAACAGGAAGGGTTGGGGTGTTGATCCAGAAAGAGAGAGAACATGCAAAGAGAGAGGAAGACCAAGTAACATGGCAGAAGGCTAGAATCCAAGTCATAGAAACAGTCAAGGGGCATTAAAGAAAATAAAAATATCTTGTCTTAAATTTTAAGTTATATTTTTGCAAAATAAATCACTCCTTCACAAGCTTTCAATGGATGTTTCTAAACACTCAAATGCCTGAGAGAATGGGGTATGTGTGTGTCTTTGTGTGATGTAGCAGGGGTGGGAGTAATGGGGAAAGGGCTGAAGTGTATATCTGACCTCCCACATTTCTGGATAAGAATAACACGTAAGGGTCCCTAAGTCATCACCAGACTAAACTAATTCAGCAGAAGCTCAAAGCAAGAGATGACCATGAGCAACACAGGCTTTTTAAAAACTCTTGGGGTCACATTTGTTTCTAACAAATCTATTCAAGGTTCAAGGAACCTCAGTCCAAGAAAATCTTATTTGGATCTGAACAAGCAGAGTAATCCAAAGTGACATATGAGTTACACAAGCAAGATTGAAGTCACCCTCTCTACTACCAGCATCTGTCCATACCCCCATTATGTGGCTGAATGCCACCCCAAGCCAGGAGGGCCAAACCCTGGAGTCATCCTTGACCTGTGCCCTCACTGCTAGTGACCAATGCTGTTAGATGCCTTCCCAATATCCATTCCCCACTTTTTCCCAACTAGCAGAGCCATAATTTGGTTTGGGGGCAATGTGCCCAGTCCTAGAAAATGGACTGCAATCAGTCTGAGCTAATTGTGTAATTGTGACAATCCATTTCTCTTATTCCCTGCCTCCCTTGCATCTAAGAGTGGCCATGTGAGTCAGGTCCAGCCAACATAGCCTAAGCAGAAGTCTGCTGAGGATGATTCTGAGCATTTAGTTGGCTCTTCTGGTAGAAGGAACTGATGGGGCACTGCCTTCCTCTTCGTCTGGGGAGGGAATGTAGAGGAGATGTCTGGAGTTCTAGTAGCCATCTCGTGACCACAGTGAGAAAGCCCAAAGAGCATCACAAGAGTAGGCTCTGACAGTACACACAACTGAACCCTGCCTACAACCACCAAGACTCAGAGATATTCTGATATGAGAAAATGAACTCTACTTTTGTAAGTTAAAAGTAATCAAGTGTTCTGTGTCTTGTACCTGAACACATCCTAAGTGATCCACTCCCCTTTTCACATATCCAAATTGTCACCAAATCCTATTCCTTCCATCTCCTGAGCACATTTTCCTCCAAGCACCTGGTCTCCACCTCTGCTCAGCCCAACTCCTTTATGAGGACACTAAAGGAGTCTTCCTAAAACATAGATCACTGTGAAGCCCAGCTCTTGTTACTTTAAGAGAAGCTTAAATTCAAGGTTCCTTATGATATTCCCCCACCTGCCTTCAAGCAGGTGATTTGTACCTTAATAAATATTTGTCTCCTTTTTCCAAAAAAATGGCATTTAGAGCCCAGAGCAAGTTAGAGAAGTATAGGGACAGATGAGCCACAAAAAAGGAGGCATTTTTGGGCTGTGCCTATGGCCTGCCAGAGCCATGTTAAGGACTGTGGACTTAATTCAATATGAAGCCATTGAAGGACTGTATTCAATATGAGCCTGCAGACAAAGGAATGGAAGGCAGAGGCAGGGAAGGCTATAAAGACAGCCACCTGTTCCCCAAGACAACTCCCTGTTCCACTCCTTGTTCCCAGGGCCCCCCGTGCACATGCAGACGTCCGCATTTGGGCTGTGTGAGGGCCAGGAGACATGTGACTCACATAAGATCATCCTTCTCCTCATTGTTTCCCTTTTCCAATAAGGGAAAAAAAAATTACTTTGGTCTCTGCCCACAGCTGTACCACTCATGACATTCATCCCAGTGTGACAAGAGAGGCCGCACTGGCCAGGAGTGAAAGAACAGAACCATCTGGACACCTGCCTGAGCTCACCAGGGCAAGCTTGGCGTTTCCCAACAGACACGGCAAAGCACCTCCTGGGGAGTGGGTCAGCTCAGAAAACTCCCTGTACAGAACACAAAGCTTCAAAACCCCATCAGCAGGAGCTAAAATCCATTCCTAAAATAAACAGAACCCAGCCACTCACTGTGTCTCTACAGCTAACTCCCAACGGAAACAGCCAATCTAAATATCTTTTTTATTTGGTACTTCTTTCCTAGCTTGTCAATAAATATTTTCAGTTTAAAAAAAATGTTTTGACTTCCTTGCAGGAATATGTACTCTCCTTATATCAAAAAACATCTAAAGCTTTACGATCAAATTTTTTAGCGAACGAATAGAAATCCAAAGGGGAAATACATTGTGAAATATGCAAAACAAGCCTTCCCACTCTCCATTAAAAAAAAAACAACACAGCAGCACACAACTCCCCAGCTCATTCTCCAGAGCCCCAGAAACCTCCTTGCCCTTGGCAGCCAGGCCGTGGAGAGCCCCCCCAAATCCCCACCATCTGGCATTTTTGTCTGCAAAGCACAGGCCCTTCTACCCTGGGCTGCCTGCCCACTCTGCGGATGGAGGCCAGGGGCTGGCAGAGACTGCCTGGGCTCTGCCTCCCTGCTGGGTACACGCGCATACACACACACACACACACACACACACACACACGCGTGCTCTAACACTAACACTCTCAGCCCTGCTGCTTCCTGGCCCTGCACGGTGTGCTCAGGCCAGGCCTGCCACTCTGTCCTGACCCCACCTTCCCCACACATCAGCCAAGGGGGTCCAAATGTCAGAGAGAGGGTGAGGGAAGAAGTGGCTAGACTGGAGGCGGGAGAGCAAGGCCCTGGGGGGGTAAGTGGGCAGGTGGTTCATTTGCTGGACCATCTGTCAAAAGCAAAGGAAAGGCACCCAGCTCCACAGCCCAGGACCCTCATGCACACACACTCTCACACACTCACACATGCCCATGCCCACACGCATAATACACAACCACATGCATACACACATAGACATCCACACATGTGCACATACCCACAGAATCCCACACATAATGATAGACTCAAACAGGGCCGCCTAGGTGGCTCAGTCGATAGGCATCTGCCTTTGGCTCAGGTCATGATCCTGGGGTCCTGGGGTCAAGCCCCTCATTGGGCTCCCTGCTGGGCAAGAAGCCTGCTTCTCTCTCCCACTCCCCCTGCTTGTGTTCCCTCTCTCACTGTGTCTCTCTGTCAAAAAAATAAATACAATCTAAAAAAAAAAAATACACTCAAACACACATCCTCGTTGACATGTGCACACATAAATGTACACAAATGGGCACCTACACACACATACAAGCATATGCACAAATAAATATACCACCTATAGAGTCATACACACACTCACACTCATGCATACAACCATGCACACAGACACAACCATATGCATGTATATTAAACCAACACCCATATGTAGTCAAACACACATGAACATACTTACACACATGATCACACACTCCCACACTCATCCACCATGCATAAGTAAACAATTATGTATACATACACATGCCCGCAGACACGCAGTACACATGCACAAAGGCACATGCACACACATATACTCCTGCCCATGCTCTGCCACTGCCACCCAATAC
This sequence comes from Mellivora capensis, assembly GCA_004024625.1. Classification (NCBI taxonomy): domain Eukaryota; kingdom Metazoa; phylum Chordata; class Mammalia; order Carnivora; family Mustelidae; genus Mellivora; species Mellivora capensis. Next base: position 80,263 of record PISX010001119.1, on the reverse strand, counting down.
GGACACACCCATATCCATAGAAACTCTCTCACATGCACACCCAAGTATGCAAATGCTTGCATACACAGGGACATAAATACACAACTATGTTGTCCTCGTGAGGTCAGGCTGCTTTATTCAAATACCATAGACTGGATGGCTTCAACAATAAGCATTTGTTTCTCACAGTTCTGGAGGCTGAGAAGTCCAAGGTCAAGGCACTGGTCGACTGGGTGTCTGGTAAGGACTGTCTTCCTGGCCTGTGAATGGCCGCCATCTAGCTACATCCCCACATGGCAGAGGGAGCACTCTCAGATCTCTTGCTTTCTTTATAAGGGCGTCCCTGCTATCATGACCTCATCTAACCTTATTTACCTTGCAAAGATCCCGCCTCCAAACACCATCACACTGGAAGTTAGGGTTTCAATGTATGAATTTGGGAGGCTGAGCATACATTCAGTCCATAGCATATATGCACACACACAAACATACATGCACACCCACACATGGTCACACACATGCACATACCCCTGCACACTTGTATAGGCAATCATACATGCATATGGTTATACCAACACAAAGACTCACGGATACAGCCAAAACAGACACATTCACACAATTGTCTACTAACACATACACACCCACATTCAGACATACTTATACATGTACACATGCTCACAAACACAGACACAGATATATGTCTACTCATGCAAACATATCCACATAATCCCACATGCAGAAATACACTGATGCACACATATACCTCCTCACATGCACACATATGTCCACACACACATTTCTACAATTACATAAGTGCATATATGAGCACACAAACACTTAATCACATGCACAAGCATATATGCCCATTCTCTCTCTCTCTCTCTCTCTCTCTCTCTCATACATAGACACAGCCTGCTGGCCATCTTTTCTTCCCATTAGGAAAAATCACATTCACTGCCAATATGCAGAAGACTCTGGTATGGTCACACCACTAGGTCTCCAGGAGTGAGAACAGCTGCCACCATTCCCCACTATCCCCAACATGAACCCACATTACCCTCCCCTGCCTTTATCACCTCAGTACCATCTGCTGTCCCCCGGGGCGACACCTGGTCCAGTGTTCTCACGCCTGGCCACGTAGCAGAATCACTCAGCACCGTCCATCAATACTGACCCTGGGACCCTGATTCAATTGATCTAATGTGGGACCTGGGTACTGAGTTGGGATTTTTAAGTTCTACAGCCTCTCTGGCATAAATCTCCATCCCAGCTCCATAACTTCGGAGCACTTAAGCAGGAATTACTTTCTCCATCTCTGAAATGGGAGAAACAATAATGCCTATTTTATAGGTTGTTCTATGGATTCAATCAGATAATCCATCCAAATCACAGAGTGCATAAATGTTAGCTATTGTTACTATTACTAGTTTTATAAGACCACAGTATATTCCTGGAAAATGTTGAGTCCAAAATTTTAAAAAGAACAAAAAACTGAAGATAAACCCTGAAATTTGTATGACCCAGAAACCATCTGGGCCCATCTGGTCAACCTCCTTCTGACCCCTGTCCCCTGCAAGACCAACCGTGCATTGGTACTTCTACCACCCAGAAGCCAGCCTGAGGGACTAACCATCACCCTCTTCCTGATTGTTGTTTTCTTCTCCTCTTATTTCCTTTAGTACAATAATGACAAAGACATCCTCCTACACATGCCTGAGGCTGCGCAATCTAGAGTGGGTTCCCATCATGCAGGTCTGCCACCCCCCGACAGGTCAGAATTATCCAGTCCCCACTGTTGTGATGAGAAAGCAGAGCCACAGAAAGCTTAACAATGTGTCCCAAGTCAGTCACCAAGCAGCAGACGTGTCTGGTTCCATGTCCAGAGTTTTCTCCACTGACATCCTGCCAGACTGTTACTCCTCCACCTCCATTCTCTGCGCCCCCTTCACACTCTGTACTCCCTTTCCCTCCACTTAGAGGTCCTTCAAAGCCAGTGTGGCCTGCCACTCTCGTCAGGAGAACAAGGGGTGTCACAGACTTGATGAGTTAGCATTTAACACCATGGTGAGAAGTAGTTGATTATAGCCCATTCCAGAAATGCTTAAAATGGAGGGAGGAAGAGAAGACAATCAATATTGGTCAATGGGCCTCGGATCACACTACTAAAAGCAGGATCTAGCAGAGCCTGGGTGGCTCAGTCAGTTAAGCAGCTGCCTTCGGCTCAGGTCATGATCCCAGGGTCCTGGGATGGAGTCCCGCATCAGGCTCCCTGCTCAGCGGGGAGCCTGCTTCCCCCCCCCACCCCTGCCTGCCACTCTACCTACTTGCACTCTCTCTCTACCTCTCTCAAATAAATAAACAAAATCTTTAAAAAATAAAATAAAATAAAAGCAGGACCTAGACAAGAAGGAAGAAGGGGACAAGACCAGTATTTCTGACTACCTCCTAGGCCAGAAGCACTGTGAAGACATAACTTGATCTTGTAGGGAAGATAAAAGAAAAAAAAAAAAAGAAAAAAGAAAATGTGGGTTTAGAGTACCAAGTTGGCTTGAGTTCCAACTGCACCATGTCCTAGCTATGTGATCTTACTGTCGTAGCTTCTTTAAAGGGTACAGTGGGGCCTGATGAGGTCAGACCTAGAATATATGATTGTCTGGTGCTGGAACACCCGAAGAACTCAATAAACCTTGGCTATTTCAATCTTATTAACTATTATCCATATTTTAAAGCTTTATTAAAGAATCATGGTCCAAGTGAGGACTCCAGATTATTTCAAAATATATTCTATTTTGAGTGAACTAACATGGTGTCCACTGGCTGGACTCTGTTATCAGCTGCAAACTCCCAGTGTTATCTCATTCTGTTTCCCACATATAACCATGGAGATGGCACAGCTCCTCTTCCCAAGGAGTTTAGAGGCTCCTAGAGAAGAAAGAAAAGTTTAGGGGGGCGCCTGGGTGGCTCAGTCAGTTAAGCAGCTGCCTTCAGCTCAGGTTGTGGTCCCAAGGTCCTGGGATGGAGCCCCTGGTCGGGCACCCTGCTCAGTAGGAAGCCTGCTTCTCCCTCTCCCACTCCCACTCCCACTCCCCCTGCTTGTGTTCCCTCTCTCGCTGTCTCTCTCTCTCTGTGTCAAATAAATAAGTAAAAATCTTTATTTAAAAAAAAGTTTAGGAAGAAACAATATAAGGAACTAGATGAAAAATGAATAAAATGATCCATGCCCACATGCAAATAAGGAAAATGAGATTCGGAGAAGCAAAATAATTTGCCAGAGGACATGCAGCTGATAAAGGGGAAGGCAGGGCCTGCAACTCAGGCGTGTTCCGATGCCAAATCTCAAATCTAATGCTCTTTGCACCAAACACAAGAGCTCTGGGGACTTGATTTTTAGAACAAATAGAAACTCTGGCAGACTGAGTGGTGGGTTCTGATAGAAAGAGTGATCTAAACCCCTGAGTGACTCAAACATGAAAACAAGAAGCCTTGGAGAATGACTAACGAGGATCAAATGGGAAGTTTTGAAACTCCCATCCATAAACACAGCAAAATACATAAGCCATCCAGGAGTGACCCTCAAGGAGATAACATGGCATTTTCAGAGAGGCCTCCAAGAGCTAAACAAACAAACACACCATATTTCTACATTTGAAGAGGGCCTATTGAGAAAATGTTTATTTTTCCAACTTAGTGCATGACTTTAACTGATTCTAATCAAAATCCTAAGGGAATTTTCTTTAGAAACTGTAAAAATGATTCTAAGTTTCATCTGGAAGAATGAACAGATAGAGTTGGGCAAGAAAATATTGAAAAAAGAAACCCAGGGACGGCTAGGTATACTGGATACGAAAACTTAGTCAACATGTACGAAGTTCAACATGGGTATTGGTGCAACACCACACAGGTCAACACGACAGAATATGCAGCCAGAAACACACTGGCAAATGCAGGAACCTTGTGATGCTTCACAAGCCAGTGAGAACAGGAGGGATTGCTCAATAAGCAGAGTTGAAAAAATTGGACACCTCGGGAAAAAATCCTGTTAGAGCCTCACCTCACAGCATTATACCTTTAAACACACACACACACACACACACACACACACAGTGCGCACGCAAAGAAAATGTAGCTGAATATCCATCTGGCATCTCTCTAAATATAAACATAAACATTAGGATGAACTACAATGGAAAACATCAAGATTCAACTATGTATAAATTTGAAACTTCTGAAAGTCAAAAATCAATATATGACAATGGTTAGAGCTGGGGGGATGGGTACGGGGGTGATGGGTTTAAATTACACTGTCTGGAGCACCTGGGTGGCTTAGTTGGTTAAGCGACTACCTTCAGCTCAGGTCCTGATCCTGGAGTCCTGGGATCCGGGATCAGGCTCCCTGCTCAGCGGGGAGTCTGCTTCTCCCTCTACCTGCTCCTTCCTCCTCTCATGTGCTTTCTGGCTCTCTCTCTCTTATTCTCTCTCTCTCAAATAAATAAAATCTTTTTAAAATTAATTAATCAATTAATTAAAAGTACACCTTTAAGTACTAATTTAAAAAAATTACATTGTCGGCTCTGCTTTTGCATATGTTTAAAAACATCCACAAATAAATAAAAATATTTTTTAAAAAGAAGGGGGATGCCTGGGTGGCTCAGTGGGTTAAGCGTCTGCCTTCGGCTCAGGTCATTATCCTGGGGTCCTGGGATCAAGCCTCACATTGGGCTCCCTGCTCAGCAAGGAGCCTGCTTCTACCTCTGCCTGCCTCTCCCCCTGCTCATGCGCTTTCTCTCTCTTTGACAAATGAATAAATAAAAATCCTTAAAAAAAAAGTCCATGGTTATAAAGAAGATGTGGCATATATATGTTTATATTTATATATAATGGAATATATATTGTATACTTACATAATGGAATACTATGTAGCCATAAAAAAAGAATGGAACCTTGCCATTTGCAACAACATGGATGGACCTAGAGGGTACTATGCAAAGTGACATAAGTCAAAGAAAGGCAAATACCATATGATTTCACTTACATGTTGAATATAAAAAACAAATGAACAAACACAAAAAAGCAGAAACAGATCCATAAATACAGAGAACAAACAGATGATTGACAGAGGGGAGGTGTGTAGGAGGATGGACAAAATGGGTGAAGGGTAATGGGAGGTACAGGCTTCCAATTATGGAATGAATAAGTCACAGGGATGAAAGGTAAAGCACAGGGAATATAGTCAATGATATTGTAATACCATTGTATGGTGACAGGTGATGGCTATACTTTCGTGAGCACAGCAAAATGTCTATTAGAGTTGTCAAATCTCTATCCGGCACACCAGAAACTAACACCAGAAACTAATGGAATGCTGTGTGCCAGTTATGCTTCAATTTAAACAAAAAGTCCATGGTTACAAATTAAAGTATTTAAAATTTTAAAAATTTAACATAAATTTAAAAGGCAAACAACCACCAATATAACATATAAACCATTATTATCTTTAAAGTGTAAAGAGCCCCTCCAATGACTAATACTCACTAAAGCATCAGTAGATAAGAAGTGACCATTAGTGAATTACCCCTTCATATCCAATTCCCCTTCCTGCTTCCTCATGGCCTTTGATTTCCATTGAAAGACCCACAAGGTTCTGGGGAGGCTGACTCCATCCCCCATATTAAGGAGATCATGTGACTTGGCCACCCCAATCAGTGCATCTCATTCCCCAGCCATTGTGATTGACTGAGGAAGAAGCATGTGAGCAAGCCAGGCCAAAGAGAATCAATCTGAGTTTCTGAGATTAGGAACAAGGAAGCTCTTTCTTCCCCCATGGACCTCAGTAGAGCTCTAGGGGCTTCTGGGAGAATGTTGGTATCTGCAGGAAGCACCATCACCAACCACAGAATAAAGCCAACACTAGGAAGCAGAGCCAAGAAGTCAGTAGAAACAGAGAGGATCTCCATGACTGTTTTGTTTTTTAAATTCAGGACCAAGTTTCATGTAAAGCTGAATGTACTCCTGTTTAAATGTATTGAACAAAAATCCCATTTTTTTTTCTGGGTTTCTGTTAATTGCAAACGAAAGCAATCAAACAAAAATGAGCTAACTAAGCCTGAACGTGTAAAGATCTCAGTATGCCCCCAAGTAGAATGCAGAGAGCAGAATTTTCACATGGCCCCTAGGTGGTCGGGCGGTCCAGGGAGGGCCAGTGTGGGCAGGCTTCCCCTCCCTCAGACACCGAGTAGTAGTAGAGACTCGCTTGAGCTCTGATTGCTGCTCTGACTCATCTCCTGTCTTCCCACAGCCCCCTTCTCTCTCATCTCCAGTTTTCCTCTGAGGGAATAGACTCAAGGACCACTTGGGCCCCTGGAATCCCCATGGCAAGGCATACCTCCCTCAGTACCATGAACTGTCTGCCCAGGAAGATAGTGAGACACCTGGGGGCAAGTGTGTTGGTTGAGACCCAGACTCTCCAATCTGGAGGTCCTTTCTCCTGGCCTAAGATTGGAAAGCAGATCGGGGAATCTTCCAGCAGCCTCACTGGGAGCGGTCAAGAGAGGAGGCTACCTTCACCAGCCATCTGAGTATGGCCTTTTCAATTTGACCAAGCCAAAATGGGACCTTCTCCTGTCACCCAGACAGGACCAAATTCTCAGTCACAGATAATTAAATCGGAACGCCAGATGAACAAACCCAACAGCCAATGCATTCATCCACAGTGGTAGCCTTCCCTCTGTAGACCTGGAATGCCCATGCCCATATGCACGATCTCTCCAGGTATCTCAGTCCCTGAAATGGCCTAATAAGCATGATATTGGGGCCAATGAGGACTCAGATCCTCCCCCAGGCATGGGGGTGCCTGGTGATCTGAGCTGTCCCTGCTCACTGCCTGTCCCTTCTCTTCTAGGCCCCTGAACTTGGACCCAAAATGTATTTTGCTAAATTTGATTCTAGAAATCCTGTTTTTCTAAGACAATTCTTTTTCATAATCACTTTCATCTATTTTTTAATTATTTCCTTTCCTAGTTGTTATTTTTACATTTTAACTATATTTTGAGCATATTTGATAGAGAATAGAAAGGATAAATGCAACAAATTTAAAATATATATTAAAATGACCACCCCCTCAACTTACCATTCAACTAAGAGCTAGAACCTCACCAGTAACTTGTATCCACCTCTCCCATCCACATCCTTCCCCTGCAAAATAGCCACATCTTGAATTTTTGTGTTTTTCATTCCTTTATGGTTCTTTGCACTGTTTGCACATATGAATGAATTATACAATTGGAGTTATACTCTGCATAGTCTTCTACAGATTGGCATATTTCACTTAATATTATGTTTCTAAGACATATTCATGTTGTTCCAAATTGCTGAGGTTTGTCCATTTTAATTGCTGCATGTTATTCCTCTGTATAAAAGTGTATCCTGCTGGGGCGCCTGGGTGGCTCAGTGAGTTGAGCCTCTGCCTTCGGCTCAGGTCATGATCTCAGGGTCCTGAGATCGAGCCCCACATCAGGCTCTCTGCTCAGCGGGGAGCCTGCTTCCCCCTTCTCCCCCTTCTCTGCCTGCCTCTCTGCCTACTTGTGATCTCTCTCTCTCTGCCAAATAAATAAATAAAATCTTAAAAAAAAAAGGGGTATCCTGCTGTCTATGTCCCTCCATCTGTCTACAGACACTGATGTTGTCAGAGATCTTGAGGGCTTTGCACCATACTAAATGTGCTTCTATAAACATTTCTGCACACTTCTCCATACATGTAATTCCTATATGCAAGAGGCTCTCTGGGGTCTATACCTGGGAAGGGCATGGCTGGGTCAATGGATAGTCAAATGTTCAATTTCACAAGAAAATGTCTAGCTGTGTTCCCACAGTCTCTCTTTATGTGGTTGCCAATATTACTGTACCCCATTATTCACTCCCCAACCTGTAAGGGGATTGATAATAAACCTCTACTCCTGCCTATAGCATGCAGTGTCTTGCTGTGGATGGAGCATACCTTCCTGCCATGTGACTTGCACATACCAACAGAATATGACAAGAAGTGACAAGTACCTTGTCTAAGCAGGAGCTTGAAGAGCCACCACAAAGATCTGCCTTTGTTCTTTTTCCCCTCTGCTGTGAAATTATCATGCCCTAGATGGAAGTTCTTCCCCCACTTTGGATCCTTGGATGAAGATACATGGAGCAGAGCTGTAGCCATCCTGAGTGACAAAAATCACGAGAGAGAAATAAACCATTGTTATAAGCCACTGAGTGCAGGGGCTGTTTGTTACTGCATCATAATACAGCAAAACCTGCCTGATACAAGATACTCAACGAATATTTACTGAGCATCTCCCACATGCCAGGCATGGTGCTCGGTTCTGTGAAAGCAATGATGGCCAAGATAAACAAGGTCATGGCTTCCTGAGGTTCACACTCTATACAAGCAGCAGGTCCCAAAGGCCCTCAAGATTTTCACATATAACTCCCAGGAACAAACTCATCAGTTAAGACTCCTTCTGTCAGAAGTAATGCACTTGATAAAGAAACATGGAAATTTGTGGATTCTTATAAACAGAAAGTCCAGGCGTTAAGCTTGAAGTAGGGATGGATCTAGGAGCAAATGATATCATGGGGCCCATGCTTGCATTCTCCTCTCATTCTTTCTCTTTCTGCTGTTTTCCTATGTGTTTGTCCTCCTGCCCAGACCCAAGTCGATCCAGGCTACACTTCCCTAGCTCTAAGACCACCAATTCAAACAAAGTCCTGGGCCTGACTCCCAGAGCCAGATCGGCCCACAAGCCAATCCCTGAACCAATCAATGTCCAGGGAGATGGGATACACTGATTGGTCCAGACCTGGGTCACATGCCACCCCTGGAGGTCACCCTACCCAAACCCCATGGGCCAAGAAGAGAGTAGGTGGTGGATACCTTCGGGAGAAATCACGGCACTCTTACCAGAAGGGAAAACAGATTCTAGACAGGCAAACCATCAAATGCCCCTACCAATGATACATGGAAACTGGCTCCCACCAGCTCATTTAAAGGCGATAGTACACATCCCTTCCAAACTCTGCATTAAGTGACATCACATTGGTGGTATGAAATCAGTCACTGTGGGGGTGTTTACACCAAAGGAATAGGCAGGCACTGCACATCAGGGCTGTAATTTCCCTAGAGAGCCAGTTATTCTGCATTTACCAGCACACCACTGGCCCTAACTCTGTTGCAACCTGAAAGGGGTGTGTGGATGTGTGTGCAAGCATGCACGCACGCGCATGCTTGCAAGTTTAAATTTGCTTTCTCTGCATCAGAAATCACAAAAGCAGGCATTGGCTATAAACTCCAATATAATTTGGTGAGCTGTACCTCTTCACTTGGGCTATTAAATCATTTCCCCTCCAAAGGTACACATGTTGCGGCATAAGGAGCAAACTGTTGACAGATGGTGGAGAAACTTCACAGGCCCATAATTGAGACTTAGTTTCATACATTTGTGCCAGTTTGAAATCTAATTGCCAATAAAACAATACTGTGATACTGCCACATCTAATACCTCTGCCACTCTCCAAAGTTACACGTGAATCCACTAGCAAATTCTAATCTCCCAGAGAAAAATATGTCCCCCTCTCCATCGGAAAAGCAGAGCTATAAATCCACGTACAGTGGTTCATTTTCAAATGCGAACCTCCTTTCCCCGATCCCCAAAGAGCCCTCACTCGGCTAATGTTAGTGCCTGCCTGAGAGCAGTAGATATTCTTTGTTTACTTGACAGAAGCACAGATGTGGCTTAGTGAGTCTGGGATGAGGTCTTTTCGCAGAGAAACACTTGAATGGGCTAAGTTACCCTCCCTCTTTGGAGTGACCCAGTGCCATGTCTGGAGATATTTCGCCTTGATCATAAAAAAAGTGGCCAGAGGGACGCCTGGGTGGCTCAGTGGGTTAAGCGGCTGCCTTCGGCTCAGGTCATGATCCCAGCATCCTGGGATCGAGTCCCGCATCGGGCTCCTTGCTCGGCAGGGAGCCTGCTTCTCCCTCTGCTTCTGCCTGCCATTCTGTCTGCCTGTGCTCTCTCTCTCTCTCTCTCTCTCTCTCTGACAAATAAATAATAAAAAAAATTTTTTTTAAAAAATAGCCATAGACCCATCACTTTTCACTGAGCAAGGGAAGGTGGAGGAACCCAGAACACCCCCCTACACACCTTTGCTTTTCTGTTTTCACTCTCCTGATGAAAAGGTTTGACGACAGATCGATCCAGATCAATTGAGACTGTAAATAAAAAACGGGCTTTCGGTGAGATGAAGGAGAGCAGGGGCTGGATTCATTTGTGTCTACTGAAAAACACAACCTGTTACCTCAAACCACAAGCCTGCTGCTAGTAGTCACGGCCATTGTTCACAAGTCAGAGCTTTGCCCAGTTCACAAAGAAATCATTATTGCGGGCTGAGTCTGTACCAGGTCTGTGCCAAGCCCAGAGATGGTGCAGTGAATATAGCAAATATGGCCCTTGCCTCCATGGTCTTCACGTGAGCCCTGGGGGAGGGGGGGGGTATTTTTTTCCCTATCACACAGACAGTAAGCTGAGGCTCAGAGTGGTCAAATAATTCTTCCTCCAGGATGCACAGTGAGTAGGAGAGGAGAGACTCGACAGATGCAGATCATCTGATTTACCTCCCGGTCCCGCTGTGTTGATAGGGGATTCAGTGAGAGGGGCACCTGGGTGGCTCCATTGGTTAAGCATCCAACTCTTGCTTTCAGCTCAGGTCATGATCTCAGGGTCATGAGATCAAGCCCCGCATGGGCTCTATCAGTACAGAGTCCACTTGAGATTCTCTCTCTCTGCCTTTCCAACCCCTGCTTTCTCTCTCTCTCTCTCTCTCTCTCAAATAAATTAATAAATAAAATATTTTTTAAAGGATTCAGGGAAATAGTTAACTATGGAATATTCTAAAAGTTGGGTTTCCTTTCTCCCACCCCAGCCCCACCTCCACCTGTGGTCCTCACTCTTCCATCTGGGACTGTATCTCCCTCACCAGTCACACACAGGCTTTTAAACAAGGGAAGGTCCTTATACAGCTTCCTGGAGCCTTCCCTTTTCCACGCAAAATAATCCTCAGTTGCTTCAGACATTCTCAAAACCATGGCCCAACATCTAACCACTGCTTCTCAAACTGTAGTGAGCACAGAAATCATCCAGAGAATTTGAAATGCAAACTTCCGCTCAGGAGGTCTGGATGCCTCCCCCCGCCCCCCACCAAGACTTGCATCTCTAACCAGCTCCCCTGGGGAGTACGGATGCTGCTGGTACACAGACCACACTTGGAGGAGTAACCTCAGGGCACAGACCTGCTCTGTCCGATATTGGTAGCCACTGGCCACATGTGTTGCCAGTCGAGGTGTTGCCAGTGCAAGTGAGGAGCTCAGTATTTATTCATTTAATTGTAATTATTTAAAATTAATTTTAAAAAGCTAAATTTAAAAAATTTTTAAAAACTAAAACATTATAATTAAATTTAATTAAAGTATTAAATATTTTCCCATTAAACACAATTTACTGGTTGGTAGGACTCTATTTTATTCTAACCATTGAAATTTAGCATGTGAATTGAGATGGACTGGAAGTGTGAAATACATACTGGATTTCAAAGACTCGGCACTTATGGGGAAAGTTTCCACTATGTCACTAATAATTTATTTACATGGGTTAATACTGAAATGAACATGTTTTTAATAGATTGGGTTACCTAAAATCTATTATTGGCTACTAGAAATGTTTTAATTTTCGGTAGATGATAGATAGGTAGATAGAGTGAGTGAGCTCACATTATATTTCTGTTGAACCGCCGTGGTCTAGATCATTCATCAGCCTGAACACCTTCCGTTTGTCTGAGCTCCAGCTTATCTACAACCTACTGATCCATGGTCTGGACGCTGTACTCAAACCGATGCATCCTGAAGTTATCCGGTTGTTTTGCATGAGTTTGAGGGGCAAACACATCACATCAACCCCGCTGTCTTTTTGTCCCCTGATATACATCAGCTCTCCCCTAATGTCCACATGTGCGGTCTAGCTTTGTGAGCTGTTGCCATTATTCAGACAGTAGAGTTTGCCCTAGTCAGTTTCTCATGCTTGTTTCAGCCCATTCTTCCTGCCAGTCAGGGTCTCCCCTGCATCTTGACTCCATCATTCAACATCTCTCTCTCAACTTCACAGCTTCCTCCTGTTTGATAAGTTTGCCCTCCTGTCTTCAATGGGGCCAGCAATTACATTGTTGAAGGGGAGAGGCCACATCTAGAATAGAAAATAGTAAGGAACAACTAACACGCTGTCTACACTCAGGAGCTGTTTAAAACAGAGAGTCTGATAAGCCCTTCCGTTGGAATGACCTACAGACATTATTTTTCAAATGGCATTACAGAAAAACATTTAATGATGCAGAACATTGTCCTTAATGTATTTAAGTGCTAAATGCATGTAACATAACAGTATATAAAGAATACTATTTTCAAGTATTTATTTACATAAGTGGAAAAAAGACTAGTATACAAATATATCAAAATGGTAAACACAGTTCTCTCTAGATGATGGAACCGAAATCACTTTCATTTTCCTTGAAGAATGTTCTGCTTGCATTGTGTTGTTTAATACATACTTGTTTAATATTTGGGGTCACTGACACTTTACTTTATTTTATTTTTTTAATATGGAACGCTTCACAAATTTGCATGTCATCCCTGTGCAGGGGCCATGCTAATCTCTGTATCATTCCAATTTGAGTAAATGCGCTGCCAAAGAGAGCATGGGATCATTGGCAGTTTACCAGAGATGGAAACTGAGTCTCAGAGAGGTTACCCCGTCTGTCCTTGGCCCCTCTGCTGAAGCACAGGACCATGGGGGGCTCTAGTTTCCCTCGGGCAAAGACTCAGGCTCTTCCCCCAGACCTGCTGCTGCCCTCCTAGGGGGTGGGGCCCAAGAGGGTCCTGTAAGTACAGGATATCCGGACTTCAGCAAAACGTCTAATTACAGCCTATCTTCCCAGTTGTGCTTTAACTCCACCCCCTTGCCTAGTCAAGGACATGGCTTCAGCTCTCTTTCCTCTCTCTCCCAATGAATCATGTTCCTCCTCTCTAAGGATCACCCCTGTCAGCATAAAAACAAGCTCTTTAAAGAAAAAAACATAGCCTTTTCTAACCCTATTTTTCCCTCCAGAAACCATCCCACTTCTCTCCTTCCTTTTACTACAAAAATCCCTGAGAAAGGAATATACGGGAATATTCAACAAATGGTAGCAATCATTAGGTGCCCCATCAAACATGACAATGAGGTCATGGAGTGGTCAGCATTGCTCAGAGCCCGTGTATCAATGCACAGAGCATTCTGCCGTTTTACATCTCACCCCTATGGCAAGTAAGAGCTAGAGTGGCAGGAGCAGCTTCAAGCCCATGGCTCCTTGTTCCCAGAGGAAATCTACACAAAGAATACAATGAGACCTCAGGAACCAAGCCCCAGCACATATCCCATCTCTTTAAGAACAACAGCAACAGAACTAGTCAGAAAACAAAGTCAAAGATACAAGAGAAGACAATCTTCTAAAATAAAGAAAGACCTGAAATTGCAGATCAAAGGGAAATTTGTCCTCTCAGATTAATTCAATAAGAAGTCAATATTCCAATGGGCAGAGAAATAGAGTCAGCTACATGGGGACACAATCAGGCTGCCTCCATGGTCTTCTTTGCAACAATCAATGGCAAGAGATAGAAAAACAACCCTTACAGAAATCAAGGGGTGGGGGCACACAGAATGTGAATCAAAATTTTTATTAACCCAGTTGTGTATAAAGACAACAGAGCAGTTCTCAGAAAGGTAGTACCCATCAAACCCTTCCTAGTTATAAAATCTAGCCAACCCATAAATGAATCCAAAAGAGGTAAAAAGAAGAACTTGTGAGTACAAGGCCCGTGCTGTACAAGACTTGGCAGAAAAAAAAAAAAAAACTGATTGCAGTTAACTACAGAGCAAAATCTAGGGAATGTGACAAACTGAGCTTACAAGAGAATTTAATCTAGTATAGGCCATGACAATGCCAACGAACAAACATAACATAACATAACGAACAAAAATCAGAAGGCACAGGGAAATGAGGGAAAGATGGAGGAATTCTGTGTATCCAGAATCCCTGCTGGGTGATGGGAGGAGTCAGTCCTTTCTACTGCGGCCAAGCCCTGTTGGTAGTTTCCCAAACACTGTGCCATCAACTCCTCGGGCTCTCCTGGCCCCAGAGTCCTCCAGATCCAGCTTTACCCACAGGCGGTTAAATGACTTATCTACACTTCTCTTGAGAAGCCAATTTCCCCAAATCCAGCTCAGTGACCACGTTCGGATTAAAATGCTAGACCTAAACAAGCTGGCTAAAAGAGTTTCAAGCATCCTAAGAGAAGGGGCAGGGGGTGTCTCCCCCCAGTGCTAGTCTTGTCCCACCTGAGATCTTGTCCTCCCCCCAACTCTGGGCACCCTGCCCATACAAGCCCTGCCATTCTGCTCAAGAGACTGCTTTGCCAGTTCTGCACTCCTCAACAGCCCCCTCTCCCCACCTTCCCTTATGCCTCTGACTCCAGGTTGAGGAGAAGGGGTCCATTCCTCAGTGCCTGCAGCCACCTGGAGACCACTGTCCCCTGCCAACATTCTGGAAAGTCTCTTCTATCACTCCCCAACCTCAGCACCATCCTCTTCGACCATGTTTCCCGAAACGTGGTCCACAGATACTAATCCCACAAAATGCTCCATTGAATAAGGGCGCCATAGTCCCATATATTTGGGGATCATAGGTCCTATACCTCTGTCCTGAGAAACACTAGGTACAAAAGTGTGTTAAAAGTGAGAAAAATCTCATAGTATAGATACTGGCATTTCCCAGACTTCCTCCTCCACAGAACTCTTGTCACAAAACATTTGCTTGAATTGGCCATCAGTGGGACACACTTTGGGAAACAGTTCTACCACCCTCCATGACACTCTCACTCACCTAGTAGCCTCACCACCTGGCACAGGTTCTCTTCCTGCTTGCCTGCTTTCTCCACAGTCCTTCTCCACTTTGTCCATTCCACTGGTATAGTGGAAATTTCTGCTTGCCCAGTATCCTTTATCCTTCCTCTAGTAAAAACACCTCACTTTTTTTTTTGGTACCATCCTACCCTCAGACCATGTGATTCAGCTCTAAAGGTTAAGTGAGACTCAGGCCTGGCCAACAACTGCACTGAATTCCCCTAGCCACAGTAGTCAGGTC
Source organism: Mellivora capensis (assembly GCA_004024625.1). Lineage (NCBI taxonomy): Eukaryota > Metazoa > Chordata > Mammalia > Carnivora > Mustelidae > Mellivora > Mellivora capensis. The sequence goes on along the minus strand of PISX010001119.1, from coordinate 65,020 downwards.
ACTGATGGGTTGGGAACAGCAGTCAGGCCAGTAAGAACCAGCTCCAAAGCCCTTAGCTGGAGCTTTCAGGGAAAAGGTGCTCTATCTTCTGCTGGCATCGCCCAGCTAATAGGATGTAACCACAGAGAAGCTGGTGGTCATCTTCCAGACAGCCTGCCTGAGAAGTAAACCAACACAGAAGAAAGTGAAGTCTCAAGATATTCCAGAGAATAAAATGGATCCACCAATGCCTGGTTTCTTATACTTTTCACTTATAGAAGTCAATAAATCCTTCCTTTATCCTAATCTAGTTATATTGAGTTTCTGTTCATCGCAACAAACTCAATCATAATAATAGCTAATATTTATCTAATATATATTATGTGCCAGGCACTGTCATAAATGCTTGACACAGATTTTCTCATTTAATCCTAATAAATATTAAGAAATAGGGACGCCTGGGTGGCTCAGTTGGTTGGACGACTGCCTTCGGCTCAGGTCATGATCCCGGAGTCCCGGGATCGAGTCCCGCATCGGGCTCCCGGCTCCACGGGGAGTTTGCTTCTCCCTCTGACCTTCTCCTCGCTCATGCTCTGTCTCACTGTCTCTCTCTCAAATAAATAAATAAAACCTTTAAAAAAAAAAGAAATAGGCATTGATATCACTGTGTTTCCTACAGGCGAAGAAATCAAGACACAAAGAAGTTGAGTAATTTGCCAAAGTCCACACAATCAGTAAATGGCAGACCCAGGATTCAGATCCATGCAGCTGCCCCTGAGCCCACCTCAACCACAAAGCCACCCATTTCCATCATTAAGGATTCCAACCAGTGAGGCGTACTCAGCCCAAACACCACACCCAATCCTTTCCTTAATCAGGAGGGAGTTCAGTGGCTGATTAATTCAGGAGAAGTTGGCCTCAAGTAATCCCAGGCTCAGCTGAATTCCCTCACTGCTCCTCCAAAAACCCTTTAAACCCACTTCTTGTCAATTCCCAACCAAATTCCCCGCCTCAGCTGTTCTAAATTTTCTCTCTTACTTTACAGAGGCCCTCTGACATGATTTTCTTCAACAGCAACTTTCTCAAACTCAAAATTTTTCTTCAATTATCCTTCACTTGTCCTCCAACACAACTCCCCAAATGAGGCCTGGCACTAACCTGGATGGGGGTCCTTGTCCTTCCACTGTCCCTTTCCCTGGGATCTCACTCCCTCAGTTTAATTATCCCAAATGGAAAAATGACTTACTACACAGTGAGATACAATGAGATAGATACAATGAGACATTCTAATTATATGATTCTATCATTATTATATGATGCTATCAACATGAGGAAATAATATGCAGTGTAAAAAGCAGACAACAAAGTTGTGCATGAAGTAGACTCTAATATGTAGAGATAAACGGGTAAAGAATAAAGACTGACAGAAAGCCCACAAAAACACTAATAATGCTGTGCATTCTCAGCAGAACAATGAGTGATGTTTTTATGTCTTTCTGCACTTCTTTATTTTTCCAATTTTCAACTTGTATTACTTTTAAGTGAAAAAATATTTCAAATATAGAGAAAGACTATAAACAATTTAGTTAATCAAAACTCCTTTTGATTACTATTCTTTATTTCCTAAGCCCCCAAATTTTTCGAGAAAAGACATCTGTACTGATGCCTCCACCTTCCTCACTCCTAACACTCCCTCACTTCTCCCCCTTTGTTTTCTGGCTTTCCTCCACAACATTCTCTGAAGAAACCCTCCCTCCCCCGGGACTTTGCCAGGTTAACTGGCACATTTCTGAACCTCTGCATCAGGTCATACTGCTAATCACCATTCACTGTGTCAAGGGGATTTTTTCTTTTTTAGTAGTGACACTAGTATAAGGAAGCCCCTGAACCCAGCCCCCAGTGTTCACCATTACTGACTGATACAAACCCAGCTCAAATCATCTTAACTGGTTCATGGGATGAGGAAATACGGAGTGCCATAGCTTCAGAGACATGGCTGTTTCTAGGAATTCAAACAATGTCACCTGGACCACAAAGTGGGTGAGCAGGGAGAGCACCATCCACTACAAATAGCCAGAAGCAAGACAATGGCCCACATTCCCCTTACTCAAAATAATCACACCGGATGTTTTGGTATATTTGTTTCATCTCTTTCCCTTATGCACATTTTACCCTGCTCACATGCAGATGTTCAACGAAGCCAAGTACTGCATCCTGTAAGCTGCCAATACAGACACAGATTTTCATCAGCTTCATCCCAAGAAGTGACCAGTGCACCGACACATCACCTACAGTCCTCGCAGGAAGATGTCTAGGAGGGTGTGCAGTGCCTGCCCCAGCTCTCTGCAGCTGCCATTCTGCAACTACAGGGCTGTCCAGCAGAACTTTCTGCGATGACTCACGCTGTACAATATGGTAGCCATAAGCCACATATGGCTATGAGCCCTTACAATGTGGTTCATGTGACTGAGTAACCACACTGTTAATTTTATTTAGTTTTAAGTAATTTGAAATGTCTAACAGATTTATTGACCTACTATAACACTCAACTTTTTAAAGTGCACAGTCAGTGGGTTTTAGTATATTCACATAGTTCTATAATTATCACCACTATCCAATTATATTTTTAATGTAATCTTTTTTTTTTTAAGTAAGCTTTATACCCAATGTGGGGCTTGAACTCATGACCCTGAGATGAAGAGTCACATGCTCTACTAATTCAGCCAGCCAGCTGCCCCACTACTATTTAATTTTAAAACATTTTCATCACTGCCACAAAAGAAACCCTTTACCTATTATCAGTCATTCCCCTTTCTCCCCTCCACCTAGCCCTTGATAACCACCAATCTACTTTCTGTCTCTATGGATTTGTCTATCTGGACATTTAATATCAATGACATCATACAATTTGTGACCTTAAGTAACAGACTGCTTCCATTTAGCATAATGTTTTCAAGATTCATCCATGTGGTAGTATATATCCACTCTTCTTTCCTTTTAACTGCCGAATAACATGCCATTGTATGGATATACCACTTTTGTTCAATGATAGACATTTCAGATGCTTCCATCTTTTGGCTATTACGAATAATTCTGCCACTACGAACTTTCAAGAGGATGTACTCCTGGATATATGCCTAAGAGTAGAATTTCTTGGTCATATGGTAACTCCATGTGTAATATTTTTGAGGAAGTGTACAACTGTGTTTTCCAAAGCAGCTGTGCCATTTTACAATCCCACCAAAATGTATGAAGATTCAATTTCTCCAGATCCTTGCAGACACTCGTTATTGTCTGTCTTCTTTATTACAGTCATTCTAGTGGGTGTGAAGTGGTGTCTCATGATTTTAATCTGCTTTTCCTTAAGAATGAATGATGTTGAACATCTTTTTATGTGCTTACTGGACATTTGTATATCTTCTTTGGATAAGTGTCTTTTCATATCTTTTGCCCATTTTTAAACTCAGTTATTTATCTTTTTATTACTGAGTTATAATAGTTCTTTCTCTATCCTGGATACAAGTCCTTTGTCAGATCTATGATTTGTAAATATTTCCTCCCATTCTGTGGGTTCCTTTCATTTACTTATTGATGCCCTTGGAAGCACAAAGCTCTTTTATTTTTTTGTTATGGCCAATGTATCTGTTGCTTGTGTTTTAGCATCCTACCCAAGTAACTATTGCCTAACCTAATATAACAAATATTTAATTCTGTTTTATTCTAAGAGTTGTATAGTTTTAACTCTTAACTTTTGTAAATGTTATCAGGTAGGGGATCTAACCACTCTTCTGCATGTGGATATTCCATTTCCCAGAACCATTTGTTGAGAAGAATATTCTTTCCCCAATTGAATTATTTTGGCACCTTTGTCAAAAATCAATTGACTGTAAATGTGAGGGTTTATTTCTGGACTCTCAATTCTATTCCATTGATCTATATGTCTATGCTAGTACCACACATTCTTGATTACTGTAAGTCTGTAGTACATTTTAAAACCAGGAATTGTGAGTCCTCTAACTTTGTCCTTCTTTTTCAAGATCTTTTTTGTCTGTGCTAGGTTCCTGGCATTTGCACATGAATTTTAAAATCAGTTTGTCAATTGGTGGTAAGGGGAAGCCAGCTGGGATTTTGACAGGGATTATGTGGAAGTTATGGGTCAGTTTGGGACGTACTGCCATTTTAAAAATTCTAACAACCTTGAACATGGGAAGTCAGTCCATTTATTTGGGTCCTACTTAATTTCTTCCTATAACATCTTAAAGTTTTAGTTGTACAAGCCTTACATTTCTTTGGTTAAATTTACTCCTAAATATTTTGTTCATTTTGACTCTATTATAAATGGAATTGCTTTCTCAATTTCATTTTCAGATTGTCCACAGCTAGTGTATAGAAATTCAACTGATTTTTGTACTTTGATGTTATAGCTTACAGTCTTGCTAAAGGCAAGAGATCCTTTCTTGCCTCTTCCCACTTTCGATGACCACAGGCACTCTGTGGCTTATGGTTGCACCACTCCAATTTCTGCCTCCATCTTCACATGGCCTTCTTCCCTGTGTCTCTGTGTCTTTTCTATCTCTTAGCAGGACATTGGATTCGGGGTTGACTTGAATAATCCAGGATGATCTCATCTCTAGATCCTTAATTAAATCTGCAAAAGAACTTTTTCCATATAAAGTAACATTCACAAGTTCTGGAATATGGACATATTGGGGAGCGCGATCTTCAACTCCCTACATCTTTTTTTCTTTTTTAAAGATTTACTTATTTATTTATTTATCTGGGAGAGAGGGAGAGGGATGGAGTGCACAAGTGGGAGGGGCAGAGGGACAGGAAGAGAGAATCCCAAGCAGACTCCATGCCCAGCACAGAACCCAATGCAGGGCTTAATCCCAGAATTCCAAGACCATGAGCTGAACCAAAAACCAAGAGTGAGACACCCAACCAACTGCACCACCGAAGAGCACCTTGACCTTCTACATCTTCTATTCCTAGTTTGTTGAGTGATTTAATTTATAAAACTGTGTTGGATTTTGTCAAGTGGTTTTTCTGTGTCTACTGAGCTGATCATGTGGTTTTCGTCTTTTCATTCTATTGATAAAATACGCTGGTTGATTTTTCAGATATTTAACCAACCTTGCATTCCTGGGATAAATCCCACTTGTTCATTTATATGATCCTTTGTATGTGTAGCTGGATTTAATTTACTAGAATTGTGTTTAAGATTTTTGTACCTGTATTTATAAAGGATACTGGTATGTTGCTTTATTTTGATGTGATATCTTTGCCTGGCTTTTGTAACCACATATTATGATATCTGGCTTTATAAAATATGCCAGGAGTGTTCCCTCCTCTCTTGCTATTTGAAAGAGATTGTGATATAGGTATTAATTTTTCTTCAAATATTTGGTAGAATTCACTAGTAATGCTATCTGGTACTATTATTTTCTCTGTGGGAAGTTTAATTACTAATTCAATCTTTTTACTTGTTATAGATCTGTTCAGATTTTCTATTTCTCTTGAGTCAGTATTGGTAGTTTCTGTGTTTCTAGGAATTTGTCCATTTCACCTAGATCATCAAATTTGTTGATGTACAGTTGTTCATAATGCAGTTATAATCTGGTTTCTGAAAAATCCATCATGATCTTATTCTCCTATAATCTATTTATTTCTGTAAGATCAGTGGCAACATTCCTTTTTCATTTTTCACTATAGGCACTTGATTCTTTCCCTTTTTACTCAGTCCTAGCTAAAATTTTGTCAATTTTGTTGATCTTTTCGAAGAACCAACTTTTTGTTTCATTGACGTTCTCTATTTTTTTCTATTAAGCTTACTGAGATTTGTTTCGTGGTCTAGCAAATATTCTAAACTGGAGAATGTTTCACATGCACTTGAGAAGAACATGTATTTTGTTTTTGTTGGATGGAATGTTCTGTAGATAGTTCCTTATTGATTTCTGCCTCATTCTATCTGTTATTGAAAGTGGGGTATCGGAGTTTCCAACTGTTACTTTTGAATTGTCTATTTCTCCCTTCACTTCAGTCACCTTTTTGTATTTGAGGTTCTATTGTTAGGGGCATATATTTTTATAATTGTTATACCTTCCTATCCTTCTATCATTATTAAATGTCCTTCTTTGTTC
>PISX010001119.1:0-58801 GCA_004024625.1 Mellivora capensis | reverse complement strand
TTTGCTCCCCTCACAACTACTCCATCCTGGTCATTCACATCATCCTCCCAAAAAGCTACACTCAAAACTCCTGTCACATTGGTTGCTCGCCTTCTACCTCCACATGTGACCATCCTGCCAATTCCAGCACTACCTGCAACTGCCAAAGTCTCTCTGGTAGGTCCTTGGGGTTTCAGGTCTCATGATCCATCCATCCTGCAAGAAATTCCTATCATCAGACTAATGCTCGGCTTGCCTCATCAGCAATGTCCTCAATGAAAACTTACTTTCACCAGGCCTTAGGTTTGTGCAGGGTTTGGCATATTCTATTTGAGTCACAAAATGCACAAAAGGAAGTGATGGCCCAGAGAAGTTAATTTAGTTACCCAAGGACACATAGCCATCAACTGGGGGAGTTGAAACCTCAACCAGGTCTACCCATCTCCAGATTGTTCCATCTAGCTTAGCAATGTAAAACTTCACCAGGCTTCTGGAGAGAATGAAGACAGCTAAGCCATAGTCCCTGATTTCCAGGGATTTATGAGTCTGATGGGAACCAAGACACAAACAGGGGAAAAGTATATTTTGTTAAAAGTATTAAAGCTCAGCAAGACAGCAACAAAACAGGCAGAGAAGGTTTCCCCAGGTGCCTGAGGGTGCCATTCGCTATAACATAATTATCAATGATGGGCCTGGGGGCTATGTCCAAGAGCTGTTCCAATCAGCCATGGAGAAGCAGGACCAGGAGACCAGCCTATTAGGATATGGCTTGGATAGGGCAAGAGGGGAAGGAGTCTGAGGCAACAGTAAGAAAGGTTAGGGGAGTGTGGTAGATTCACACTGGGGAGGCTTGTGCTGCCATGATAAACCTTTTGTACTTAATTTAGCAATAGTTGTGTTTCCATTTGTTTAGAAACTTCACATAGTAGAAGTTCATAAAAAAGGATTGGTGCAGGGGCTCTAGGGTGGCTCAGTCGGTTAAGCATCTGCCTTCAGCTCAGGTCATGATCCCAGAGTCCTGGGATGGAGTCCCCCATCGGCATCCCTACTCAGCGGAGAGCCTGCTTCTCCCTCTCCCTCTGTCTGCTGCTCCCCCTGCTTGTGCTCTCTCTCTCTCTCTCAAATAAATAAAAAATTTAAAGTAATCATTTTTTAAAAGAAGGGCTGGAAGATAAAGTCAGGGAAATTCTCCATATAGTAAACCAAAGAATAGGCACAAAAATAGTTGAATTAGAAATACAGTGATTAATCTATGGGTCCCAACATTTGAATAACAGGAGTTCAAAAAAGAGAAAAGAGAAGGGAGGGAATCCTCCACACAGATGTCGTCTGGTAAGGAAGGACAGGCATTCCGGGCAGAGGAAACAGCATGTGTCTGCCTGAGAGAGCATGAGCTATTTAGGGAACCACAAGCAGTTCTGTTTGACAGAACGACAGGATTCCTGAGAGGAAGGGCAGGGAGATGAGATCTCAGAGGTACCCCCAGAAAGGCCTTGCATACCACACAAAGGTGTTTGATCTTTAACCAGCAGGCTTTTGAGGAATTTTTAAGCAAAAAGGTAAGATGATCTAGTTTGCAGTAAGAAAAGTTTGGTCTATAGTCCAAAATATGGAAAATACTCTGTTCTGGTCAATTGACATGTAACAAATCACCCCTAACTTAGTAGCTTAAAACAACAATGGTCTTCTTTTTGCTCATGAATCTACCATTTAGAAAGGTTTCAGTGGGGACAGCTGTCTCTGCTCCACGTAGCACCAGCTGGGGAGGCTCAAACTCTGGGACTGACTCAATGGCTTGCAGGCTGGAATCACAAAATGGCTGCTGCAGCTCCTACCTCACACCCCTTTGGGAAAAGATACAGAATGGCCTTTCCTAGGTTCCCATCAAATGTCTCATTGAGTCTCGGGGTATCTGATTTATCTGATTGGGTCACACAGGTACATCCGTGAGCCAATCACTGGCCCAGGTGATGCAGTTCACTGATTGGCCCAGCTTTGGTCACATGATCTCCCAACCAACTTGAGCTAGGGAGGAGCCCCGCTCTAGCATAGACTGTGAGTGGTGAAGGGGAACCTCTCCAAATGATAAGCTGCGGAGAAAGAGGGATGGAAGCTGGAAAGGCAAACATCAGGTAGAAGAGGGATGGAAGCTGGAAAGGCAAACATCAGGTAGAAGAGGGATGGAAGCCGGAAAGGCAAACATCAGGTATGCATGCTTTTCCCGCTTCTTGTTCCTCCCCTCCCCCTCTGCCTGTTCTTCCATGGAAAGAAGCTAGCTGTTCCCATGTCTTGCTGGGTGGAAGGAATGCTAATTCCCCTAACTGGAGAGCTCTGTACTCAGAAGGGCCATTTACACTCTGCTCAATACGACTGATGAAGCATAAACTAATTAATTCTTAGAGTGAGAGCATCCCTATCAGGTTTTTCCCAAATAGTAATGAATCATTATCAGCCAAAACCTTAACATCTGCTTACTCAATCAACCTACTGCTAGTCACATGCTATTAATGTCGTTTGCTGTGTTCTGCATCCCCAGCTCGCAGAGTCTCATTAGGCTGTGAAGCCAAAGGACCTCAGGCCGGCAAGAGGGTGAGGATTTTACTCTGGGCACTGGGGTACAGCTTGTTGGGGGATGGCTGAGGATCCAGTGAAAGAATGACCTATTCCCAACTCTTAGAAAATCTCAGAACCAAAGGAATCTTTGAGCCAAATGATCCTTCAGTCTTTTCTTACACACCTCTGATGGCAGTGAGCTCATAACCTCACAAGGCAGCATATTACATTGTTCTGCTCATCTGACTTGCATTTCGTAGTCTGTGCCCAATTAGTTATAGATTAGTTAATTAAATCCAAATTTGAGGCAGCTTGAATGAATATGTCAAATGCTGAAAGAGAACATGATCAGCAAAGGGACAAAAAGGCAGGGAAAAAAAACAAAGCAAGGGCTAAGATGCAGAAATGTGAACCATCCCATTTTACAGAGCCACAAATTTGACATTAGACTTCCTTGTGGCCAAAAGGAAGAGGGAACCATGATTAGTTATAAATTCACATCAGTAAGAGATAGATAAATGACAGAAAGATACAGACCTCAAAAAAAAAAAAAAAGTTAAAACAACTTGTTGCAGAAGTCTGTTTTTCCTGAAAGCCTTTGCTCATATTTAACCAAAATCTAATTTCCCTTCAATTTCTAAACATCAGTTCAACTCAAAGACACTTAAGAAATCCCAAGGACCGGGACACCTGGGTGGCTCAGTTGGTTAAGCCGCTGCGTTCGGCTCAGGTCACGATCCCAGGGTGTGGGGATCCAGTCCCGCATCGTTCTCCTTTCTTGGCAGGGAGCCTGCTTCTCTCGCTGCCTCTGCCTGCTTCTCTGCCTGCTTGTTTATACTCTTTCTCTCTCTCTGGCAAATAAATAAAATCTTTAAAAAAAAAAAAAAGAAATCCCCAAGGACTGCCTCATTCCAGAGACTTCCAGTGTGTGCTGGTGATGGACAAGACATTGGACTACGTGTTCTATAGAGTTCATCTTCCCCACCTTACCCATGTGACCTTAAGCACATGGTGAGCCTCTGTCTCCTCATCACAAAAGAAACAACCCTGGAATATCTACTTTACAGGACAGGGAGATGTAAATGATGCAGAGCCGGCCCTCATCACCCCCTGCACCGCCCCCCCCCCCCCGGGGATTTAGTGCCACTCTATCCTTCCAACTGTATTGTTAACTACCCCCTTTCACAAACACTCTGCTCAAGGTCAGTCTAATTGCCTGGTGTATCCCCAATTTCCAGCTTCTCAGTCTTACTTTGCTCAAGCTGGGCGGTCCACCTGGAATGGCTTTCTCCCTACTCTTACACGCACCTCGATCTCTAAATCCTGTCCACCCTTCACATCCTAGCTCAGGTGCCAGCTCCTACAGGAAGTCTGCCATGAGTCCTGCAGCTGCGCATTATATTTACCTTCCCCAAACTTGCTACTGTGTATCTGCACCTCCCTCAAGACCAAGGTCTCCATTCAGAAACTTCCTGTTCTTTCTCAGGAAATTTAAATATTCCTCCAAATCTCAACTCCTGAGAAAAAACAACGAAGAAAACCAAGAAAAGTATCATATTCTTCTGTGAAAATCAAATCCTATCAGTACAGAGGCATTACTGGTTTGAAGGAATCTGCCAATGTCAAGTCAAAGCAAGAGCAGGAAAGACTGATAGGCAGAGTTGAAGGTTAAGGTTGACATGAGTCAGTTTTGCTCAAGGCTGTTGTGTTATCAGTGTGTGTTTGATGCCCTTTTTGCTGCTAATGGTGAGTTATTCTTGCAAATAAAATAAATATTAATAAGTTTATATGCACAGTATATTTTACATAAATCCTATGAGTGGTGTTCCAAGAAATAAATTTTGGAAGACAAGGAATTCCTTAGTGTTGTTAACCTTGCTAGTAGATCTCAATGTGACATTATTCAGACATTACCCAATTATGTTCACTGGCATTTTCCATGTTTTAATACACACTCTAGGCTACAGTTCTACTCTACTAACTTAATATCTCTTATTTCTTCATCAGAAAGTTTAGTTATATATAAACATGTATAAAGAAAATGAAGAACATTGTAAGTCTTTTTTTTTAAGATTTTTTTTTAATTTATTTGACAGACAGAGATCACAAGTAGGCAGAGAGGTGGGCAGGGGGCAGAGGGGAGTGGAGGGGGGTGGGGAAGCAGGCCCCCTGCTGAGCCGAGTCCCAGGACCCTGAGATCATGACCTGAGCCGAAGGCAGAGGCTTTAACCCACTGAGCCACCCCGGTGCCCCAGAACATTGAAGTCTTAAGAATAAATTAGGATTTTGCAAAGTCCCTGAAATTCTCATGGTTTGGCCCCTGTATCCCAAAGATTCACATCATTACACATAGATGCTCCTCCCTTCTCCTTTGCATTATAGTTATCTACACAGGGTCAGCTCCTCTAATGGGCTGCTGGGTTGGATGACAAGATTCACACCTGGTCAGTGCTCATCTTCTCTCCACCTCCTGCACTGCTCAGCATGGCCCCTAAACACAGGAAACCAAGACAGTTTCTCAGAATACAAAGAGTAGGGGCATTGGGGGGTTTGAATGTCAGCTTTGTCACCTTCTCATTGTCTGGACTTAATATGTGGCTTACATGTTCGTCGGAAAAAAATGAGGGTATTAATAATGCCCACCTCAAAGGGCTGCAGTAGGAATCCAATAAGATAATGTATATGGAACACACCCAGTGCATATTTTACCTTTCTTTGAAATAAACGTTCAGAGCTCAGAGAATCCATGACTGGGTGGGTGGATGGCTAGCCTAGTGACAGAAACAGCAAGTGATTCCCATACCACATTCCCCACTCCTACCCCCAACTCCTTCCCCTATCACCGGAGGGAGAGTCTAAACTGAAAGAATTTAATGAAAGGCAGTGACATTCCCTGTGTTGCAGAGGAAGCAGCCCTCAAAAGCTTAGAGTGCTTTTTGTGATGCCACAGGCCCCAGGAGGGACAAAAATAAATCCCACATTCCTCAGCAAAACTGAGGAGATCTGCTGTATCTCACACGGCAGGACCACAGACCAGCTAACAGAGGTAATGTTGCTTTTTAAATTCTTCTGTATAGGTTTAGACTGTGCTTTGGAAGGAAAGAAGGAAGTAAGAGAGAAAGGGAGAAAAAAGGAAGAAAAGAAAAAAGGAAAGAATTAAACAGTGGGCTCACTTAATAGTTCCTCACCCCATGAGGAGACCCGCAGCCCCACAGCTCTCACTCATGGGAAGAGAGAGTAAATTGGTGACCTGTGCCGTGTCTTTTCTTCTTCGGCATGGAACTCCTACTCAGCTACACGCAAGCCTGCAAGGCTGGGCCAAGTCAGACATTGGATTAGTCAGGACTCCTTCAGTTGCAAGTGACAGGAATCCAGCTCAAAATGGCTTCAGCAAAAATAAATTTATTGTCTCCAGTAGTATCCATGGTAGACCTGGCTTCAGCCTAAATGGAATATAGGAGCTCAGATCTTTTCTTCAGAGCTCTCTCCCACTCCCTACCTCTCTCTGTCTCACTGTTTGTTCTCCCATCTTTCAGCTCTTCTCGCCTCGGTTTTGAATTCACTCTCAGGGAGACCACCTCGCTATGATGTCGCTTGCATGACTCACCTCCCACCAGCATAGCAGACGCTAAAAAGAGAACATCTACACTAGCCGCTGGAAAATGAAATTTTTTAAAATACCTTTATAATAGCATCACGAAATATAAAACACTTGGTAATGAACATAAAAGACTTCTACAGTGAGAACAAAACATTGCTGAGAGGAATGAAAGAAGAACTTAAAAAAAAAAGGGGGGGAGATATACCATACTCATGGTATAGAAGATTCAATATGGATAAGATGTCAACTTTCTCCAAATTGAGCTACAGATTCATTAACGTTCCAATCAAAATCCCAGCATGTTGTATTGAACAATTGGAAGGGTAATTCTAAAATTTATATAAAAATTCAAAGAACTTAACTAACAAAAACAGTCTTAAAAAAGAACACAATTAAAAACATTTATACTGCCTAATTCCAAGGCAATGTACCAAGGTACTGTGGTGTTGGATTAAGTATAGGCAAGTGGATAAGTGAAACAGAATGAAAAAGCCAAAATGGAAAGTAGACCAGGAAAAGTAATCTATAATGATAAAAGTCAGAATAATGATTGTCTTTACTGTGTGTACTAGGAAGAGAGTGGTATTGACTGGAAAGGGACAAGAAGAGGCTTTCTGGGATTGACTGGAAAAGGGCCTGAGGGAATTTCTGACGGTGATGGGAATGATCTATACCTTTATCTGGGTACTATTTACACAAATGTGTATACATTTGTCAAAACCCTTCACATTAAACACTAAAGACCAGTGCATTTCCCTCTATATGAATTATATCTCATTGTTAAAATTTTTAAAGGAGCTTCTCTGTCCTAAGTTGGGTTTTTTTTTTAAAGATTTTATATATTTATTTGAGAGTGAGAAAGAGCACAAGCAGGGGGAGAGAAGCAGGCTCCCTGTCTAGCAGGGAGCCCTACATGGGGCTCGATCCCAGGACCCCTAGGATCGTGACCTGAGCTGAAGGCAGACACTTAACAGACTAAGTCACCCACATGCCCCTGTTGTAAGTTGTTTTTTTTTTTTAAGATTTATTTATTTACTTGAGAGAGAAAGAACAGGGAGGGGCAGAGGAGCAGAGGGAGAGGGACAAGCGCAGGGCCCAAAGCAGAGCTCAGTCTCATGACCCTGAGAGATCATGACCTGAGCTGAAATCATGAATTGGATACTTAACCCTCTAAGCCAACAGGCACTCCTCTGTTATAAGTTCTAATAAGTTCCCAGAGCTATCTCTCATTGCACAAATATGGTCACATGTCCATCCCTGAACCAGTCACTGGCCAGGAGAAAAGAATGGTGTGGCTATCCAGGCCTTAGTTATCTGTCTATCCCTGGAGTTTAGGCATGAAGTCAGTACCCTTGAACCACATGACTTGTGGTGCCATATTTCCCCAAAGTAAAAGTCAGGATGTTCATCCCTTCACATTCACAAAGCTGTGAGAACAAAAGATGGAAGGGACACTCAGGCCATTGCATTCTATCTTCCCCCTCTAACTGCAGTCTCACGTTGAAGAGATAAATTAGATAGGTCGAGGATAAAGCCAAAGTCAACCAAAGAAGTAAAGGCCCACTCACTTCACATGTCTACTAGCAAGAGTTTTTCTTGCTAGTAGAAAAGCCACTCAAAATCTTTCCAACATGGCATAGTGTGGTGGCACAGCAGCAACTGTAGGAAGTGGCCAGAGGACTGAGTCAGGCATAACCCCTGACCCTCCACCAAAGAGGTGATCAAAGGAGGGCACACAAAGGTATTGAGAGGGCAGAGGCCTCGCATCAAGAGAAAGAGTCCATCGTGGACAGGAACTTCTTTGTGATCTAAGGACAAATGGCTAAAACCACAGACTCCACTAGCACATCACCCAGAAGGCCGGAAGAGATAAGTCACACCTTTAGTGGCCACCAGTCCAGGGAGCAGACCAGACTAGCTCCTGGGTATGGAAGACACCATGCATATCCAAGGCCTGTCCCTCTGTTATCCAGAGAATGCAGTAAAGCCCTCAAATACCCAGGTGCCATCTTGGAGAGAAGAGAAAGAAGTGAAAACTCTGAAAGACCACTTACTTAAAGAGTTACTCATTAATCCCAAAGGAACTATTTAAGGCAGCTCTGAGAGGAAAATAGGAATGAAGAATGGGAACATTTTCACTGTAAGGTGGTTGAATAGGCTAGTGGAGTCTGTCAGCTCATGTGAGGTTTCCCTGCTCCCCTGTAGGAAAGGGGCTCCTCAAGGCAGCCAGACACAGACATTAAAGGGGCTACATTTTGAAGCATGTTAAAGTGAGGAAATCTGCACGTTCTCTCACACAGAGCTCATTTAATCTCAATGTCATCAAAGCAAAATTATGTGTCCAGGGTCACAGGGCTGAGACCTGAAAGAGGTCTGTCATATGCCAAAGCCACAATCTTTCCTCTGCCTTATGTACCCTCCATACCTCAGTGCCTTCTGTTGCCCTGTCCCGCCGTATCTGAAATCTGCCCCCCACCCCCACCCCTGACCATGCTTTGTCTTGGCGATGTTTCTGCCTAAACTATCCCTTTCTTGTTGTGTTCCTACTGGGGTGGGGGGGCAGGAGGGAATGGCAGAAAGTCCCAGAAACCCCACACTCCAGGCTTCCTGTTCTTCCTCCAAAGGTACACTAGACCTCACTGCAAATAATCTCCCGTGGCCTGAGAAAACGAAGCCAAACTCCTCAATCAGACATTCCCAAACAACCCCCACCTGACTCCAAACTGCTCTTCCTCCTGTTCCCACTGTTCTCACACACTCTCTGTGTCAGACCTGCCTACTCTTGGCCCCGAGCTCTCTCTCGTCTGTGTACCTTCACTGGTCACTCTCCCTCTTTCCATTGTGTTCTCTTGGCCTGGAGGCCTTCCTCAAGACTGTCCCACCCTCCAAAACTCCTTTCACTGGGAAACTGCTTGTGGGGGGAAAGAGTTTTAAAGAGTTTAAAAGTTTAAAGAGTTTAAAAATTAGGCAGAACTGGATTCAAATCTTGCCTATTACTTGTTTGACATTCGGCAAGTCAAGTCATCTCTTTATGGCTCAGTTTGGCTCATCTACTAAACTGGAATGGAATGGCTTACCTTATGAAGTTACCCTGGGAGTTCAATTGAGATAATGTGTGCCAAGGACGTGGCAGGGCCTGGCACATGGTAGGTGTCCCAGAAACGTCCATTTTCTCTGGCTACATCCTGAGGATCTTTCTAATTTTACCCTCCTACCCACAAAGGGCTAACTCACAGTGTGAGTGAGTCTCTCTTGGTCCATTCCAGAAGTAGTAGTACTCTACTTACATCAGAGTAGTATGACACAGTACAGCAAGTATGGCTTTTAAAAGTGTACTTGGAACCAGACAAATCTGAGTGTGAGTTTTGGCTAGCTGCTGAAGCTGTGTGCCACTAGGCACATTACTTATCCTCTCTGAGCCTCAGTTTTATGATTTGTAAAATGAAGGTAACAGGGACTGACTCAAAGGATCATTTTTAGGATTAAATGCATGCATAATAGAGTATGAAACTAGCCACACATAAAAAAAAAAAAAAAACCACGGCTTTCAAAGTACTGCCTTCATCCATACCCTGATGAATCTCACATTCCTGTTTTGTAATGACATCACAGGAAGACCCCTCAGTCTCTCTTCAGTTTCAGTATCTAAGTGGAAATGTCAGTCTGGTTTAAAATCTCAATCACCAGGGCACCTGAGTGGCTCCTTTGGTTAAGCGTCTGCCTTTGGCTCTGGTCATGATCTCGGGGTCCTGGGATCAAGCCCCATGTAGGGCTCCCTGCTCATCAGGGAGTCAGCCTCTCCCTCTGCCTCTGTACCCTACTCATGCTTGTGCTTTCTCTGTCAAATAAATAAATAAAATCTAAAAAAAAAAAAAAAACCTCAATCGCCTATCTCATTTAGCACTCACACGCTTCCCATACCACCCAGGCAAGACCTATGCTCTGCTCTTCCATCCTCCTCCTCCTTCCTCTCCTGGGGCCCTTTCTCCTTGGGAGCTCTTCAGGAGGCCCCACTGGAGGGAGAACTCTCCATTACACACCCCCAAGGACTACTCCAAGCTGACTTCCTCCACTTCCCCTCAGCTACCACCCGTGGTGGTCTACCTGAAAGCCTCTAGCTGCTAAGCTTCCTTCCCTCCATCCAGGGTCTTAGCAGAATGGCTGAAGCCTGGCTGTGTTCCAAAAGCTCCACTCAACTCAAGAGCAACTCATGCAGTTTGATTTTGCCAAAACACTATACGCTCTCCAACCCCGTGTCTCTCTGTATTTGCTTCCTATTGCTGCCATAATGAATTAGCACAAACAGTGGCTTAACACAACACAGATAGATTGTCTTACACTTCTGTAGGTCAGACATCCAGCACAGATCTCCCGGGCTAAAATCAAGGTATCGGCAGGGCTGTGTTCCTTTCTAGAGACTTTAGGAGAGAATCTGTTTCCTTACTATTCCCAGCATCTAGAGGCCACCTGCATTGCTTGGATCATGGCCCCTTCCTCCATATTCAAAGCCAGCAATAGCAAACCAAACCCCTTTCACACCTCTCATTTTTCCTGCCTCTTCTTCCATCATCCCAGTCATACCATCTCTCTCTGATGGCAGCCCAGAAAGGCTCTCCAACTTCCAGAACTCAGATTAGGCCCAACTGGATAATCTAGAATAATTTCCCTGTCTCAAGGTCTTGACTTCATCACAACTGCAAAGTCCCTTTCACCATATAAGGTAATTCACAGGTTGCTGGGATTAGGACATAGACACCTTGGGGTGAGATGAGGGGCATTTTTCTGCCTGCCACACTCTCCAATTATCATTTCCTCCTGTTCAAATAAGCACAGGGAGCAGATCAGCAATTCCCCTGCTAAGGAGAAGCTAAGCCAAGAATTAAAATGTCAATCTTCTTTTATCCAGGACCCTTCCATCTCTGTAGTGATTCTCTTAGAATCCCTTACATGGAGTGGGGACAAATGCCCTTCTAGCCTCCCGCATGAGAAATGGGAGGAAGAAAGCCACATTACCACCCTCCTAGTACACCCTACTCCCATTAGAAAAATTATTTGAATATTTAAATATTCTTGAAATAATTTAAATATTTCTATTTCCAATAGAAATACAATGTAAGACTACATAACTTTAAATTTCCTACTATTCAAATCAAGCCAAAAGAGGTGCCTGGCTGGCTCAGTCAGAAGAGTGGACAACTCTTGATCTTGGGGTTGTGAGCTTGAGCCCCACGGTGGGTATAGAGATTACTTAAATAAGTAAAACTTTTCTAAATGAGCCAAAAGAAACGGGTGAAATTAATTTTAATATTCTATTTCACTTAACTCAATATATCCAAAATATTACAACATGTAATCATATAAAAAGCTACTGAGATACTTTACATCCTTTTATTGTGCTAAGTCTTTGCAATCCGTTGTGTATTTTACACTTACAGCACATCTCAGTCTGGAATAGCCACATTCCAAGTGTTTATTTATTTTATAAACTTTAAGATTGTATTTATTTATTTAGCAGAGAGAGCCACAGCGAGAGAGGGAACACAAGCAGGGGGGAGTGGGAAAGGGAGAAGCAAGCTTCCCGCTGAGCAGAGAGCCCAATGCGGGACTCAATACCAGGACCCCGGGATCATGACCTGAGCCAAAGGCAGACGCTTAATGACTGAGGCACCCAGGCACCCCTGCCACATTCCAAGGGTTTAATAGCCATCTGGGGCTGGCAGCTGCCATACTGAACAGTGCCACATCTGGACTTTCATCTCTCTAGGCTGGGACAGTGTGAGGCCAGGGTCTGGGCTGCAGTAATGGATGGAGGTAGAAGAGCCCATGCAGTAGCTTCTGGAGAGAGTCTATACCTCTCTGCTTTTGGTGTTCTTTATAACACAGGTGTTTTCTGCCTCTTATCCCTACATTTACTTGGCCCATTCCCAAGTAATGGGAAAGTCTCATTCACCATGCTCTTAAATACTGAAGTACATAGTTTGTATTCATAAATGTGACTATTATCCTACATAATGCTGAGTACAGGGACAGACACACATTAGGTACCTCCAAAAGAAGCTGTTGAAAGAATCAGCTTTTATTCATTCCCCAAGTATTATTTCCCACCTTCCATGAAGTCAAGCCAATACCAGGCCCAGGACCAAGCACAAAGTGGACTCAATAAGTATATTTCACACACCACCCAACAGGGTCCAGTCCTGAGCACTGACCACAGCAGATGCTCAGTAACTGTGCTTTCACTCCACAAAGAAGTTAGAAGAGAGGGTTACAGTCTGGAAATGGAAGCTAGACTTCCTTCCTCAAAGTATGAAGCCATAACCAGCCAGTCAGGGAACTTAGAAAGTGGATGATGATGTGGAGTGTCAAAGCTAAAATAAGGGGGCCTGAAGGGTCATCTCATCAGCCCCTTTGTTGTACAGACAAGGAAGCTTAGGTCTAGAAACGGAAAGGAACTTGCAAAGCCAGGAGAGCAACCCAAGTCCCCCACCACGGAACCTAGGGCTCAGTTCTGGACTAAACACTCAGAAATGCTCCCCATGGCTTTTAGTGCAGACAAAAAGTAATGTTCTGATTTGGGGGATGAAAGGGTAATGAGTAGTGAGTCTGAAAGTTACATTGACTCTGCCTCCAATTTCTCATTTGGTCTTGAGAAAGCCCCTTCCCTCTGGGGTTCCCATCTAGAAGGCAAGGAACAAAATCCAAGCAAAAGACATGCTGCTGAACTTCTACCAAGATTTCATAAAATCACACAGACCACCCAACACAAGACCCATTTTTCAGATGGGAAAACTAAGGCCCAGAGATGGGAAAAGGCTTGTGTACGATCCACTAAATAGCAGCAGATCTTCACTTAGGGCTCTTTCTTCTATGCCAGGAAGCGTCTCCCCGGATGAAGGCACTCACCCCCTTCCCTCCTACCTCTTTACTCCTGATTTCCATAGCAGGGGCAACCACCACGCCTTTGAAAGGCAGAAGAGGAGAAATGGAGGAAAGGGAGGCAGTCAACTGACTTTTCTAAGCAGGGCTCTGACTCTGGGGGAGAAAAAGAGAGTTCAAGAGCCAGGCTGAGGTGAAAGCTGACAGCCAACAATCAGATCTAGAGAAAAATGCAAATGAGAGAAAAAACGCAGCCAAGGAGGAGAAATGCAGAGACCCGAGGCTGGTTACACCAAGCGTGCATGCGCGTGCGCGCGCATGCACACACACACACACACACACACACACACACGCTCAGCCTCGCATCCCGCGTCATTCAATTCCCCTGCGTGTTCTAAACCTAGATGATCAGATAATAAGAGGTTGAGTGGTATGCATAACATCAAGTTGATTAAATTTGTTTACTGATAATTCTTTCAGGTTCCCATGAATATCGTGTAATTTCCTTGCTGTATTTCAAACAGATTTGGGCTAATGCATTATTGACAGCACCCTTGCAGACCACCTCGACAATGTCATTCAGGATAATTATTTCACAACAGATTTCCAGAGCCCCTGGTTCCTGTTGGGATTCACTTGGGCATAAATTACAGAGCCGAATATTTAATCAGTGTCCCCATTAGAACCCCGCGGCTTATTTTTAGGAATGGAGGAGGGAGAGCGGGTGGGGGAGAGGGTATTTGTCTTATTACAGCATGAATACATTTCTTCTGTTCCGGGTGGGTTGGGTTTGTTTTTTTTTTCCCCCCAAAGCTCAACCAAGCTGAAAAGCAGCCTGAAGCATCCTTGCCTTTTTTAGAAATAAACACAAGCATTAATCTTTTGACTGCATTAAATTAAATATTAATGTTAACGGATCACATAATGTGAAGTTAAAAAAGCGATTAACATTTATATCACATTCTCTCTCCGTGACTTTTCCATTACACAAATTAGTCCCTCTCTTAACCAGTAACACCTAAGCAATGGTACCTTGGAAAGGTAGGAGCAGGGGGCTGGGTGACTGTTTCTGGCATTTCTTAAGGAGAACTGTAGCGGGGGCAGGGGGTGAGGGGTGTCAATGGGCAGCCGCTGACCGGACCTGCCTCCTCGCTTGCTTGCTCAGCCAGAACCAAGGTGTGATATAGTTGCTTCCTTGCAAGGAATAATCTCAGGGCTAATTAGCAATGCCAAGGGGCACTGTGCTGGATCCAGCAGTGTTTACATTTCCGGCTATTTGTGTTGTTCCAGCAGCGGAATCAATCAAGCAGCCAGCCTGTGCTGAGCGCCCACTCCTAGCCCATGAGCCATGCCTCGGCTGCGGCTTCCCACTGCAATCTGGTTTTGCCATGGTCACACCCCAGAAAGCAATATCACGGCACTGCCAGTGGCCTCCCACCTCCTGGTGCCAGCCACCTCTCCCCTAGCTCTCCAACAGAGTGACCTCTGAAGACTGTGAAGTTGGCCATCACCCCTCCTTTGTAAAGAGTGTGCCCCTCTGTTGTTAAGACTTCCTTTGACCCCTCTTGTTACTTGAAATTCTGTGTTACCCACCACCTGCCCATTAGAAGCCACCAAGCACTGGGAGTCCTCCCCGGCCTTTCTTCCTTCTTCCTCTCCCTGGACTGCTGACCCCAGTTCTGGCTGCCATCCCCCAGCCCTCCCCCACTGCCTAATTCAGATCCATGCAGGGACCTAGGCCTGTTGAGTCCCTGGCTGTCTACATCAAGGCTCTCCCTATAGCCCCAGGTTTCCCAGCCTACCGCTGCCAGAGCAGCTGTGCCTCTGATGGCTCCCCAGGCCTTCAGGATGAAGTCCGCCTGCAGCCTGCATGATAAGGGCATTCACAACCAGCCCCAACTCCGAACACTAACCCCTGGCCACTCCCTATCACACGCCCTCTGTTCTAACCATATGAGACTCATCAGCATAAAGGATTTCTGTCTGGAGAGTAGAGAAATGAGGGCAGAAGACCTTTCAGCCTTCACAAAACTGGGCCCCTATAATTTGCCAGAGGGTGGGCAACCTCAAGGAATCCAATCCTGGCTCTCTGCTTGGTGGAGGACTCGGAGGGGACCGGCTCACTCTGCCTGGGGTTCCTGCTAGGTCAGAATAGAGTGATCCAGGCCACTGGGGCTGATCAGAGAACCTTCATGGAGGACAGGCATTTGAGCTGGACCTTAAAGGAGTAACAGGATTTCAATACGCAGAGGATGTTCATCTTACGCATTTATCTGGCCTGACTGGCACTTGCAATGAGAGGAGGGAAATGGGACCCGGCCACAGGAGAACAATCTCAGAGGGTCCCGCGGCCATCTTCATCCTCCCCATGAGAAGGCAGCCGAGGCTCCAGCCTGAGGGAGTTCCTCCAGGTCGGCTGCTGCCTGTGAACTGCCGGTTCTACCAAATCTACTTCTCAAATCCGGGACCCTGAGTTCTTTCCTGCTTCTACCACTCATTCAGAGATAGTAACCTGAGTTCCAATCCCAGCTCAGCCATTAACCAGCAATGCAATCTTGAGCAGGTCCTTGGAAAAAATGAGTTTCTTCACATGCAGAAAGGGGTTAGCAATAATGCCCCTCACGGGCACTCAGGAGATCACGTAGGGAGAAGGGCACCATGATCGGGATACCCTGTTGGTGAGCCACCATGCCCCAGCCCAGCCTCACGCCCTGCCCTCTGGCGCCTCTGGGGTCCTGGACTCCGTCATGCAAGTGTCCCGCTGGAGTCCACAGTGAGGTCAGTGCCCTGCCTGCCTGGCAGGCACAGCTCTGCCTTCCAGAGCTTTGGTGTGCGGCCCAGTCCGCAGCCTACCCGCAGAGGCCCTCTGCACCTCCATGTCCCCCTGTCCTTGCACAGTGCAGACAGAGGCCTGGACAGGGGGCCGTTTGTGCGTGTGTCCCAGTGAACTCTGCCGACACCCGCTGCCCTACTTTCCTCTCCTTCTCGCTCTCAGGGCACCACAGGAGCCTCGTTCATCTTTGACTTGCAGACTTGGCTGCCACTGCTCCAAGATCAAAACATCAGAGAGCCAGACAGGACCGTGGTTCTCTATTGCGGGTGCTTTTTGTTGCATTTTCATTTTTCTACTCTACGGGTACAGTTGGTCCTTGAACAACGCAGGGGGTCACGGCGACCAACCCCCTGCGCAGTTGAAACTGCACGTGTAACTTTTGGCTCCCCCAAAACTTAACTACTAACAGCCTGCTGATGTCTTACCAACAACATAAATAGTCAATTAACGCTATTTTGTATATGTATAATATACTGTATTCTTACAACAAAGGAAGCTAGAGAAAAGAAAATGTTACTAAGAAAATGATAAAATACATTGACAGTACTGTACCGTATCAAAAAAAAAAAAAATCCACATATAAGTAGACCCACACAGTTCAAACCCATGTTGTTCACGGGTCAACTCTATAGGCTTTAAAAACTCGAACGGTACCAAAGGGAATTCAGTGACAAGTGAGTCTCACTCCTATCATCCCCAACCCCAGTCCCTAAGGGCCCTTTCCAAGAGGGATCTGCTATTGGCAGAGATATCTGACATAAACTCAAACATGTATTTGTATCTTTTCACACAAATTTTAATATATATATTGTTCTTCACCTTGGGTGTTTTTTTTTTTTTCACTTACTCTGAGAGATGAGCCCAAATCAGTACAAACACATTGTCCTCACTCTCTCTGACACTATAGAATATTCTGTGGCACAGACGCACCATAACTCCGTGTCCTCCTTGTTGACACGTGGCTGTTTACAGTCTGTACTGGTGCCGCAGCAAGCCACCTTGCAGACACACCACAGCACACAGCAGGGGCCGCAGGGGACCAGCAAAGTCACCCAATCCTGTCCACGCCCCGAAGTGCCGCCCCTTCCATGGAACTGTCTGAACACCGCCCATCCCTTTGCTGAGAAAGGAAATGGTCCCCAGAGAGGTTCTGTGACTCACCCAAGGACGCTCAGCTAATTGATAGCAGAACAGGGTGAGGATCCATGGAATTACTTGAATCTGTACTTTAAAAAAAAAAAATCATTCAAACTCTCCACTTTACAGAGAGGGGGAAACTTGAGGCCCTTTAAAAAGGAGAGCATCTCCTCAAAATCCTAAAGCAGTGGTTCTCAAACTCAAGCACCAGCATCCCCTGGTTTGTTATAACAGAGGGCTGGGCCCCACCACTGGAGTTTCTGATTCAGTGAGTCTGCAACGGGGACTGAGAACTTGCATTTTTCACTTGTTACCCAGTGATGCTGACACTGCCGATAGAGAGACCTCCACCCCTTGAGAACCAGTGTCCTAAGGGTTCCTGGTATTTGGGCGAGGCCACGTGGGTTCTCCCCATCCAGCCGGCCACCCACCCATGATTTGAATGCAACAGCAATACTTTTTTCTGCTGCGTGGATAAGATTAGCTTTCATTTTTTTACTGGTGTTTGACTGCTTCAGTGCTATTGTGGGGAAATGACTGGAGTCCATCAGAGTCCTTATCATTTGACAACGGGAAGCTACCTTTCATTTCCCTGGAGCTCAGTGGTCATCCCCCATGGGGGGCAGGGGTGAGGTGAAGACCCTGGGACACAAGGTGTGCTGTCAGAGCACGAAAAGGGCCTTTCCAGCCAGTCTCCTCCCCGCTGGACACACTCTCTCCTGGGGGGGCCTGGTGAGGAGGGGCATCACAGCCCAAGTGTGTCCCCAGAAAGGCATGGCAGCTCCCACCTTAGCTGCACTGCCGGCTCTCCCTCTGCCCTCAACCGTGGCTGATTCACTGGTTGTCTGGACAGCTGGACTCTGCCCTTGGCCTGAACTTTTTGACCAGCTACCTTCGAAGGCAGGGAAAAGTCCAGCCATCACTGATACCCTCATTTTCCTTCCCCACCCGAGTTCCCAAGCAGCCTGTTGATGCCATTGATAGATCTGGGCCTCAACTTCAAGGAGCACAAGTCCCTTTCTCGACACAACAGAAGACAAAGAAGTACCAGTCAATGCAGAAATATGCCAGAAATGTGCCAGTGAAGGTTTCAACATCCTCATGGTCCACTGCACGGGGATGTAGAAGACTGCTGGTATTTGTCATTGACGTATGTTATGTTAGGGCTGAGTCTTCCTACTAGGGAACACCCTACTGTGTGAGCCTTTGGGAGGCAGAGCCCTCGTAAGTCAGAAAACAATGGAGGCCTGATAGTTGTTCCATATTTCCATTCTCCTCTTTGCAGCTGAAGCCCGGTGTGTCATGCTCATGACTTGAAGAGGCATGGTCAGGAGAAAATGCATACCAGAAGTAGAGGCAACTCCCAGGTCCTAAGGGCATCACAGTGGGGACAGAAGTAGCACCAGCTCCACACCAAGATATCCTGCAGCTCAGTTCAGACTGTGGTCCTGGTGCCCAGCCATTCTTATCCTGCTTCCCCAGCTATCCTGCTGATGTTCTGATAGGTCATAGTCTTTTTCAACAGATTCCTTTCCTACTTAAACCAGCCTGAAGTCATTTCTGTTAACAGTGAACTTGGACTAACATCATGCCAACGTCAGAATCCTCTGAAACCGATGGGGCTCCTGGGTGGCTCAGTCAGTTAAGTGTCTGCCTTCAGCTCAAGTCATGATCCCAGGGTCCTGGGATCGAGCCCCACGTGGGATTCTCTGCTCAGTGGGGAGCCTGCTTCTCCCTCTGCCTGCTGCTCTCTTGCTTGTGCTCACTCTCTCTCATTCACTCTATCTCAAATAAATAAAAGAATCCTCTGAAACCGAGGAGAAATTTTGTCCTGAACTACCCCCTTACAAAGTGATCAGAGCAAGCCATTCCATCCCTGGAATGTGGGAATCTGCAGACTTCAACTTCGCTTGTTAGTAACAATAATCTCTTTTGCTTCAGCACCAATTTGGTCCTTTTCAAAGCTGTCCCCTCCCCTTATCCTGCTCACTATCACCAAGCACAGGTGAGGGTGAGAGAGGCCAA
This sequence comes from Mellivora capensis, assembly GCA_004024625.1. Classification (NCBI taxonomy): domain Eukaryota; kingdom Metazoa; phylum Chordata; class Mammalia; order Carnivora; family Mustelidae; genus Mellivora; species Mellivora capensis. The sequence continues at coordinate 39,797 of PISX010001119.1, read as the reverse complement.
GGGAGAGGAAAGCAGAGAGAGACTGGGACTCGGGGTATTTTTTTCTAATCACTACTATTAACAACAATAATAAAAGACACTATTTGTTAAGAGTTGGCTACCTGCAAGCACCAGCTAAACACTTCATTATACGTTGTGCAACCTTGCAAGGTAGATGTTTTGCTACGCGTTCTAGTAATAGGGAAACAAGCTCAGAGAAGTTAGTTAGTTTGCTTAAGAGCATCCAGTTTTTAAGTAGAGAACTTGAACTTGAATCTGGGTCCAAAGCCAGAATTCTTAGTCATTACATTAAGTGGCTCCCGACTGTTCTGCCCTGTTTACCTGACAAACCACTTAATCCCCTCTGAACTCCAGGGCCACCGGCTGCAGTAACTGCTCTGACTTGCAACACTGAAGTTTACATTCTCCAGGAAGAAACGGAGTGCCCTTGAGACAAGGTTCTCTTCAGCCAAGCTCTGCTTGGGAAAGGAATTTAATTAGAACCCAGGTGTCTCAAACCCCAGCTTCGAAGCTGACTGGACAGGCTCACATCCAGCCAGCCATGGAGCCCTAATTTTGCACTCTCAGCGTTAGTAAATCCTCTCTTCGACTCTTTGGTAGTCTTGTGCAAGGTGGCTGGCTGGACAGGTGGGCACTGCCACATTATTAATTTGGATGCTGATTCACCGCACCCCCTAACTGAGAAGGATTCTAATTACAAAACCCTGAAAAGTGGCAGGTCCTGAGAGCTGACAGAATCAGCCCCTTACTGCTCCTTCCCTTGCCCTGCCCCTGCAGTACGGAAAGGGAGCACAGGGCAGAGGAAGTGCTGGTCAGAGAGGGCATGTCTCTGCTGGCGGAGGGAGGGGGCAGTAGGGTCTGCTGCATAGCAGAGAGGGGGGCTGAGTTCTGGGCAGCTCAGCTGGGGAACCCAAATAGCTGACTCTGCCCTTTCACTGTGCTCAGAGGAGGCGGAGCCACACCCCACCTTCAGCCCAGTGGGACCAATTAAAGCATTTACAGTAAAACACAGGAGGGGATGTACCTCCCTGGCTCCATCTTGCCACGTTTGTTGAAGGAGCGCCTATGACATTACACAGATTAATACTCCACTGAGCAAATTAATCCTTGGGATTTCACTCACTACCTGTGGCTTATAAATTTTAATTGGCTCTAAACCACCACCTGAATTGATGTGGGAGTGTAGTGATGCAAGGCAAGACATCAGAAACAGTGCCAGCCACATGTGTGGCTTCAGGAAGGAGGAAGGAGGGGGACGCCATATTCCAGGTGCCAAAGGGGTGAGGGAAGGAGAAAACCTTTCAGTGGCCTGCCAGCAGTATTTCCCTGTGCATTCAAGGGGGTGGGCAAAAGGATGAAGAGGCAGCCTTGGCCTCCTCCTTCCCTCTGCTTGTCCCAATCTTGTCCATCATTCAATCTCTCCAGAATTCCACAATTCGACAAGCTTTGATTGAACATTTGTATGTACCACATCCTAGGCTGGGCAGGAGGGAGTCAGTGTATTTAGAGATCGCTGGGTTGTAAGAAAGGGAAATTCACGGAACTGGCCCCACCCCTACCCCACCCTTGGTTAGCATGGCTGTGAAGATGCCCAGGTGTCACAGGGAGAAGAGAGGGCCTCAAGGGAACTAGAAGATGAACAAGCCTTGCTCTCTGCCTCTGTCCCTTTCAGGAGCGTGGTCCTCTTCCTTTCTGTCCATACACCCGCTGTGTTCCACTCTCTCCACAGACAGGCTGCCCATCTTCCCGCACAAAGCCTTCATAGCCTCCCAAATATAGCAGCCTCAGCGGCCACAGTTAATACCCCCAGTCACTGCGTCCCAATTCAAATTTCCAGGAGAAAGATGCTGACCAGCCCAGGCTGCATCTGTCCTCACCATTTCTGCCCTTTGCTAGCTAGCCTCACCAGTGGCTTCTACTTATTGAAACTTCCTTCTTAGCTTCTAGGACTCAGCTGGTGCCAGCTTTCCTCCAACCTCTGATTAGGCCTTTTCTGGCCACTACCATCATTTTGACCCTGTTACCGGCCTCTGAGCACTGCTTCGACTCCACCCACCTGCTATCCCTGAATGTAGCTCCACTCTGGTCCCCCCTTGCCACACTCCTCTCTCCCTGCCAGGAGAAGTGCATGGACCCACCCAGACACCATGGTTCTGATCTAGTGCTGACCAATAGAACATTCTCCAGTGATGAAGTCTATATGCACTGTCCAGTGGCAGCCACTACCTATGAGTGGCAAACGAGTCTTGGAAACATGGCAACTACTGCTGAGGAACTGAAGTTTTATTCATTTACTGATTTTTATCTTATTTTCATTAACTTTGCCTCCCAAAGTCTCCTAGCCCTGCCAGACTTCTCTTCTAATCCCACCCCTGCCTAACAGCAGCCTGAGTCACTCTCCTTGACTCTGTCACCTGTATTTCAGAACAAAGTCTGGCTTTTCAGCTTAATAGTCAAGGTTTCCGTAACCCTGCTTCCTCTCCCAGCCTTCCTCCTCCTTCTCCCTCCTGCACATACAAGCAATATCTGTACCCACCTTTTTAAAAAGATTTTATTTATTTATTTGAGAGAGAGAGAGAGACAGCCAGAGAGGGAACACAAGCAGAAGTGGGGGAGAGAGAGAAGCAGGGACGCCGTTGTGCAGGGAGCCCAACGCGGGGCTCAATCCCAGGACCCCAGGATCATGACCTGAGCTGAAGGCAGACGCTTAATGACTGGGCCACCCAAGTGTCCCTATACCCCTTCTTTATGCTTTTTGAACAAGCCCTGCCTTTTCTCACTTCAGTGCCTTGCAGACTGTCCTTTCTGCCCAAAATATTCTTCACCCCACCTTCACTCCAGTGCTAGCAGACTCCTATTCATCCTTTGAGCCCCAGGTAGACTGAACTTCCCTGATCCTCTTTGTCTCCTAGTTAACATGTCTTCTTCCATGCCCACATATCAAGGTCAGGCTTATATAAGCTTTAGGTAGACTGGGGCATGTGTAGATTTAACACTGAGACGATATTCGCATCACTGCTATTTTTTTAAAGATTTTATTTATTCACTTGACAGACAGAGATCACAAGTAGGCAGAGAGGCAGGCAGAGAGAGAGTGGAGGAAGCAGGCTCCCTGCCGAGCAGAGAGCCAAATTCGGGGCTCGATCCCAGGACCCTGAGATCATGACCTGAGCCGAAGGCAGAGGCTTAATCCACTGAGCCACCCAGGTGCCCCATCACTGCTATTTAGATATTAACTCCACCCAAGGTCCCCTATACATGTGAGCATCCCTGGAGGCCCCTGCAAAGGCATAACTTGTCATGTTGTACAAGTGTGAACTTGAATCTCATTCTGGAAGGCTACTGTGCAGGGGGATGTACAGCTGTTTCATGAGACTGACCAGTCACTCGACATCCATTTCTTGACACATATTGCTTATTTTCCATTCATTATTTATGACAAAAAAGTGATTTTTTAAATGGAAAAAACTTTGTGAAAAAAATGCCTCTCATCTGCTAGCCAAAAAAAGCTCTGTGATAGCATACATATAAATTTAGATACAAATCTTTTATTTTTTACCAAAATATAATTAACCTACAGTGTTAGTTCAGGTGTACTATATAATGATTCAACAATTCCATACATTTCTCAGTGCTCAAGGCAAGTGTCTTCTTAACCCCCTTCACCTATTTCATGCACCACCGCTCTGGTAGCCATCAGTCTGTTCTCTGTATTTAAGAGTCTGTTTTTATTTGTCTCTTTGTTTTGTTTCTTAGAGTCCACATGAGTGAAATCATACGGTATTTGGCTTTCTCTGGCTGACTTACTTCACTTAGCATAATACTCCCTAACTCCATCCGTGGTGTTGCAAATGACAAATTTTCATTTTTTTAAATGGCTAATATTCCTGTATGTGTGTGTGTGTGCATTCTTTGTGCATTCTTTATCCATTCATCTATCAATGGACACCTGGGCTGCTTCCATATCTTAGCTATTGTCAACAATGCTGCAATAAACATAGGAGTACATATATCTTTTCAAATCAGTGTTTTCACTGTCTATGTGCAAACAACCAGTAGCATAATAACTGGATCATATGGCAATGCTATGTTTAATTTTTGGAGGAACCTCCATACTATTTTCCACAGTGGCTGCACCAATTTGCACTTCCAACAACAGAACAACAGTGCTGGAGGGTTCCTTTTCCTCCACATCCTTGCCCACGGTTATTTCTTGTGTTTTTTATTTTGGTCATTCTGACATGTGTAAAATGGTATCTCACTGTGGTTTAAATTTGCATTTCCCTGATGATGTCTGTTGGCCATCTGTATGTCTTCTTTAGAAAAATCTAGACTGTCTTGGGATATAATTTCTAAGTCCCATGAGTCTCCCAGTGTTTCTCAGAGGGAGATCCCTGGACTAGAGCATCAGTGTCACCTGGGAGCTGTTTCAATATGTAAATCATGAGCTCTCCCTAGTCTTGCTGTATCAGAAACTCTGGGGTGGGGCCCAGCACCCCTGCTTTAACAAGCTCTCCAGTCTCTTTCTGTATTATGAGAGCTCCTGAGTGGGGCTCTGCCACCCTCAGCTCTCTATGCCCAGCCCCTAGTCCAGTATTCTCCTGTGATGCTCAATGTGTGTGTACTGAATGAGAAAATGAATGCATACATGAGTGGATGAACAAAAAGTTAAAAACAAATAGAAAAGAAATAGAGCAACAGATGCAAAAGAAACTAGAATAACTTCTGGTTAGGCATTCACTCAGACCTTCTGGTCCAATGAGTAGGAAGAGAAGTGTGAATAGACGATACAAGCATTGTAGATCCCCCCAGACCTGCTCCTCTCCCATCCCATCCCCTTGTCTTGTTCTGAGACCTGAGTGCTAGTGCTTGGTCACTCAGCCTCTCCAACCCAAGTCTCAGGTAAAAACTCCTAAGTTCCTCAAAAAAGAACCCAGGAGCAAGGAAGCACTGGGTCCTAAATGGCCTGTGCAGGACCCATAAATTAATTACTTAATATCATTTACAGAAGGCCAGTTGGTCTCAGGATGAATGGAGCTAATGCTGTTCCTGGCATCCAACTTAAAGATTCAAGGCGCCAGAAATACAAAGGAAGGCTTCTTTCAACTTCCAGACTAGGCTGCTGAATAAAGCTGGAAGGATGGGTTGGGGGGAGGAGGGCTATTCAAAGAAGGAAGAAAGGTTTCTTTGGTGAAGAAATATTAATCTCAATATTCACATGGCGTTAAAATATATGTTTGAGATCTCTAGAATGAGATGTTCATAAATAGATAAGCTCTAAGTGGATGATTTTTTAGCCTTGATTTTCCTTTACTGAAATATAATTAACACTTCCTGAAACCAGCTAGCTTGGAATAATTTAGTTCAATTGTAAGTATGCAAAACACTTAACAATTAGCTCCATGAAATGAGACCAGCCAGCGCTGAGCCGACTTCATTAATGCCCTAAGTGCATATGCCCTATTATAAGAGCTTTCAGAAATATTGTATAAATCTGAAATGCCCCCATAGAATGAAACGGGGAGGGAGTTTCCGATTATTTCCATTCATTTGAAAGCTACATCTCATAAACGCAGCGGTCTGAAAGATGACGGCAATTGGTTTTAATATTTTTACAGCCGCTTCAAGGTGGTAAAAAGAAAAGAAACCAAGGTATTGTAATGGGGTCTTTAAAGGCAGAGTGATTTAACCTCCCACAAAGAGGGGCAGCTTGGGCGGGAAAAGCTCATGGGTTCTCAGAGTCAAGGGCCCTGGGCTCAGTTGCAATGCCTGGCACACGTCCTTCATCTATATGGGTTTTCTCACCTGTAAAATGGGGATGACCGGGGATACTATCCAAATAAGTAGCCATCAGTGCGGCACAAGCCCAGAGCAATCGGAATGAATGCTGAAGGAAACGACCAGAACCACAGGCAGAGTGGTATTGTCTGCACACCTAGTACCCTCGCCTGTTCATCCTGCTCGAACATCAGAGCAGCAGAATGAGAATACAGCCCTCAGAGAGCTGCTGAGAGCATTACACGAGATACTGAATGGGACAGGGCTTCAAAGGGGGAATCTGCCTCTTCAAAAACAGATAGATACTAGCTGGAGGAAACACCAGCTCAGGCTACTTTTATCTTGGAGCTCTGAGTGGAGTGAAAAATGAAGACTTGCCAAAGCAGAATTTAAAAAAAAAAAAAAAGTGGGCAATTTTCAGTGTGTACATTTACCAAAATATTGTTCTAACCCACCAACCCAAAACAAAGTGCAATCCATGTGATTTTGCTAGTCCTGAAATAAAACCTGTATTCCTGAGCAGTGTGGAGTTCTACAGACATGAAGGCAAGGACAGAGACACAAATTCCAGACTGTAAGATGCCCATCTTTCAGTTGCACCAGTGAGCTCTAGGACGACATGTGACCTCGTGGGGTGCTGACATCAAAGATCCACATCTGAAGTCCTAGGGGAGGGCAGCCGTAACACCTGGGTCCCCTGAAAACCAAAGGGGCAAGTTGCTGGCTCCAATTCTGGAGAGCGCTGGCTGAAAGGGAGTTCTTCCCCACATCTGGCCCTAACCCTGTCCTGGGCACTGCTGGGCAGGCCAGCTGCCCATTCCCCAGGAGAACCCCAGAGACAGGAGGCACTGAACACAAAACCTGTGAGTCTGCTTTCCCCAGACAAGAGCTCTTCTGTGCAAGCATGGTGCCATGCATCTGAGTTGGAGGAAGTAGGCAGCAATATGAATTATGTTAGAAGCTATTGAGTACCTAGCCATATCAAGTATTTTCATGTGTAAAACTCTCTCCTTTACAGACATGAAAACTGAGGCTCAGAGGTCAGGTGATTGGCCTAAGATCATACCACTAATGAGCAGTAAGACTGGGATTCCTGCATGCCTCTTCTGCACTGAAGCTCCCGCACCCATTCATCATGCTGTTTATAGAGACGCATTTAGGTGAGGTACCTAGCACAGTGCCTAGTCTGGAGGGGGTGCTTATAAATGCCTATGGAATTTGAGTAGAAAATACTAAATACAGATCTTGTATTGATTTCCTACTGCTCCTATTAACAAATTAACACAAACTTCATGGCTCAAAACAACACAAATCGGGGCGCCTGGGTGGCTCAGTGGGTTAAAGCCTCTGCCTTCAGTTCAGGTCATCATCTCACGGTCCTGGGATCGAGCCCCACATCGGGCTCTCTGCTCAGCGTGGAACCTGCTTCCCTTCCTCTCTCTCTGCCTGCCTCTCTGTCTACTTGTGATCTTTCTGTCAAATAAATAAATAAAATCTTCCCTGTAATTTAGACAGTATTACCTCCAATTTACAAAGTAGGAACCAGGGCTTCAAGTTACATGAATTGTTCAAGGCCACAGTTAGTACATGGTGTAGCTAGGATTTGAGCTTGGGACTAACAGAGGAGGAACTGGCTGTCCTGATTGTTGGTTCAGGAATTACTTCTACCAGATGGTCTGCACATGAAAGAGAAAGCGCTCTGGAAAATATTCATAAAGAAGTCTTAATATTAAAAGGACACACAAGGAATGTAAGTAAGAAAGCATTTGGAGCCAAATTCTGGTTCTGCCATTTGGGCCTCAGTTTCCTTATCTGTAAACAGTCTTAAGCTCCTTGGGTTGGTGCAGATATTAAGTGGAGACAATCCAGGTGAAGCATGGTAACAGTGTTCCATCTACATTAGCTGGGCAGGGAGGAAGGCCAGGTGTGGCCCTAAGGGTCTCAATGCCGGAACTAATGCCGGTCAACCTCAAGCCCCGCCTTCCCCTGTCTGGACCTGAGCTCCCCCTCCCCTGAGCTGACCCCTCAATGTGCAGTGAAAAAAATTGGGCTCAGCATCTCTGCAAGCAATCTCTCCCTCTCTAATTTCCAGTGAGAAGATAGTACAGGCTTCCTGACTCTAGACCAAAGGCCTTCCTGGTACTGTGAGCATTCTCATTTCTCAGTCGCAGGGCAGCCTCAAAATGGATAGAAAGGCATAAAAGGATCTTAAAGAATCTTGCTCAGAACCACTTTCCACAGATGCCCTTCACGCCTCTTCCAGCAGAATCATTTATCAGGCACATGAAAACACGAGAGCAACTACAGGATCTGGAGCCTGGTCCCAAATTGTGTTTTACGTGAGGATTAATGACTAGTGTGATCAACCGGGAAAGGTTGGCTCTGGCGGCTACACGATGACATCATCTGGGCAGCTCCTTTGTCCTTGGGAAGAGAGCTCCACCCCTTGCCATCTCACACCCTTGGGAGAGTCCAAGGCCAGACTGCCGTGTCAAAATGTAGCAGACAACAACAAGCAGGGTGCTACAAGACCAGCTACCCCATGGGAAGAGGCCCAGAGGCCTGCCCCAGGTCGCACAGCCAGCTAGCACAGCCACTGACTGCCCGCTAAGGGCTATTGTGACCTTGGGCAAGTCACTTACTCTCTCTGTGCCTCAATTTCATCGACTCTAAAAGAGGTAATAATGAACCTATTTCATAAGGTTGTCATGAACACTAAATGAATTAAAATATGTAAGATGCTTATGTAAGGATTCAGCCCACAATAAGACTGTGTTATTATTAATAACTACCTTCCTACAGCTTGGGTCCAAGCCTCCCGGATCCTGTGCTCATGCTTCCCATGACATCAAAGCATGTCCTTCTGCCAGGTCAGGGCTCTGACATTGCCTCGTCTTCTCTCCACAGCTAACATAGACGTCCTGGGCCAGCAAGGACCTCAAGGTCTCCCATTCTCCTAACTTACCCAAATAAGACTATTGCTTCATCAACACTCTCTGGCAGTTTCTGGGATCACTAGAATACAAGAAGTTAGAAGAGCCTAGGAGTTAAACACTCTCGGCCAGAATTTCCTTCTCTCAGTAGTGATGAAGGACATCAGGTACAAGGGAGAAGGGAGAAGGCCCTCACCCAATTCCAGAAAGCTTGGCTCTCAAAGCCAGAGGGAAGGCTGTTCCTTGTTCTCCAGCCCTGCCTGATTCCCGCAGAGCTCTAAGAGCTGGCTGCCACATGGTTCCCAGCACAGCTGCCCTTTAAGGAATCAAGAGGACTATATGGATGTAGCAGGACACAGTTGGCTCTTATGCTGGCCAATTAAAGACTGTCACCTTGTCACTTTGCCCATGAAAAGACCCGATGCGAAGGCCTGCTTTGATGTCTAATACTCTCTCCCTCATATACAGAGCTTGTCTCTTCAGTGAGCACACAACCCCAGCAGAGGGTAGGTCCACAGGAACGCAGAGGAAATGGCTGGCAGGGGCAGCCACAAACATGGCCCCACTTGGCCATCTGGGTCAGCAGGGCTCTCAGACACACATACAGCACCCTAGGCCACTCGAGCCACTATAAAACAGGGGCGCCTGGATGGCTCAGTGGGTTAAGCGTCTGCCTTCAGCTCAGGTCATGATCCCAGGGTCCTGGGATCAAGCCCCACAACAGGCTCTCAGAAGGGAGCCTGCTTCTTCCTCTCCCTCTGCCTGCTGCTCCCCCTGCTTGTGCTATCTCTGTCAAATAAATAAAATCTTTAAAAAAAAAAGGGCTACTATAACACAACACCACAGACTAGGTGGCTTATAAACAACAGAAACTTATTTCTGGCCTTTCTGGAGGCTGGAAATCTAAGAACATGGTAGCAGCACTGTCTAGTGAGGACCTTCTTTTGGGCCACAGACTTCTCACTGGGTCCTCATCTGGTGAAAGGGTTGAGGAAGTTCTCTCTGGCTTCCTTCATGAGAATATCAATCCCGTTCTTGAGGACTGAACATCTTGCAAAGGCCCCACCTCCTACAACACCACCTGGGAGATTATGATTTCAATACATGAATTTGGGGGACCACAGACATTCAGACCACAGCACATGATGTGATGATATGGCCCACAAGAAGGCCAAGAGTCTTTGTGACCTTGGCATGGGAAAATCACACAAGGAAGACTAGGAATGTACGGAGAAAGCAGAATGAAGCTCTAGAAATGAAGGGAGAAGATGGGAGGGGCATGCCCAGGACTCCTACTCCCCACCACTCCTTCAGGAATGGAAAGGAGCCAGCTGAGACAAAGGCCATGGGAACTTTACTTCCCAAGCACCCCTTAGCCAGCAAAATCTATCTCTACCCAGAATTCCTGACCTAAATGATAAGAGACCAGCAGGCCTGGGTTCATATTCAGACCAAGCCACTTACGAGCTGTGTGACCTTCTACAAAAGGTTAACCTCTCTGGACTTCATTTTCCCTATCTATAAAATGGGTTAAAAACACAAATTATCTCATTGGGTTGTTCAGAGTACTAGAAGGGATAAATATGTAGCACCCTCTTCCTTCCCATGGTCTCTGTTCTATAGTTCGCTCGCAGTAATGTGAGCCACTACACATCGCCGTATCTTCAACAGCCGGCACAGCATCGGCACCCAGGAAGCACTCAGTAAATGCCTCATCAACAAATGAACATGCCACCATTTGTGTGACAGGAGTCAGCAGGCCAATTTGTCCTGGCAGGTTATGAGAATTAAATGGGATTCCAGGTGCTATGTGCTCCCACAATGCCTTCCCTCCCCCTTATGGGCTCAAAATGATCTGAGTTCAGGAAAAGCCCACCAGCAAACTGTGCTCTTTGAGGCCTCCTTAACAGTACAACCTTCCTGCTCAGAGACTTGAGGAGGCGGCCAGCTGCCCATCAGGAGAAAATAAGACCCCAAGAAACTGCTGCGGGTTCTGCTCTCCTTCCCACAGCCTGGAGGGAGACAAAAAGCTTCAACCGACCCTTGACTTGTGGCAGAGCGGTGGCGTATTTGCCTGCCTGCAGTCCCCAGCTGAAGGCGCAGCTCTAAGTGGCCCGCTTGTACCAGCTGTTCTCCTCTGACTCCATCGGAGTTGGATACCTGGCCTAAAAACATCAAGGTTCTTAAGACATCTGCTGGCTAACCAGCAATCTGTCAGGTTTTTTCCTCTTAAGAATTTGGACCAAGTTAGACAGGGATAGGCACTGTGGGTTATGTAGTCATGGCCACAGTGGGCCCCACAGCAAACCATGCCGTCTGCAAACAAGCTGGGGGGTGGGGGGCAAAGAAGCCATGAGTAAGCAAAGGAATCCTGCCTATAGAGCAGAAAACTGCAAAAAGGCTGCTCAGAGATGGTCAAAGGACAAAGACCACACAGCCCAAGAGAGATGGGAGAATAGAGACACAGAGAGGAACTGCCTCCCTTGCTGGTGGCCTCCTTGACCCTGCCGCCATAAGCCCCACTGGCCTCGCTTTCCATCTACAGGCCCCTGTCCTTTTCCAACCACCATGTTCTGCCCAGCACAGGAGCGGGTTCACATGGACTGTAGTCTATGCAACTCAACGGTCCCACCTACAACAATGTGCATGGTGCTTCCCAAGGGGCAGGGTTGCCTCTTGGCCCCTCTTGTCCTAATGTCCTTCTTTCCATCCTTCCAAGGGGCCCAAGCCCCATATCTCACAAGGACGTCCCTGAGTTCCTGGGCAGTATGCAGACTAGGCTGCCACAGAATTCAGGGCATCATGGCTCAGCTGTCTAGAGATAAGAGGAGGCATCTGTAAAATACTCCTGGAGTTATTGCCTTTCAATGAGGAAGGTTCAGTGCAGCCAGGACATGATAGATTATTTTTTTGGGTCCCCTAGAATGGAAAGTCTTCTCACCAAGTGAAAGAAAAATATAACTCCTCACGGCACTGCATCATTAGCCAAGCAATCGTCTGGAGTCAAAAGACTTGGGTTCAAGTTCTGATTCCACTAATTACTAGCTCTGTGACCAAGGGCAATAACTTTACCTCCCTGTTGTTCAAGTTTCTGGTATGGTTTGGAAAGGACTCAGAGAGATAATGCATCTAATTTTAAATATTAGAAGAGGTTGTCTACCCATCTGCCTGCCTTTCCTTCATCATAAGTGACTGGCAACAAACAGATATTAAATAAGTGTATTGTGAAAGCTAAACCCTCTTCATCCAACGCAGTGGCTGGCTGTGATGCCCAGTGCCATCAAACACATGTCACAGAATCCACTCCCAGCTGCACTAGACCAGGAACCCCTGGAGAAGAGGAGCTGTATCTTATTCTTCCCTCCATCCCCCAATTCCCAGCACCAGCTTTAGTACAGATTGGAAGAGTGAAGAAACAAATGAATGGGTTCCTTACACGTGTCCAGCTCTGGAATGGTTCAGCTATGGTTATCATGAAAATGCATTCTCTAAGTTTGCACCTGTCACCTAGGAGAGTCATACATAGGTATGGACTTGGACCAGGCCTTCTATCCATCTAAGATGGAACACTCCCACTGTGGATAATGTATGTGTATGTGATTGAGAGTCAGCACCAAGGGTGCCCAGCTTCCGGTGAGTCCTGGGAACAGATTCTCAGCTGGAACACTGGCTCCCTACCAATTTCTTTCCATACACACACACACACACACACATATACAGGCACCAGGGAAGGACATGTCCAAGCTGGCCTCACCTAGAAAGTCCCCATCCTCCTAGACAGTTGGGTGGAGACCAGGAGTTGGGGGACCTAGACCAAGTCCCATAGGGATACCTTGGGGTCCAAAGGTGGGTCCTTTGCTCCGAGGATATATCCTATCACGTGCAAAATGCCAACACCAACAGAGATGGATCCAACTAGGCTGCCTATTCAAGTGACCATGTGGAATCTGGGAGCCAGATTCTACAAACTCAGAGACCAAAAAGGCAAAGGGAAGTCAAGGATCAAGGAGATTCAGAATTCAGACCAAGATCTGAGCCCAGAGGAAGGTTAGGGTACAGGAACTGGCCATGGGGTATCAGCCTTACTCCAAAGAGCCTCCCATCATCATATGGCTCCCCCAGCCCACCTCCCCTAGGAGAGACATCATTATATTCACCTACCGATGACAGGATAGGAAAGTGGGAAGTGGGAAGATACCATGTGATCAGTCACCTTAACCTCTCATTCATCCTCTGGTGGGATGTATGGCAGGGGCAATGACCTGCTAAAGAGGAGTCAGCCACAACTCCTTGCACATGGGGAATTGGGAGGACAGAGGCCCAGGAATGGAGAAAGGAAACCAGCCCATCTCTTACCATTTCCTCCCTGCATATTAGACCCCAGGAGCATGGAAGCGCTTCAATTTCTCAGTGCACCCCATGCTATGCCATGCATCCATGCCTTTGTCCTCACTCTTCTCTTTCCACAGGATACCCTTCAAATATTTCTTACCCTGCCTGTTATTACAATTCAGGACTGGGCCTAAAGGTCATCCCCTCCAGGAAGCTCTTCCTGAGTGCCCAGGAGCTTAAAGGTTAGTGAGCTAACCCATGAGAGCTCTCTACCCCCATGCTTGCCTTACCTCTTTCCATTTTGTACCAAGAGTGTCTGTAGATGGATGGCCCTCACTGGGCCAAGAGCCCCTTGAAGGCAAGCACTATTCTTCGTCATCACTAGATCGCCAGCATTTCTCACACAGCTTGGTGCTCTAGTGAGTGCTCCATCAGTGCTTGCTGAGCAAGTTCTTAATACACAGAAAACAGTGGTTCAGATCATGGAAAAGAGAGGGGAAGGAGAGAGAAAGAGGCTGGATATGAGCATATCGAAATTTGGTCAGATCTCCAAGTGGAGACAGAGCCACAGAGAGAACTCAGGGTTGGTGACAGGTTTGGGGGTCTCCCACGTGGAGGTGTTAACTAAAGGCATGGGAGCAACTGGAGCTCTTTGGCTTGACAGGTAGCTTAGAGGGGAGGATAGAAACCCTCATGATGCTCCTAAAATTGTTCCTGTCATACACAAATCCTCTCCCAGTATGAAGTGTGCAGTATGTCAGCTGGGATTTTTACTGTTGCCCCAGACTGGTCATGGGGACATAGCTAAAAGCAAAGAAGTGTCAGTATCATAATCTAGAAAGCCACTAGTAGCAGACACCTCCCCAAAGGTTTTATCAAGAAACTGGAACAGGCCCTCTAACACCAGGCCTCAGTACAAACCATGACAGACAGACAGACGGAGTCCACATAAGAGACAGGGGAGGAAAAAAGAGGATCACTGGGGAAACTGGTCTCAGAGAGAACATACTGTTTCAATGAATGGGGCTCAAGAGATCCACTCATATAAATGGGGGGAGAGGGTTGCCCACAAGAGGAGAAGCTGGCATTTCCCTCTCCAGCTGGATGCTTGCTGAGCTGCATTATCTGGAGCCCCACCTCACACTGCCAGGAGAGAGGAACCAAACCCAGGGAGGTAGTGATGCCAGGTGAAGCTGACATGGGTCCCCTGGAGTCTGGGGATTTACATGAGCATAAAACATGGTGTCCACTTTTCCCAGGGGATCGCTCAAGACACAAGGCTTGGAAGAGCCCATAAGGAGGGCAGTGGGGTAGAGTGCTTACGAAGAAAGAGCTCACCCACGGCGTGGATCCCATGACGCCCCTGAAGGCACAGTAGGCCTCAGCTGCTCCTGTGCAGACACATGGAGGTATAGAGAAGAGAGGGTGGGCCAGAGCCACAGGACAGCCCAAGAAATGCTGTCCCCCAACCCCCCACAGAAAGGAGGCAAGTGTGCACCATTCATGGGGCTGAAGATACCTGCTGCCTCTAAGGGCATCCTCAGGGACGGATGGTGCTGGCATAAGCTAGATTCTGCCCCTAGGATGCCAGCTTGCCATCCACACAGAGACCACCAGGTCAGCCATGGCAGCAAGCCGAAGTAGAGATGCCTCCCCCGAACACAGGGACCACTTCTCTAGGAAGCCTGCCTCCACAGCCCACTGTCCCTGCCCCCCGGGGGTGGGCCCCAAAGCTCTGCAACAGGAAGAGAAGCGAGAGTGTAAACACTGCCCCCTCCTCACCTCCATCAGCAGGCCCAGCCTACAGTGGGCCAATGGGAGAGTCTCAGTTCAGACACACACTGCAGTTCTGACCATTTAACTATGGCCTCCGCTCCAGCTAACGTTAAGGGTTTGACAGAGGCCAGCAGAAAGCAGTGACTAGAGAAACATCAAACCATTGCACATCTCTTTGCCACCAAGTTGACACTTGTCAATGAACCAGTTACACGGTCAGTGTGAAAGCCTCTCCGTAAAGGGACGAATAAAGGAAAATGGGAAGAGGTGGGAGCTCTTGGCCCCCCACCTCGGTTTCTCTCAAGAAGATAGAACTTAAGTCAAAACCTCCTCAGTCTTAATTACCAAACAAAAAAATAACCAGACGAGCTCCTCACTGTATGTCTTTATTTATACTGTCATCTGCTCCGGCATTTTAATATCCAACTTTCCGTTGGAAGACAGATGCCTGGATGTTCACACCCCGTTCTAATGGCTTAATACCCTGGGTACTGGAGCAGGGAGGGGGCTGCAAGGAAGGAGGGGGATGAAAGCCACCACCACATTGAGCACAACTTTGGAGCAAATGGGTTTGAATATTCATTAAACAACATTTAATTTAAACACCCAAACTCTGAAAGCAGCAACATATGGCCTGTTTTATTTTACATAAACTGAATAGGAGGTTGGGCCATTCGTTTCTGCAGACATAATGTTCATTACCAATGAAGAATGCTTCCCTTTGAGGACACCCCTACACTATACTGGGCCTACTGCCTCACGGCCCCCATGGGCTCAGGCGAGCCCACTCATGGTGGTACAGTGACAGCAACCAAATCCCCATCACCCTTTGGGGGCAGAATAGGATTTCATTAAGGAAAAGAGAAGACTCTGAAGGCCTCCTGGCCCCTTGGTTTGTACCTTGGGAAAGAGGATTGGCAGAATTCTCATCCTCCTAGATTGGGCCTCCTTGGTGCCTGGGGGCTATGTGGCAGCATCCAGATGGCATGAGCCTGACCTCCTCTGCCTATGCATGCTGCCATGCACCAGTCACACCAAGCCCCAAGGCTCTGCCTAGAATCTAGGATTGTGCACATTTCTACAGAAGTCTCTGAGTACAATAAGTTACATGTGAGCATACATGGGAGCCTGGGCATACACTTCAGTGGGGTGGGCCCCATGTACTGGATATGTGTGTGTCCATGTGCACATATATGCAGTGTCTCTATGGGTGTGCCTTCAGCTGTGTATGTGTGTGCATGTGCATACCAGGTCCATCTGGAGAGATACAAGGTATCCTCCGTAACTCTGTGCAGGTATAAAAATTCTAGTAGGTGTGCAAGTTCACACATCTACAATGCGTGTGAGTGACAGTGTGAGTATGTGTATAAGGGGTTTTGGTTTTTGTTTGTTTGTTTTTTAAACAACAGTCACTCAGTGGTTTTTAACTTGGGGCCCACAGACATCTCCCATGGCATCCGTGAACAGAGTGCAGGGAGGAACATGAACTTGGATGGGGAAAAAGATGCCATCTTTATTTCACTTACTTCTTTTTTTCATCATGAATACTGACAACAAACCCCAGCAGCCTGATCAGTTCCAATAACCGTGTCACCAACAGAAATCAGAGATATTTTCATATAACACCCCAGATGTTACAGATCTCAGAATGTCCTTTATGCTCTTGATCGCTACTTTAAATTAAAAGGTATTAGACCTGCCACAAGATACTATTACCTCATTAATAAAGAAGCATATGATACTTCATTACAAATTATTTAATATTTTACTAAGTGTACTAGAACAGAATTGGTTTTCTTTATAAGCTGATGTATTTCATGCATTTAGAAATATTCTGGGAAGGAGCCTATTTGTCAACAACCCACCCAGAGGTGAAGAAAAGGTAAAGGACCCTGTGTGGGGGGATGGAAGGAGCCACCTGTGGTCCAGGAGGCATTCATAAGACACCACATGGACAGGATTGCAGAACCCTGGCAGGGGTGGAACCAGTACCTTCCCTCTGAGGGAAACCCTCCTGAAGTGGCATGTGTCCACAAGGGAAGAGGGGCTAAAAAGCCAGTAACCCTCTAAAAAGACAGCTATCTCTCTATGGTCCCAACTGTGCCAGAAACTATGCAGACAGCCCAAGCTGGCATCTCCTTGGCACTCCCCCTCCAGGACTATGGGATAGGCTTCTCGAGGAACAGGGACTTGCACAGGGCTGTGGAACATGCTCCCAATGAACAGCCACACCAGGCTCACCATCCCCGCCCAAGGCTCCTCGTCACTGCCTATCCACCCAAGTATCAGTTAGGCTTCCTTCAATGACCAAGACAGAAAAAATCAACTCAAACTCCCTTACACAAGAGACAGCATTCATTAGCCACCCTAACTAGAGTCCAGGTCAAAGGGTGCTTCAGGTAGGTTTGAGCAGGGGTCTGCCCTGCTCCAAATCTCAACTTTGTCCTCGGCTGGCTTTCCTCATGGTAACAAAATGTGTAGAGTGGTTCTAAGTTTCATTTCTGCCAATCACACCACGTGGAGCAGGAGAGATCTCTTCCCAGCCATCAAGGGGAAGCCTTCCCACCAACTGCAACTGGCCTAACCTCCATCAGCTGCTTTGGCTAGGGGCAATTCCGCACACCGATTGTTTTAGGTCTGGGTCACTACACGTCACCAAGCCATTACTATTCCAGGAGCCAATGCCATACTTTTATTAGCTTAGGCCAGTGAAGGCCCATTCCCCCCACCTCCCAAGAAAAACAAGTGGGCAGAGTGGTAAGGGGATAAAATGAATGCCTAGTGAGGCGACTGGAAGATCCTCCAACGTCTGTCTTTCTGTGAACTGCTAGGAGACATCTCCACTTCCAACCAAACCAGCAGTGCTGAGGCAGGGGCCATCTCATGCATATTCACCAGCCCCAAAGTGACCACTGAGAAAAGCACTTTGTATGTGCCAAGTCACCATGACATGCCCTCAACCAGCCACTGAGTACATAGCAGCACCTCTCAGTCACTGTCACACCACCTAAGGGGGCTCCCCTCTTCCAGAGACCAGAGTTCTTCAATAAGATACTGTCTGGAAGACAGGAAGGCTAGGAAATTCTTTTCACAGGCCTCAGCTTCCCCACACGATCAAAGAGGGAACTGGACAAACTAAACCTCAAAGTGCTTCTCAATTGACAGTGTGCACAGTATAGCAAGAGGAAGAGGAGTTTTGTAGACCCAAGAGCCCCCATGATCTCCTGTCAGAGATTCTGCCACAGCCTCCTGGCTGGTTTCCCCACTCCACTCCCACCGAGACCAATCTGCTTGCCATACAGCCACCATTCGGTTGGTCAGTGAGTCATTCAGCAAATATTTACTTCTCCTCCTGGCTACCAGGCATTGTGCTAATCATGGGTGATATAGCAATGATGTACACACAGGAAAAAAAATTTTTGTTTTGTGAACACACACACACACACACACACAAACACACAAAACCCTTGCCTTCATGAAGCTTCCTTTCTAGACAGAATATAGTCACGAAATGAGAAAACAGGGGCGCCTGGGTGGCTCAATGGGTTAAGCCTCTGCCTTCAGTTCAGGTCATGATCTCAGGGTCCTGGGATCGAGCCCTGCGTTGGGCTCTCTGCTCAGCAGGAAGCCTACTTTTCCCTCTCTCTCTCTGCCTGCCTCTCTGCCTACTTGTGATCTCTCGCTCTCTGTCAAATAAATAAATAAAATATTTTTTAAAAGAAGAGAAATGAGGGACGCCTGGGTGGCTCAGTTGGTTAAGCGGCTGCCTTTGGCTCAGGTCGTGATCCCAGCGTCCTGGGATCGAGTCCCACATCAGGCTCCTTGCTCGGCAGGGAGCCTGCTTCTCCCTCTGCCTCTGCCTGCCACTCTGTCTGCCTGTGCTTGCTTGCTCTCTCTCTCTGACAAATAAATAAAATCTTTAAAAAAAATAAAATAAAATAAAAGAAGAGAAATGAGAAAACAATAGATGTGAATGCTGAGGAGAAAACACCAAAGTCAAGAAGAAAACTTGAAGATTACAGTCTTTGATGAAGTGGTCGGAGAAGGCATCTCTGAGAAGGAAACACTTGCATGAAGACCAGATGAAAAGGAAAGCATGACCCGCAAGGTTAGTGGGGGCAAGCGTGGGCCAGGCTGAGGGAAGAACACGTGCAAAGATCCTAGAGCAGGTACAAGACTGACAGGCTGGAGAAGCAGAGCTAGTGGCTGGGGGTGGTGATAGGAGACCAGGTTGCAGGTCATGTGGATGACGAAGAAACTTCGGCATCTCTTTAAGTGACATGAATAGCCCCTGGGGGGCTTCTGAACAAGAATGACCTCATGCAGCTCTCATTCTCACAGTGCACTCCAGTTGCTGCGTGGAGAATACATCTAAGGGGTAAAGGTGTAATCAGGAGTGCCCTGAAGGGGCCACAGCAGGAACAGGGTAAGAAATGTGCAGGCTGGGATCAGAGGAGCCACCAAAGTGGTGAGAAACAATCAGGTTCAGGATAGATCATTTGAAGGAAAAGCCAGAAGATGCAGAGATGAACTGGACATGGGAGTGAAAGTGGAGGCTATGTGCCATCCATGGGTGGGGACGGCCAGTGGAGACTAGGAGAAGCAGAACTACCAGGGCCTTGATTTCATGCCAATGCCCTCTGTGAGAGGCACATCGAATGCACCATTCCTCTGCAAAAATCTTCCAGGGGCTTCCCCTTGCCCTCTAAGTCAAGTCCAACCTGGAAACACCTGCTACAGCCCCTTTGTGGGCCAACCCCTCCCACCCTTTTGGCCACATTTCTATACACTCCCCAGTCCTGGCTCTCCTACCTTCCACAAACCCACCTACCTTCTCTTGCCTCTATCTTGGCATCTGCTCATCTCTCTTCCTGAAAAATTCCTCGCCTGCTTACAACTCCAAGCCCCAGTCGCCTCATCTCCAGAAGGGGGAAGCAGGGTATAGTACCCAAAGACTTGCAAGAGACCTTCCAGCTGCCAATAATCTACAGTCTGTGGCCCTGAGTTTCTGTGTCCTCCCTCGCCCGGCCCAGGAAGATCAGCAGCAGAGGCGCTCCAAGAGTGTCCCCGGTACAGGCTACGGTATTCACCAAGGGCCCGCCTGCAGTACAGAACCAGGCTTGAAGAGGAAGAGGATGGAACAGATGTAGAAGAGCCTGAGTAGAGGTAGAAGCGACAAACAGCAGTCTGAAGTAGACAGGAGCCCCAAAGCCAATAAGCTGTGGTATAAGCAGAGCCCTCCACCTGGGGCACCCTTCCCTTCCATCCCTGCTTGTCCTTCAAAGCCCCTGGTGTAACTTGGCTCAAATCCCCTCTCCCTGAGGAAACCTTCCTGCTGCCTCTGGACCTCCCCACTCTGCAAGCCAGTTGGTGGTAGACACATCAGTCTTCCCTCTCACCTCTATGCCCATCCACTCCCACTCCTGACAGAGTCCACTTGGAGCCTCACATACCACGGTGTATCTTAAACTTTTCTTGGAATCAGATCACCAACATACTCTGTGTAAGGTATGAGGTTCCTGCCAGGGCAACACATCCTTTGTCCCGTGGGGAACCTGGTCTTTGTGTAGGGAACAAGCCAGAGGGCCTGTGATTAGGGCCACACCCCCAGCCCCTGCCCTGCACCTAAGCCAGCCATCTCCTCTCACCTTCAGGATGTGGAGAAGCCAGAGACTCTTCCCTCATCCTCCCTCACCTTCCGCCCAGGGATGTTATGAGAATTGATGGGATAACAGATGAAG
Organism: Mellivora capensis; assembly: GCA_004024625.1. Lineage (NCBI taxonomy): Eukaryota > Metazoa > Chordata > Mammalia > Carnivora > Mustelidae > Mellivora > Mellivora capensis. The sequence goes on along the minus strand of PISX010001119.1, from coordinate 19,237 downwards.
TGCCTCCAAGGAAACGGGCTACATAAATCCAAAGTGTTGTTATTAAATTCCAAATTTAGCCCTCGGGATCAGTGAGACATGACAGATCTGGGCTGGGAGCAATCCCAGCTGTGTGGACAGGAAGTCTCCACAAAATCAGAAGCCGTAATATACAGACTCTGGGGGTCAAAGAAAACCCTAAAAGAATCCCCCAGGCTTACACCTTGCAGAAGGCCCAAAGAACCTCTATAGCAACCCCACAAAGTAAGCAGCTAGACTCTGCTTGTACACCAGCAGTGACAAGAAGCTCACTACTCCCAAAGTCAGCTCCTGCCCTCTTCCATTGGCTCTGGGTTTCAAAAATTTCCTCCTGTCCAGCCACACCAGTATGCCATATTTTCCACACTCTGGGACAAATCTCACCCTTTTCCCACATTATGGCCCCTGACCAATAACACCTATCTCTGCTCATTTCCAGCTAAATACCTCCAGACCACACTAGATATCATCCTGATACTCTTTCTGAAAGCTCGGCTTCACAGCTTCCAAAAATAATGTAACCCCAAGAAGCGATCCAACAGGACAGGGAAAAAGAGGACTCACTTAGGTGCCCACTTCCTATGGAGCAGCTGGAGGCAACAATTTGTGCCTTTTTTAGCATCCAAATCACACCATGAAATCATATAATCTCCATTTAAGTTTCAGGCCATAATTCCTGCCACACTATCTATCTGGCTAGTTATGGCCCTGAAGGACCCCAGAAATGACACCCAAACTAGGTGGGTGGGCCTCCGGGGAGCAGAGAACCACAGCACAGACATGAATGCAGCCTTTGGAGCCAACACTGACCTAAATTCAAGGCCCAGCTCTGCCACTGACTGAACAACCTTCAGCAAATGACTAAAATCCTGAGTTTCAATTTGTTTATCTCTGAGATGAAGACAATAATGTTCACCTTGCAGAAGTCTGGTGAGGACACAAGAGAATATATACAATGTGCCTAGCACATTGAGCACTAGATACTCAATAAAAGGCATTATTGTTACATCCATAGTCTCACAGGAGCCCTAAGAGAAGTTTCCAACGACAAAAAATCCAAGAAGTGACAGCACAGTCCACTGAGTTTCAGTGGGTGCCAACACAGTTCAATGAAGAATGAATAATCTTTTCAAAAAGTTTTACTAGAACAAATGAATAGTCACATGAAAAAGAATGAAGTCAGGCCCCTTCCTCACACTGCCTATAAAAATTAACTCCAAATAGATCATAGACCTAAATGTAAATGCTAAAACTATTAAATCTTTAGAAGAAACCATAGGAGTAAATCTTCATGACCTTTCAGTTAAGCAATGGTTTGTTAGATTTAACAACAAAAACACAAGTGACAAAAGAAAAAATAGATAACCATCAAAATGTAAAACATCTGCCTTTTTTTTTTAATTTTTTTATTTTTTTATAGACATATAATGTATTTTTATCCCCAGGGGTACATGTCTGTGAATCGCCAGGTTTACACACTTCCACAGCACTAACCATAGCACATACCCTCCCCAATGTCCATTACCCCACCCTCCTTTCCCGACCCCCCTCCCCCCAGCACCCCTCAGTTTGTTTTGGGAGATTAAGAGTCACTTATGGTTTGTCTCCCTCCCAATCCCATCTTGTTTCTTTTCTTCTTTTCCTACCCCCCCAACCTCCCATTTTGCATCTCCACTTCCTCATATCAGGGAGATCATATGATAGTTGAAAACAGCATGGAGGTTCCTCAAAAAGTTGAAAATAGAACGACCCTATGACCCAGCAATTGCACTACTGGGTATTTACCCTAAAGATACAAACGTAGTGATCCGAAGGGGCACGTGCACCCGAATGTTTATAGCAGCAATGTCTACAATAGCCAAACTATGGAAAGAACCTAGATGTCCATCAACAGATGAATGGATAAAGAAGATGTGGTATAGGGGCACCTGGGTGGCTCAGTGAGTTAGGGCCTCTGCCTTTGGCTCAGGTAGTGGTCTCAGTGTCCTGGGATCGAGCCCTGCATCGGGCTCTCTGCTCAGCAGGGAGCCTGCTTCCTCCTCTCTCTCTGCCTGCCTCTCTGTCTACTTGTGATCTCTGTCTATCAAATAAATAAATAAATTCTTAAAAAAAAAAATGAAGAAGATGTGGTATATATACACAATGGAATACTATGCAGCCATAAAAAGAAATGAAATCTTGCCATTTGCAACGACGTGGATGCAACTAGAGGGTATCATGCTTAGTGAAATAAGTCAATCGGAGAAACATCTGTCTTTTAAAGGGCACCATCAAGGAGTGCCTAGCTGACAGTCCATAGAACTTATATGCGGCTTTTGATCTCAGGGATGTGAGTCTGAGCCCCATGCTGGGTAAAAGATTTACTTAAAAATAAAATATTTTAATTTTTTAAAAAATTATAATAAAAAACACCATTAGAAAATGAAAAGTCGGGACGCCTGGGTGGCTCAGTTGGTTGGGCAGCTGCCTTCAGCTCGGGTCATGATCCCAGCGTCCTGGGATCGAGTCCCACATCGGGCTCCTTGCTCAGCAGGGAGCCTGCTTCTCCCTCTGCCTCTGCCTGCCACTCTGTCTGCCTGTGCGCTCTCTCTCTCTGACAAATAAATAAATAAAATCTTTAAAAAAAAAAAAAAAGAAAATGAAGACAACCCACAGAATGGGGAAAAGATTTTACAAACCATTTACCATGTAAGACTTTGATCTTATATACATGAGGAACACTTCGAGCAATAAAAAGACAATCCAATTTTAAAATGAGCTAAAGACTTTCTAAAGACATAGAAATAGCCAATAAGCACGTGAAAAGATCCTCAACACCACTAGTTACTAGGCAATGCAAATCAGAACCATAATGAGATACCACTTCACACCTACTTGCATGGCTAAAATCAAAGGTACAGATAATAGTAGATGTTGACAAGGATGCAGAGAAATTAGAACTCTCATACATCGCTGGCAGGAACAGAAAATGGTGCTGCCTCTGTGGAAAATAGGGAATGCCTCAAATGTTAAGAGTTACCATGTGACCCAGCAATTCTACTCCTAGGTATATATCCAGAGAAATGAAAATGTGCATCCACACAAAAACTTGGTACATGAATGTTGACAGCACCAGAATTATTCATACCAGCCAAAAAGTAGAAACAATTCAAATGTCCTTCAACTGAAGAATGAAGTCTAGTACAACCACACAATGGAATAGTATTTGACAATGAAAAGGAATGAAGAACCACTACATACCACAACATGAACTTTGAGAACCTCATGCTCAGTGAGAGAAGCCTGTCATAAAGTCCTGCACGTGATAGGGTTCCACTTACGTAAAATGTCCAGAAGAGGCTCACCCACAGAGACTTTCAAGCAGATGAGTGGTTGTCAGAGTCTGGGAGAGGGAGAATGGGGAGAGACTACTCATGGGTAAGAGATTTCTTTTTTGGAGTGATAACATTCTCTGTGAATATACTAAAAATAACTGAGTTGTACACCTCATAAGGTGAATTTTATGGCATGTAAATTGTCTCAATAAAGCTGTATTTTTAAAAAGGAATGAAATATTGATATGTGCTATAATACAAAGACTGAAAACATGTTAAGTGAAAAAACCAGTCACAAAAAGGTCACCTATTGTACAATTTCATTTACAGGAAATGAATATGTCCAGAACAGGCAAATCTATAAAGAGAGAAAGTAGGGGTGTCTGGGTGGCTCAGTCAGTTGAAGGTCTGCCTTGGGCTCAGGCATGATCCCATGCTCAGCAGGGAGCCTGCTTCTCCCTCTCCCTCTGCTGTTCCCCCTGCTTGTGCATGATCTTGCACTCTCTCTGTCTCTCTGACAATTAAATAAATAAAATTTTTAAGAAAACGAGAGAAAGTACACCAGTGGTTACCAAGGGTTGGGGAGTAGAGGGGTGGGGGGACAGAGCATGACTCCTAAGGAGCACAGGGTTTCATTCTGGCACAATGAAAGTGTTCAAAAACTAGGTGATGGTGATTAGGTGCTAGATTCTGTGAATATACTGAAGCTCACTGAATTATACTCTTTGAAAGGATGACTATTATGGTATATGAATTATGAATAAAGTAGTTTTTAAAAAGAATTTTTTTTTAAGTGGCAACATGGGGTGGTCTGGAAGTGATGTGGAAAAAAGGCAGAAGTCTTAGCAACATGAGGGATGGCTGCTGTGGACCCCTCAGCAACCCTCTCTCCTCACCCCTGCTCTGCCCCAGTTAAGTGAAGACTGGGATCCATGAGCTGGCAGGACCAGGGAGGGACCCCTGTCCTGAGTGGGCCAGTCAGTGTCACATTCCTGTGAATTGGTAAGTAGGATGCAGGGTCTAATGAATGGTGCTAGATGCCTGGAGTGGGAAGCAATGGAAAGGGCAGCTGTGAGAAAGAAAGGAGAGCATAAAAAGCTGCCTGGAAAGAGAGAGTGGGAGCGAACTCAGAGAAGGTGAAGGAAGGAGGGAAGGGTTGATTTGTACTAGAATACTTTCTCAGTCCTGATCACAGGAAGGCCACCAGCACTACCTACACCTTGGTTTTTAAACACCTCTCAGCTTTCCAGTAAATTCCTTTTGCTTGGGAGACCCCTGTTCAAAGAGTCCCCATGAAGCATCCATTTCCTTCTTCCTGCCATGGCAGAGACTGGTAGCTGTCCCCCAAAGCCATTCTCCCCACCTTTCCCCCGACTAGAGCTAGCCTACATTTCCCAGCCCTCTTGCAATTAGGTATGCCAGGAGACTGAGAGCTAGCTAATGTGACAGGAACAAAAATGATGTGGGTGACTTCTGGTAAGGTTGTGGAGAATGGGTGCCTCTCCTCCACATTTTCCCCATTCTGCCAGGCAGATGCAGGTGACCATGAGGCCCTAAAGATGGTGAAGGCACAAAACAGGAGGAGCCCAGGTTCCTGACTCACCACCTGTAGGGGAGAGCTTCCCGCTGACCTGGAATACCCCCACTGTAATTGGCAACCATTTACGAAATGGAGCCAACACTATGAATAGCAAAGCAGAGGAAATGTCTAGGTCTTCATGACACTGTTGATCTGCTGCATCCATCAGCCCTGAATACCTCTCTGCATCTAGATGGCTTCTTATGTAAGCAAATAAATGTCCTCATTGTTCAAGACACTTTTAAGGGGAGCTCTCGGTGTTCTGTAGCTTCAGCTTCAGCCTTCTTACCTAATATACCATCTAAACCAGAGACAAAGACAGCCCGGGGAGCAACAGTAGGCATCTCAACTCTTAGCTTCTCAGGGAGCACTTGTGTACCAGTGATAATCTACAGACAGCAGAGGGCAATGAGGTGAACAGCATGAAAAAGTGCCCCAGACAAGACTGCAGTGCTTTGTAACCTTAAAGAAAGAAGGAGAATGGTATTGAGAAAACGGGACAGCCACTTGCAAAAGAATAAAATTGGACCTCTATCTTACACTGTGCACTTAAGACAAAAATCAACTCAAAGTGAATTAAACACTTGATGGTAAGAACCGAAACCATAAAACTCCTAGAAGAAAACCTAGTGGGTAAGCTCCTTGATATTAGTGGTGGCAATGATTTTTTGGACTTGACACCAAAATTAAAAGCAATAAAAGCAAAAATAAACAAGTGGAACTACATCAAATTAGCAATGGAAACCATCAACAAAATGAAAAGGCAACCTATGGAATGGGAGAAAATATTTGCAAATCATGTATCTGATAAGAGGTTAATATCTGAAATATATAAAGAACTCATACAACTCAACAGCAAAAACAAAACAAAAAAAAAAAACAAAAAACAATCCAATTTAAAAACAGACAGAGGAACTGCATAGGCATTCCTCCCAAAGACATACAAATGGTTGATACATGAAAAGGTGTTCAACTCACTAATCATCAAGGAAATGCAAACCAAAACCAAACCACAATGACACACCACCTCAGAATGGCTATCATCAAAAAGACAAGAGTCTGAGGTGCCTGGGTGGCTCAGATGGTTGAACGTCCACCTTTGGCTCAGGTCATGATCTCCAGGTCCTGTGATCAAGCCCCATGTCAGGCTCCCAGCTCAGGTGGGAGTCTGCTTCTCCCTCTCCCTCTGCCTCTCCCCCTGCTTGCTCTCTCTCTCTAATGAATAAAGTCTTAAAAAAAAAAAAAAAAAAGACAAGAGTTAAGTGTTGGCAAGGATGTGGAGAAAAGGGAACTCTGTGCACTGTCAGTGAGAATGAAAACCGCTGCAGCCACTCTGGAAAAAAAGTATGGGGTTTCCTTAAAAACCTAAAATTAGAACTACTCTATGATCCAGCAATCCCATTCACAGGTATGCATCCAAAGGAAATGAAATTACTTTCTTGAAGCAGTATCTGTACTCCCATGTTCACTGAAGCATTATTTACAGCAGCTAAGACATGGGAACAACCTAAGTACCCGTGGACAGATGAATGAATAAAGAAAGTGTGGAAGACAAATACACACAGTGGAATATTATTCAGCCACTAAAAAGGAGGAAACCTTGCCATTTGAGACAACATGGATGGGCTTGAGGGCACTATGGTGACATCAGAGCAAGAAAAAACTGTATGATCTCATTTCCATGTAGAATCTAAAAAAAACCCAAACTCATAGAAACAGAACAGATTGGTGGTTGCCAGAGGCAGGGGGTAGGGAGTATAGGAAACTGGTAAAGGCAATCAAAAGATACAAACTTCCAGTTATAAGAGAAATATGCCCTAGGGATGTCATGGACAGCATAGTGACTATAATTAACAATACTTTATTGTGTATTTGAAAGTTGCTAAGAGGGGTCTTAAAAGTTCTCATCACAAGAAAAAGAAAACTTGTAACTCGAGGTGAAGGATTTTGGCTCAACTTACTGTGATGATCATTTCACATATACATGTATCAAATATCATGCTGGACACCTTAAACTAATCCTATCAGATGTCAGTATTAGCTCAATAAAATGGGGAAGTGAGAACCACCTAATGGTGTTTTGGTTTTTTGGTTTTTTAAGAGAAGGAAGAAATGACTCCTGAGTAGCAAATGACTCCTTCTGCTGTTGGAAGGGAAGTGAGCTCAAGGTGAAAAGGCCCAAAGCTCAGTCCTCTGCCCACCACTGTTGAGCTGCGCGAGCTGGGGAAAGTCACTCTGTGCCTTCATGGCCTCATTCATAAACAGAAGAAAATGCAGTGCTACCTGCCTACAAAATGGAGGTGCCAGATCAGCTAAAGAACTTTCTTCCTCCACGGAGCCTTGCTGTAAAGATGCATCTAGTTTAAGACCTTTCCTCCACGAACAAGAAGATATGCAGTTCAATGGTGTCTGCCTATGAGCTGCACAATTTCTAACCAAACTTGCTATCATCCTAGAGGATGGGAGCCAGCATAGTGCTAGACTCAGAGCCTCCCTTGACTCCCCCATGGCCCTGTGACATGAAGGTCTACAGCCCTCTGAAAACACAATTCCAGAGACTAACTGCCCAAGCACAGCAGCTAGATACAGTGAGCTATGGTAGGCCAGTCCCTGGATTAATGAGGTGAATGCTGAACCCTCCTCTGCTGTCACAGCCCCTCCCTCCGAGGCAATGTATATTCGGAATACACATTGCAGCTGAGAAAGGGTGTAAATCTTTCCTTCTTCCAAGAAATGCAGAATAGAAATCTATAGCAAACGTAATGTCTAGAGATCTGTACTTTTTAAAAAATCCAATTTGATAAGTTCCACCTTACTGCCTTGCACCAAGTCCCTGGCAAGGCTTACTTAAGTGGATACAGGAGATGGATGTCTTCCAGTAGGGCTTGCAGCTGTCCTGCCATCCAAGATCCTTGAGTAGGACAAGTCTGTCTCCTGGTTCCCCAGGACAAAATTTTATGAAAGGTACTGAAAGCCACCACTCTCAGTGTCACTCCCTCATCCCAGAGAGTAGGGAACAGATGCCCAGAGGAGAAAAGGGACTTGCCTGAGGTCAGGAAGTATGGCTGAGACAGAGCTAAGGCCTGAAGACAGGTCTTGGGCCCAGCACTCTGGCACCCCACCCAAACCATTCAAGAACTGGACCAATCCATCACACTATAGGGAGAACAATGAATCATAATCAGGCCACTAGGATTCAAGTGTTCTTCCTCCCAAATAAATTGCAAGCCCCTTGGCTGGGGCAGCTTACAAAGGAGGAATGTTATTTGCACTGGATCTGCAGAGACACTGCAACATGGATGGGTAGACATCACCACGCGCATGTGAACAGCAGAAAGCCCTGCCGGTTCAGCTTCCCTATGAGGGCCGAATCCTATAAACAAGATTACCACCCCCATTAGACCTTCTCTGAGAAGAAAGAGTGACCTCTCCAGTTGATGTGGCATCAGGCTTTTTTCATGCTTCCGCAAGGATAGCAGCCAGGACAACAAAGCAGGCAGCTTCCAAGTGTGTGCCCACAGTGCCCCCTCGTGGGAGTCTTTGTGGCTCATCAGACCTCTTCATGCCACCAAAGCAAAGGCCAGTGATTGGAGCAGTCCATAGCACCACCCTTCCTTGGGGAGCTGCCAGCCCCTCTGGAATGTCCTCCCCTTCCCCTAATTCAGTGAGTGGTTCTCAAACTTCAGCCTGCATCAGAATGGCTTGGAGGACTTGTTAAAACACAGGTTGCTGGGAACCCACCCAGTTTCTGATTCAGTAGTTCTGGGGTGGGGCCCAAGATTTTACATTTCTAACAAGTTCTCAGGTGATGCTGACAACAGCCTGTTCAGACCCACTGCCTCTGCTAATCTCTCTGTACTCATCAAGGCTCAGCACAAACTCTGGCTCTTTGAGATGTTCCACAAATGTCCCCTAGCTTATCATACAATGTCAAAGCTATGTAACTTTGATCAAGTTCCTTAAGCTCTTTGAGCCTGTCTCATCTGTAAAATGTGGGTTAGTAGCTCCCTCATAGAGTAGTTACAAAGGGCAAATGAGATACAGATATACCCCTCAAAAAACCTACATTAGCACCTGTTTCTACTAACCAAAAGAAATCCAAAGAGGATTTTCACTTTTGCAGGAAAAAAAAAAAAAAAAAAAAAGTGAAAATAACATTGTTTGTTTTGCAGCGCTCCCTGAGCATTAAGAGGCACAAGCCCCTGGCCCCAAAATACACTCAGCATCTCGGCATCAAGACACTATAGCTGTGAACAGTATTGTGAGCACCTGTGCTTTATCTCAGTGTACTTTGGGCATCCATTAGCAAGATGTTTTCTAAAATGCATCCTAAGGCTGGAAGGTTATTTTCTGGATCTGAGAACACTCCAAAACTTTCCCATATAAAATTAGTTCTTCACTTTACACCTTTTCAGGTTCTGAAAGTTTTCACAGGATCACTCTAATTTCAAATACCTGGGAAAACCTAGAATTCATGCAACTGGGTTCCTGGCACATAAAAAACAATAAAGGTTAGCTCTTCTGTCATTATTTTACTAGCAGTAGCAATAGTAAAATTACTGTTCATCTGCCAGCTTTTATTTATTTGACCAACAGAGATCACAAGCAAGCACAGAGGCAGGATGGGGTGGGGCGGAGCAGAGGGAGTGGGGGACAGGCTCCCCGCTGAGCAAAGAACCTGATGCAGGGCCTATCCCAGGACCCTGAGAACATGACCTGAGCCAAATGCAGAGGCTTAACCCACTGAGCCACCCAGGCGCCCCTCATCCACCAGCTTCTTGAGGGCAGCCACCATTTCTCCTATTCAACAATTCACAGAGGCAGGAGGGACCTCAGGGACCCATGAGTCCAAAATACCCCTAACGTAGCAGCACCTAGGAAATTATCACAACCCTAGACTCTTGGCTGCCACCAGAACTCACCTGGGAAATTGGGGCAGGAAGTCTGGGCATTTGTATTTTCAACAAGCCCCCAGATGCCAAGTTTGGGAACTACTCATCCTCCCTGTACCTCATCTAGACACAGGGAAATGGTGGCTCAGTAAAGTCCCTTGTCACCCATAACCCCAGGTGGCTAGAGGCTGAGCAAGGATCACAAACCAGGTCTCCAGATTCCAATCTAGTTCTTTTCCATCAAGCTACATGGCATGGATGCCATCTCTTCAATGCCTGGCCTCTGGCACAAATCCCCACTCCAGCATGCGTGATGAACAAACAGCTTAAGTATCCCCCATGCAGAGGAATTCAGCATGTGACAAGGACACTCAATCCAGTTTTTATTCAAACAAAATGTTTAACAAGAAACACCCTTAGCCTGTACAAGATCCTCTGTAACTTCCTCCCTGCTGGCCTCTGTAGTCTCATTTCCCTCAGGACCTTACTTGTACCCTAACCCTCAACCAGACTGTTCACACCCTGGGCCCACACTGCAGAGTTCCAAAACTCAGGAAAACCTCTACTTTGTCAGCACAAATGAATCAAGCATACCTGTGCCCTTAGAACCAAGCTGAAGTCTATTTTTGAAATGGAGTTTTTGGTACCAGGTACATTAGGCAAAACTGCTGGAAGGCACCAAAGTCACCAGAGGATCTTCCATCTCACCTATAAGCACTCTGCTCCCACCCTCCCCAACTCATCCCCACTTGTACCCCATGAGAATGACTGGGTTCATTTCACCCCACAGCTGCTACTTGTTCCCACCTCCCCGCATTCTAGCTTTCACCACCTTAGATCAGAAAACCCTGCTCCCATGCATCCAGATCAGGTTAGTGATATTCCTTCATAACCCTTCCAAGACCCAGTCAACCTGCAGATTCTCTTGCCTCGGATTCCTATCACGTAATTTAACACAATTATGTACTGTCTGCTGCTTCACAGTGAGGAACCAGGCCATGAGACTGCAGTGAGTTGTTAAACCCCCTGAGCTTTGAGAGAAGGGTTAGTTCATTCATCTTTCCAGGCCCCCCACAGGGACCAGGGTGCACAGCAGTCTAGCCAACAGGAAATTCAGTTGGCCATATACCACTTCAATTATCCCATGACAATGGGCACCTTGTTGAGCACACAGTGGGTATACGAATCACAAGTCTTGTTCACCTTTAACCTTTACATGCCCTGCAGAGAACTGCTCAATTCGTATTTGATTGAATAAAGGCACAGGGATAGACTCTGGAGTACCTGGGTGGCTCAGTCCTTAGGTGTCTGCCTTCAACTCAGGTCATCATTCCAGGGTTCCAGGATTGAGCCCCACCTGGGCTCCCTGCTCAGCAGGAAGCCTGCTTCTTCTCCCACTCCCCACTTGTGTTCCCTGTCAAATAAAACCTTCAAAAAAATAAAATTCTCTAGAGTCAAGACAACTGTGCTACTCCCAGCCCCACCACTTAACTGCTCTAAACTCTCCTCCATAGGCCCAGTGAGAATCCTAACTCTTAGGGTCATTGTGCAGGATAAAGGAGAAAATTGTTTATACAGAATTCAGACAGTACTTGCCTTGGCTCCAAGACTATGACCTATTAAGATGCTGTTTTTAAGAACCCAAAATAACTTATCAGGAAACAAAGAGCAGAACACTGTTAAAAGCTGCTTGACTGCTTGGGCACATGCAGCTATAAATGCAACTTGGATGCTGTGATAAGAGGCCAAGAAGCACCCCAGTATTCACTGGAGACTGTAAAACCACCCCCTTCAGAATCACTTCTAGCCTCTTTTCACCACTCTCCAAAGATCCCTGCTTCCTCTCCATCCACAACTCCCCCCACCCCCACCCAGTGCCAAATTAAGGAAAGGAAGGTACTCTCCCTCCCTGTTGACTCTGCTTAGGAAAGGCAACTTTGCATTTTCCCAAAGGCTCTTTCAAAAAGACTGTTGACAGCAGAGCACGGTCTGGTTACTGTCAGGGGCAACAATGCTGGATCTCTACAAATCCTCAAGTTCAACAGCACAGACCTTCCACGATTTTGAGTTCCTTTGTGTCCTTCCTTCCTATCACACATTGCTTAGCACTGCAGTTTCTAAACTGTTCTTACAGGTCCTCCATCATCTGGGCCTCAAAATAGCCTCTTCAGTCAACAGAGCAGGTACCCTTGGGTACCCCAATTTAAAGTTAATCCATGGGCTCCTGGGTGGTTCAGTTGGGCACCCAACTCAGGGTCTGCTAGCTCATCTCAGGATCTTGGGCTCTCTGCTTAGCAGAGAATCAGCTTGAGATTCTCTTTCCTCCTCCCTTTGCCCTTCCAGAGACCCTCTCATGCATGTGCTCACACTCACGTACTCTCTAAAATAAATAAATCTTAAAGAAAAGCTAACCCAGAGGCACCTGGGTGGCTCAGTCAGTTGGGCATCTGCCTTTGGCTCAGGTCATGATCTGGGATCCTGAGATGGGAGTCCTACAACCAGTTCCTTCAACAGGGAGCCTGTCCCCTTCTCTCTCTGCCTACCACTCCCCCTGCTTGTTGGGTCATATAAATAAATAAAAATCTTAAAAAAGAAAAGCTACTCAATCAGTTGACTAAGTGACTTGCTGACACCCAGCTGGACTAAATCAAAGAATCCTGCAGAAGGGACACAAAACCAGAGGGCAGGCAGAGAGGGTACAAGCTAGCTGTAGGAGCTGAGACCATGGCTGTAGGAGCTGAGACCATGGAAGCCATGGTGGACTGCACAACACCTATCCTAAGGCAGGCACCCAAGCATTTAACCTTGCCAACTATCATCACACAGGAATGTGAGGTGCTATTGGTGCCTGGTATTTCAAGAAGCTGGAAATCTCGATCTTTATGTATAATTTGTCCAGTTTCAAAATGTTGTGCCTGTGCAACACCACTTACAGACAAGAATATCAGTTAGTGACTTCTACAATAGCTCAGCCTAGGCAGCTCCCCTGGAAAACCAAGCCCAGCCAGAGTTAATAGTAACTCCCTTCCCCAAAGAGGCTACACTGGCTGAATGACTGTCAACTCTGCCCTTCCTGAGTACATCTCAACAGAAAAGCTTCATCTTGTGAATGCTACCAACCTTCACCTCCACTCAGGCTGGCCACAGCTGTGCCCTCCATCTTCACATCAGTCTCTAGTACCCCACTCTCAAAGCCACCTCATACCCTTAATTTTGCTTCTCTTAGCTCTGTTCCTCAACTTTCCAACACCTCCCCCACCTCCCAATTCATCCAGTGCTCTACCCCGGGCCAGCCCAGGTGTCACCTCTCCCAGCTCTCCCTTCTCTTTTCCCTTCTCCTCGTCCCTACACTCTGTTTACCAGTCCTCTGCTTCCTCAACCTCACTGCCACAGGAGCCCCCATCTTCTCCTGCAATGTTTGCCACCAGGCAAGAATGGCTTCTGCACTGCTAGCTGAAAAATCCCCCACTCCACATCACCTTTTAGCCACTTTGGTGAAAACTGACACTAGCAATCCTGAATCCCCCACTCCTCCACAATCTCCTGCCAGTACAGCCAGGCTTAGGTCCTGGCCCTATCAAGGGAAACCATAGGGCCATGAATTCCATAAACCCAAAAGCAAAGCCTGCACTTAGCTCCAAGTGAAACTACACCCACCATCAACAGGCCTCGGCCAACAGGTCCAGCCCTTACATCCCTGCTCTCTACTCTAAACGTCCTTCTTCAATCAAGGCCTCTCACCATGTACTCCAAAACACACAACCATTCCTTCCAGCATTCTCATGCCTTCTGCCATCATGATCCTTCCTTCTTCCCGAATCCCTCATCTACCCTACCAAGCAGATCTTTCACTCCTTTACAATCTCCTGAGGTTTCACTAGTGCTTTTCATCTACTTACATAGTTCCTAATCATATTTATAAGCTTGACTCCCAGATGGACCCATGTAAGGTACAAACCAATCCTATACCAACTTCAGGGGAAAATGGAATCCAAAACCCTTAAGCCATTAATGCCTCTTCACCCCATTCCCAAATACCCAAGCTCTCCCAACTCCTCACTTTCTACCCTCTCATCAAAAGGCACCCCAACCCTTACAGTAACCCTAAAACAACTGCCCCTCAAATCTCTCAAAGCCAGGGCTCCTTGAGTGGCTCAGTCAGTTAAGCACCTGCCTTTGACTCCAGCCATGATCCCAGGGTCCTGGGATCAAACCACACATTGGGCTCCCTGCTCCATGGAGTCTGCTTCTCCTCCCTCTGCTGGTACCCCTGCTGTTCTCTCTCCCAAATAAATAAAGTCTTAAAAAAACAAAAACAAAACACCTCTCAAAGCCAAACAAGTGACCAATAACCCAGAGCTCAGGGTTATCAACCTGGTTATCAATCCTGATATCTGAAAAAACCAAACTCAGAAGTGACATTCAGCAAGGAAAAAATGATACTACATAACCCTCCATATTTCACCAAAAGCATATACAGATTTACCAAGCAATTACACACTACATCCAAATATTCATTATATTAACTTCTTCCAAATTCCCCACTCATAATACACCATTCAGTTATCCCACAAGCACAAACCTACAATGCACAGATAATTTTGGCAGATCTTATTTACTTCATGATAAATGATAAAAATGTGAACTAGTAATTTTCTATTGAGGTCGGCAAATAATTTTTCAGTAAAAAGAACAATGTCGGGTTCTAGGAAGACCAAAAGGAATTAATTCAGATTTCAAGTGTGTCTTTCAGATAATGATCTACTAGACTGATGGCAAGTATTAACAATGAGCACACGAGATTGGCCCTATATGCTCTCATGTTGCTGATACCCTATACCTACATTATTTGTGCTACTAAAAGAAACAATAATCATACCAAGTTTTCACTAAATGCGTATGGAACATGTAAACTTGGGCAGCAATCTAAATCTACTCTAACAGCAGAGTAATTTTGACACTCCCAGTAAATTTCAAATACATTTCAAACAAACAGACACATTAACATTCTTAGTTTATTAATTCTCTCATGAAAAATCTGCACAATCACCACAGATAAAGCCACTGCAGCATCTTTACTCCTTCTGCGAAACAAAGAAAAGGAAAAATTTAGTTAGTTAACCACCTTTAAAACTGTTTGAAGTTCAAAATCTTCAACAAACTCCAAAATTAATGACTCATGCAAAACAAGTATTAGTGACCTAAAAGGTTAAGTTTGCGATAACACAATAACACAAGAAATAAAGCTTGTAAACATTCACATTAGAAATGAAACAAATATTAAATTTTAAAAACAAAACCATGTCACTACCAGTATTTAAAAAGCTACGACTCTTCAAAGTATTTGCGAATCAACTTCTAAAACTATTTCACATGCAAAAACAAACACATACACAAAAAAACTATTTCACATGCTCTAGACTTTCAAATTACTGTTATCAGTAAAGCCTAATGATCCACATGAAAAGCTTGAATTATACCTGTTGTCCAATCTCCAGCTCACTGAATCAGCGGCAGGGAAGGGAAAGGAGGGAAGAAGGAAAAGAAACATTTCATTAATAGTCCCTTTTCAAACTCCAAAATAATCTGCATTTACATGCATGCAATCAGTTACCTTAAAAATAACTGTTTTCTTTTTAACTGTATACAGAGCACTCCTTAGACACACTCTTCATTCCTCCCAATTTGGAGAATACCTCACGTGATTACTATGGTTCTTATGTAAACAAAGTGGCATAATAGTTTCACAACAAAGAGATCATACCAACAGCAGTGCCAATCCAGGCTGCCACTGCCTACATATACATGAAGCACACATACCTGTCCCTCAACCCTCCTGCTCTGCTCAGCAACATCATGTTGGGTACACAAGCACCACCAAAAGAGCCAGGAATCATCCCACACTAGAGTCTAACCTCAAAGAGAGTTCTAAATGATCAAGCTAAGTCTTTTAAAACCTGTCTCAGCTCAATACTTTAAAAGCTACTGTTCACAGCCACCAAAAGTAGTGCAAATTAGTTTTTAAAAAGGCAGAACTGGGCTGAAATGAAAATGCTTCAAGTGCTCTTCAAACAAGAACATTTATTCCTTAATTTAAAACAACTCTACTGTACCCAAAAGGTAAGAAAGAGCAAATACCAATTCCAACATCCAAACAAGAACAGTTAAAAGTAACATTAGTAAACCTGGCTATTTAGAGCCAAAGAATACAAGTGCTCATTCATGCATTCATTTCCCAGCCAGTTTTCCAGAGCTCTGCTAATGAAATGCACCAGTGCCATCTGAAGAGGGAATAGTAATGGCTCAGGTCCCCACAGGGAGCGCCTCCACACGTCACTGGTGAGCACAAACACATGGGGCCCAAAAGCTGAATGAAGACGAGAACGGGTTAAATGTCCTTGGGTTCTAGATCAGTCCACTGACTCTTTTTTGCAACCTCAGCAAACTCAGTTGATGATAAGTATAAGCCTCACAAACAGGGAGCAGTTCTAAGCAGAAGGTAGTTCCTCTGGCAGGTCATCCATTACTAGAACTCCATGGCTGGAAAGACAATGTGATTAGAGAGGCCTGGGCAGGCATACCAGATTTATTGCCTGGTAGGGAGTCATTGTTACAGGAAGTACACAGGGGCAGGACTACCAGTGTTTCAAAACCCCACTACCCCCAACCCCTCTAAGCCCACTTTACATGATTTAGGCTGCTCAAATATGCAAAAAATGTCATGGGGTAGTGGACCACTCCGACCAAAAACTTACAGAAAAAGTGTATCATATATCAGAGGCTTTGGTGTGAATATACAATTACCTTGGAATTTTTTCAATTAAAAGAAAAATGGACATCAGATGAAAAATTAGAGATCAATAAAAAAAGCAGTATAACTGTAAAAGGCAGATCTGAGTGAACGCTTTCTGGACAGAAGCTTTGCCAGATTTCTTAGACCACTTTATTACCAGAACTGCCAAAGAAATTGACCAGTCCTCAGGGTCCCCAAGGGAGACTGTTGATGACAAAATGAGAGGCCCTTTCCCAGGCCCTGTGTTAACTAAAGCTGTTTCCTGGGTATATAACTCTGGGACACAGCATTTCCCAACTACAAGTTAAAAGATGCCTACTCAGTAGAGTACCCACCTTCCTCCAACTAGGTCACTTCGCAACATTAACATGCATTTTTGAATTTCCAAAATAAACGTGATTAAAAGTTTCTCTCCCTTCCTCATTATACACCATTTTAAAACAAAGCAGTTAAATTATAAGAGATCATACTACGTAAAACTCTTGTTGTCCAAAAGCCAACATGCAAAGCATCAAAGCAAACTCAGTGAAGGTGATGCATCCCCACACCGTGCTCAAAATCTCAGTACCTGCTAGACACTTCATTTCTGATGAATAAGAAATCCAAGAAAGTAGAGGGAAAAGGCAAAAAAAAAAAAAAAAAGTTCACAGAACACTTGATTATTTGTTAATTTAACAACCCAACACCTTAATTCAACTATTATTTACAGTTAGCTAGCAAAGCTGGTAAAAAGCTGCTTATCATTAAAATCACTTAAGTCTTGGCTAACTGGAGAGGAAATCAACCGAGATTTCAGCTGCCTCTCCAGCATGCCAGGAAAACATGGGCCACATTGATTCAACTGCTTCTTAAACCAGTTTATCTGTTTTAAGCAAATAAGTTTAATCTTCCCCTTTTAACAGTCCAAACCAATTAGTAGTAAAATGAAAATTTTTCCTGACAGGGCTCGCAAGGTGCCTACTAGGATCACTGAACCGATGTGGCCCCTGTGTTGTGCTGATCTGTGAGCTGACAAAGGGTGGGCAAAGCTACTCTAGTGAGGTGTTAAGATACTACATCATGTAGCGTCTCAAAACACGTTACCTTCTGTAATCCAGAAGAAGTGGGAAAAGAAAAAACATTAAAAAAGGTTATTAAAGAAACAAATCCCTCCTTTCTAGAAACTTAAGACCTGCAACTGACATTTCTGTATTCTCTTTGATGAGCAATACCTTTTTGCCAGCACCAACATTGGCTTTCGCAGTCCCCCTGACTTTCTTCATTCTGTTCTTGCGCTCTTTTCGCTGTTTTCTTGAGGTCTTTTTCTTCTCATACAGACCGTGCTAAAGGAAAAAGGAGTACCTTTAAGTGACCTGTGAACATCAACTCAGCATTAACTGATCTGGAAGGGACCATAAGCAAGTCAAGCAGCTCAAGAAATGCACCTTCCCAAATCAAAAGTGTTTCAAGTACATTTAACAATACTTGTTTGTACTAAAACAGAAAAGGTAATCCAATTGAGACACGCCATGCACAAATCAGTGGCACAGTAATCACACGTGCTCTCAACACTCCACAATCTACTCCTCTTCACTCTGCCCATTTTTGCACACGCTGTTCCTGACGGCAAGACTGCTTTCAAATCTTCACACAGATTTCAGCTTAAAGGTCACCTCCTCAGCAAGGCCTCCCAGGCCACCCAACTAAAGAGTACAGCATCTGTCTACCACACCATCATTTCCCCTCAGCTGTTCTATTGGAAGACCTACCTGATGGCAGTGAATAGAGAGAGAAAAACACAAGTACTACTTTAAAATAATAATCTACAGTTTATAATCTAGAATCTAAGGGAGCTTGCTCCACTCATTGCTGTAGTTCACTGTAGTGCTTGTCACTAGGAAAATATCAAAAGCCTTTTCACGATTCCTGGCTACCTATGAGGGTGGAGCCCAAACTCAGACTTTTAGAATTAAGATCTCAATTTGGTGCCAACCTTCCCAAACCCATCCCCCTATTTCCACTTCCTATCTCCACAAGTACTCCATTACTTGCCCTTCTAGACCCAGCTCAAATGCCACCTCCTCAAAAGCTGCAGACACCATTACTAAAGCCCTGTACTCTATCTGTTCATTTATCAAAGAACCTTCTTTCTTAACACCTTTAGTTCCTTGGGTCTGAGGGTTGTCCCTCCACAGCCTGCCTGCTCTTGCTCATTCCACTGCACCCACAACACAATGCTGTTGAAAAATTCAGTCCTGGGGCACCCAGGTGGCTCACTGCTTGTCTGCCTTCAGCTCAGGTCATGATCCCAGGGTCCTGGGATTCAGTCAGGCTCCCTGCTCTGCAGGAAGCCTGCTTCTCCCTCTCCCATTCCCCCTCCTTGTGTTCCCTCTCACTGTCTGTCAAATTAAAAAAAAGAAAAACTCAGTCTTCAGCAACTATTGAACAAATGAGAACACCTACTCTTGCAAGTCTATGTTTGGGTTCATTTTTCTTTGCATAATCCAAGGAATCATAAATCATGCCAAAGCCAGTTGTCTTGCCACCACCAAAATGGGTTCTGAATCCAAATACAAATATGACATCCGGTGTGGTCTTGTACATTTTGGCTAGTTTTTCCCGAATTTCTGTCTTAGGTACTGTTGCCTTTCCAGGATGAAGG